>JABWDB010000075.1:600000-1015643 GCA_019614645.1 Stratiolaelaps scimitus
GTTGCCTTTCTTTTCGATTGATTTCAGTCGACAAACGTCAGAGATGCGAGTTCGGGTTGATCATACTGATCTCCACAGCGCTGATGAGTTTGAGGTTGAGAAGATCACCATTCACCCGAACTACGAGTCAGAGACCGACGACGCCGATATTGCCATAATTGAACTACTCGAATCCGTTCCTTATTACCCTTTGGAGCATATATCCTTCAGCTGTTTGCCAGACGAACGAGATCACGCTGGGCATATAGGTATTATTTCTAACTCCAATGAGCAATGCTTGATTTATTTTTGTTGTTATATATATATATATATAAGCCTACATAGATATTCGAGAAAATTGTATCGACATTTAGTAGCCTGGAGGCACCAGAGGCTTCACCTTCACTGATTGATTCCGTCGTTGCAGCAGTGATCGTCTCTTCACAGGACAGGATACGAATAGCTCCAGTTAGCTCAAATTCGATCTCTAGCGGAGGTGTGTAACTACTCCGGCTAGTGTTCTATAGTCGGGCGCTTTAGTCAACTACGACTACCTTGGCTTCCCTGTCCGGGGAATCTCGGTCACCTTACATCCGGCCCATGTTGGCAGGAATGTGCGGGGCAGACTGGTGAAGGAGGAGGCCTCCCAGCCGGGACCTCTTGGGTAGATACTGAAGAGGTCGCGGCTGCTCGGTCCACCAATCCCCGGCCACATGCGTGGGAAGACGATGAGGAAGCCAGTCTAACTAACGGTGGAGCGGGCTTCCGAAGCCACCGGCGGGAGGAGCTTTGGTGGCTCACTCGGGCCCTTCTATGTATCTCTTTACTCTTCTTTAGCCTAATGATACCTCCCATCCAGTGTATGATCTCCACTCAGGCCGCCCTTGATTTTACCATGTGTGCTACGAGTTTTCTGACTGGTTTCCCTACAATTTCCCTAGAGCGCCCCTGCCTGCCTGACGTTAGAGACACACATCGAGTCACCGTATGCTCAACATCGTCTACTTCGCCAAAATCGCACGGCACGCATGACCACCTGCACCTTCCCGATTTTAACCATGGGAAGGTCCATGCCCATGCGTCGCCTCATACGTCAGCTCCCCTATATTGTGGTCTAACCACACCCTGAGGTCTAACGTCAGGCTTTTGGTCCAACGTCCCTTTGTCACTTCCGGAGTAACCTGCGTCCACTCTCGTTACCAGGCGTCTAGGGTGGCTCCCCGGGCCATGGTCGGATCGAGGTTCCCAGCCGTGAGCCTGAAGCCTCTTCCAGCAACTAGCAGATCCAACTGAAACATTCTGGCCAGGGACAGGAGAACGTCGGCGACGAGACCGCCCCCTACACTCAGCTCAAGTCCGCCCATACTGGTGAGCCTTTTCTCCTCTGACACTCCCCCACCCCAGGCATGAGGCACGCCAGGCTCAGGGGAAAACTAGCTGCGTCTTAGCTGTGGCGTACATGATGTGCGCCAGGCCGCCCAGCCTTTGGTCAAGAATGACTCCGAGGTATTTCGCTTCCCGACTGATTCCTATCGGGTGACCATCAAGCAAGAGGTCGATCCCCCGCGTCCTCTTCCCGACTGTCAGGTACACTGCCTCCGTCTAAGTAGGTGCAAGCTAGAAATGGCGGGAATCCATCCACTCTACCACCCCCGTGGGAGCGTTCCCGAACTCTAAAAGTGACGTCTCCATCCTTGCTTTGAATCACCCCCTCTATTTCCGTCCCATGCACGCTTCGAAGTTCCTTTCCTTGCCGTACAGATCTAGCAACCTTGCTTCCCTCCGGAGAGAGAAGAGCGACCTGCTCTGTAGGCCGATCTCGGTGGTTTTCGCCATTGCCGTTTGCACCATTCTTTGGAATACACCGATGGCTTTTTCGCCCAGCCCTGTCCAGTCCTTCCCGAGTCCTTCACCTCACCCTCAGTTCGGTGGGCTCCTTAAGCGGTTATGACTTCCATTGCTGTTGCATTAAAATCCACTAATGGCAGTCCTTGTGTGCACCACTGCGAGGCTTACCTGTGAGCTTATCTGTCCACGTCGTTCTGGCTCTTCTCGTCTCATATTTGATCTTCCAACGAGGAATCCGCATTTTTCTTCCTTAAATGAGCCAATTCTTTCTCTTTCTCGGCTGTTACCGGCATTCATGTAGAATCTATCGCACATTTCTCTATCTACATTTGTCCCTTTAATGGGCTTGTCTCGAGTGTGTCCGTATGCCCACTGTGCTTGATATACTGCTGAATTTCATGAGCATTTGTAATGTCCAATAATGTCACCAGCAACAAGTCTTCGGTGTAGCCATCTGGGAGTCCCTAGCAAACATCAGCTGTAATATAATTATAGTAGTAATCACAGAGTGACTTTTCGGCCTCTCTTTGGATTGGCCAAATCAAAGCAAGTCTACACCACGCGACCTAGCTATACACCAAGTACCTGTATACTTCAGCATAATGGCAACAGACAGATACGTTCCTATGACAACAATGATGATTTTGAACCATTGTAGTGTGCCCAACCCAGGTTGAATTACATTTGTCTGCTGCTAGATCATTGTATCTTTTTTTTGGGAGGAGGAAATTTTCTTCAAACGCACGGGCACCACCAGGGACACCTTCCAATCTACATGAAAGTGGGCCGATCCAGTGCAGGGGGGTTAACGGGGATGACACGACGCCTCTGCCTTCTAAAACCATCCTCCGCTGAAAGTCTATCTCTTCCCTGGGGTCGGCACATTTGGCATTACTTCGATCTCCAGGGAAGGTATGTACTGCTCCGGCTAGTGTTCTATAGCAGGGTGCCTTAGTCTCCTATGACTACTGTGGCTCCCGTGTTGGGGTCCTGCCCGGGAACGCTCGATCACCTAATCCCCGGCCCGTAGCGGGAATGCGCGGGGAGCGACTTGGTTACATGTATAAGATCATTGTATCAGACCTTCCATACTGGACTTTTGGCGCCACAGTGAATGACCGCAGACTCAAACACCATTTTCTAAGAAGTGCATTTTTCCTCCTCTGTCAGGCAGTACAATCATCTGGGACACTGTAAAGTCCAATGGAACTGTCACCTCAAGGCATCTACATCACTTCGATGTGGAGGTCATAGTTAACGACGAATGCTCTAAGGTGTACGCGCAGGACCTAAAGATTACGCACAATATGGTTTGCGCGAGCTTCGTGAACACGACCCGAAACGATATATGCAGAGTGAGTGCATTCTAGCGTTTGCCTTTGACCTACACAAATATACACACAGACACAGAGACGACAAATCAATCTTTTCGCATCAGACACCTTCCTGCATAAGCGATCATCGTTGCTCGGGTCCAACATTTACGATGATAGAACAAGCCTTCACTATTTTTGTCTTCCTTCTGCAGTGCCGTTCCCTCGTTGTGCAGATGGGCAATGCCATCGGCTCCCTCGGGTGTGGCCATGACGGCCTCGGCCTGACACCCAGTCCCCAACTACATCTCTAATTGTTGAATATTAAAAGACGCACAATCATACCCACTGTATATATATACTATTATATATATATATATATATATATATATATATAATCATGGGCGTAGTTTGAAAAAAATACAACACAATACATACAAGCAATACATTTCGATTCTGGTGTTGTTATGTGCTCTTCATTAAATTTCGATTCTCATGTAACAAACGTTGTTCGGGCTGAAAATGCTGCCTGCAGCAACTATTTTCCATTGATTTGCCATCAAACTAGTTGACCTCTATGTGACCTCATATAACAGTTCATGCCTAAATTATTATACTGTTCTGTTGTATGGTGCCGTTATTTAAAGCAACACCTTGATGCCTTAAACAGGTTTCAGGAAAGATTCATTCGCTCTTAATTTTTAGGCATTACCATGAGAGCCTGTCGGGGCCTTATGTCCTTACGAGGATTATGTTTTCTAGCTTACTCTCTCTATCAATCTTTCTCTCTATTGAAATGTTGTTTATGCACTGAGCGCATAAACAATACATTGACCTGGAGACTGGCGCGCGCCATGCGTTAATTATCTGTATTAACATAATAATAATGAAAACCATTAACGTTATACTATCATAGTATGCGCCCCCCCCCCCGACTGTTAATTACAAATAAATGCGTGTATTTTATTGTATATACACTATACATTATTTCTATTTATCCGCATTTGATTTTCCGAAATTTCCAGTTTCATTCTGGTAGCCCACTGATGGTTTTCAATGGCCGTAAGAAGCAGTGGTTTTTAGAAGGGATCGCAAATGATGGGGCAATTCGTTGCGGTAGCCAATGGCCTACTGTGTATACACGTGTGGCAAGCTTCAAGCACTGGATTACCACAAACGTGGGTTTCGAAAAACGAGGTAGGGATTGTCGCTGCTGTTTCATTTAAATCGATTTAGCATATATTATATATTCTGACATTGTTTCTCACAGTTCTCTATTTCAATGATGGTGCAAACATTAACTACACAGTAAAACGAGCTATGGCTGCCGAGACAGTATGCGCGCCGACAGCAGGAGCTATCCAACACACAACTGGTTCCTCTTTGACCAAGGGTTAATAAGCTTGCCCTTTCAGATTGTGGAGTCAGATTCAAGGGTCTCTCGAAGAAGAGCGCTTCGGTATGGCAGAAGAGCGAGGGTGTATCCGGGCTCGGTGAATGGACGTGGACGGCAAGTGCTGAGTTGAATTTGCATGTTTATTTTTTAACAGGGTAGAGAGAATTTTTCGATATCGCAGCGTAACGGTCAGGAATCGGTTGAAATCTCCCTCATCCACACAGCGTCGTGCGTCTTACTGCCATTTGGTCAGCGGACTGAGCGCAAATTAAGGGGGGAATTGAGCAGAAATTATTGCTCAGGGCGGGGGTGGTACGCTTCCATTAAGCATATATAACACAAGAGCATGATTTCTGCTCTATACTGAGTTTGGAATGCTGATCCCTGACCTGATCGGTTTGCTGATTCCAGTAATTGGGGGATTTTGTTTCGTCGGACCAACACTATATTAAAAGTATTATATATTTAAAACACTATTCTTTCTGCCCCTGACAGATTATCTAGTCCTACGTAGACCACGTATCCGGCACACACTTCAAACCTGCGTGATTTTGTTTTGCCTTGCCAGTGTAGCAAAATGATAAGATTCAGAATAGTGAGAATGAAAAACGGACTGGAGGCTTGGCTGCGTGTCCTGTTCAAGGCCAAGCGGCAATTTCGTTGACCTTATTTGCCCAAACCTACGGGAACTTTTGTACCAAGGCCATGATGAAAACGCCGGATGGGGCGACACCATGATTTATCACGTGGAATGAAGTCGACAGCCTGAGAACAACACGCCTCTGGTGTCTAGATTAGCGGAGTTGCGTACGTTCGGCCGTCATAATAATTAGTATGAAAACCATAATTTTGAATAGGCCAACCATAACGTGATGACCTGTTCATAACGTAGATACACTGTAAAAATCGAAAATAGGTGGCCTTAATGGAAGTCGATGTCCAGGACCAGTTCTGCGCGGGCACTCTAGTCACAAGTCGGCACGTCCTTACGGCCGCGCACTGCTTGACAGGGTAAGATGGGACATGTTTTCTGAATTGCTCAATCTATTCTAAAGTTGCTCGATTCGACACCAAGCAACCAACTAATCGGATGCTAGCGTTTTAGAGCCGCAGTTCATATTTCTCACGCAATCATCCAACTGTGCCGATATCAAAGTATCGCTCTCAATTTCCGAACGCCGCTCGAAAGAGGACAAAGAGTACTTGCTAAAGAGCCGACAATGGCTGCTATTTTTTTATTTGTCCTCCTATTGACGTGTAACCCATGAAAACCATCTGCGACAACCGGAGGATTTTGTTTCAGCTTTGTGCGGCAGTATCTCCTTTCATAGAGTTCCTGTAAATAGACCAGTTCACAATCAAGAGAGCTTAAGCATTGTAAAATTGCAGCTCCTTTAATAAACCAATAAACATTTCCCGTTTACCATCAACAGATGTAGATGAATATGAATGCGTTTGAAAACGTAATGCGGCCACCTCGTGTACACAAGGCCCATCATCTTTCTCAAGACCAAGTCAATTATTGCGTTAATTCTGTATTTGTCACGCAGTCGACAAGCTTCGGGAATCCTTGTGAAGGCGGGTCAGCTCTACTACGAGTTTCATCACTTTGGTGTCCGTGAAGCAAAAGTGGAAGAGATCATTATCCATCCGACATATAACCCCGATACCGCCGACGACGATATAGCCATACTTAAGCTGCAGGAACGCTTACCTCTGAACAAGGGAATAGCCGTTTCCTGTCTGCCAAACAACGAGGACCATGCGGGACGTATTGGTAGGTATGCTATACTATGCACTGTCTGAATGAGTATCGTCTCACATATATTGACGCCTATAGCACAGCGTGACTAAGCATTAATAATTGCCAGTGTACATATCAGCTTGGTATATGAGTACCACTTTTGCCGTTAAGGAATCTAGCCGCCATGCGCCTTGCTTACCAACTGACTACTGTCTGGGGCATGTTTTCTCACGAGTTGCGATCACTCTCCGCGCCAAAAACAGCAAAAGAATATTTTGCAGATGATTCATAGTATATTGTGTTTGAAGAGCTAAAATTGCTGTATATATATATATATATTTTTTTTTTTTTGGCGGAGAATGCTCATGCAGACTAGGCCTCACAACTAAGGTATTTGCCATGGTACTGTGGGACTCCTGCCTGGTGGGGTGGCAGACCTACCCACTAAACTCACGCCCCACATAATTTTCACTCTGCTATATATATATTATATATATATATATATATAGCTACTACTTGAGAGGCCTATCACTTGATTTAGTTTGATTTTGTTTTCTCGGGGCTACGTGCTCCATTTATATTATTTTACTTTTAACATACTTTTTTTAAGAAAGAGAACAGGAGCGTATGTATATTGCAAGTTTCGTAAATAAACCTCACATTGAATGAATTATTGAATCGACCACTCTAACGAATATATAGTGCTATCATTCATAGTGTTTGGCTGCATTTGTCTCTTATTGTGATATTATTGCATCTTCGTACGGTGTGCCACCACCGTCAACGGAACAGAGAACACCTAGAGCGCCTTCTAGTACAAGCCGTATTGTTTTTCTCTTCCGCCAGGCCACGAAGTTGTTTGGGGCTCTAGAAATGCCAGCGGGTCGCCACTACAAATATTCGTTCAGATGAAGGTCATGACCAATGCAGAGTGTTCGAACAAACACGCGGGAACAGCTGAGAGCCGCAATGTGACGCCGCATATGGTTTGCGCACACCGTGTAACCAGCGACGTGTTCGATTCATGCAAGGTCAGTGTACACGTGTCACAAGTAAGCATGTCCTTCACACGGTCACCTCATACAGGTGTCAATGATACAGGTCTGATAGAAGGCGAACCTTCAGTAGCAAACCGCGTCAATCCGCGAGCACCACCGAACGCGTGCAATGTATCACGTGCAAAAATTCTTCGACCTTTGGTTTAATCTCTAGATGCATCATCGCCCACTAGCGAACGGTAAGCCAAATTCAGATTAGATTAGTTGCGGTGTCGGATTCACATTCATACCGGGAATACGAAGCTGTATCGAATTAAGCCAGGACATGACTGTCATCAAGCTGCACCTATTCTCGATGACATCTTCCTCGTGTTCTATGGCCATAATCATCGTCTTTATGACGGAGCTATTACATAAGGATTCCCATATCGCTACGCCTCTAGGCTTGTTTGTTCAAAAAGTGGGCACGACGCGCAGGACGACACAAGTCTGCCGCCGTTAGCTTGGCCAAGTTAAGTTTGAATCAAATTTCGTATCTCCGTGGGATTTTACACATTATTTGATTTACAGGGCCATTCCGGTAGCCCTCTAATGGTTGAAGACGACCGGAGCAAGCGCTGGGTTTTAGAGGGCATCGCTTCTTGGGGACCACTTCCCTGTGGAGTCAGTGTGGATCTGCCCGCTGTGTACACCCGCGTGGCAAGCTTCTCCGACTGGATTAACATGAAGATAGGTCTTGCAAAACGAGGTCAATACTTTAATGCGTACAGGAAGTTCAATTGTTTAAATGTTTCTTACCACAGCAACATATATAAATATATATCGTTTTTACGTAAGGCGACTAGTGTTACATTTCATGCGATCTCTCAGTTCACTAGAGGGCATCACAGACCTTAGACACCTTACGTAGCCTGATTGTGGGCCTGGAAGGCCTCTTGGGATAGAGGATTAGACAGAAAAATTCATTCACCTCCTTCTCGACGCTCTGCGCAAAATCATCTCGGCAAAATAGCCTCTTGTGGTACACTTGTCCGGGGGCTCCACTGAAGTTCGACTGTTGTGCTCGAAACCAATTCATATTAGGCAGATAGCAAATATCGTTTCGATTCTGATTCCCCAAATAAGGATGGGCAAGGGCAGGATCTGAAGCGACAGAAATTAGCAGAAAAAAAAAGAATACATCAAACTAGGTGGTCATTCTCTTCAACCCCTTATCACGAACTAATTGAACATCTGTTGGCTGTTCTCCTATGCAGACAGTATTCCTGACCCGCAACCAAAGCCGGATGTTGAACAGGGTAAGAACTCGTTTGGCGAAACCGGAGAGGTTCTTGGGCGTCCCCCTCTTCGGCGGCGCTTATCTTAGCAAACTAACCTGATTGCGGTACCTGCTTCGCCTATGCCAGCTATTGCTTACGATAATTAGTATACTAACAATAGTATTATTGTGACTGATGTTGTTTGAACAGACAGTGACCACTACGTGCATCGATTCCAATCAGGCGAGTAGCGTTTTGCGGGCAGTTTCGCAGTTTTGTATCTGCTTATAATTTCTAAATATAGCACCACACAAACATACGTTATCTAGCTTCCCCACTACTGACGTTGTTCTTTCGTCAATAAACCGTTTTTCTCCAGTTTTGAATAAGGTACGAGCATATTAGCGACAATTCATACTTCATTCGTACATAATGAGTACATAACGTCAATTACATGTATTACTACTAATAATAATCATAATCAATCAAGTACATGCCCGCATCTTAACAGTTAGTAATTACGTGGGCCCCTTTCAGATTGCGGAGTCAGAAGCGACAATAAACAGGGGCAGTATATCGTAGGTGGAAGATTAGTTCGACCCGGCGAATGGACGTGGACGGCAAGTTTGAGTCAACGAAATTTCACTGTTTGGGCAAAGGGGTATCCGCATGGCCTCGAACGTTGCCGCGTCGTAAAGCGATTTAATTATTTACGCAAATCGTACTTAAGCAGGGCGTTCTTAAACATATACCTATTTTTATATCATACCACCAGATAAATACAGTCGAGTTTTTCGAATGATTCAAGAGATTCCTCGTCTGATATACCGTTCAAAATGCTGTGACATATGTATGTAATTAGGTGGCAATTCTAGACGTGGATAGCTTCCATCCATTTTGTGGAGGCACTCTCATCACGGATCGTCATGTTCTCACGGCAGCTCACTGCGTCGAAGGGTAAGCTATTACAACAGTGGTATAGTGTTTCGGCACTCTGATGACGTTGAATGATCGGTGGCTAGAGCCCGTCAATCTGCAAAGATATTGTCATAATAATTGTTTGTGTGAAAATAAATAACGTAAACCTTATCGAATGCTTTGCCCATGACTCACATGTCTCCGTATCATAGAACTAGCTCGCATCTCAATGTCTCGCATGAACAGCTCGTTAACTAAACGAACTGACTAGGCACGCTTTCGTTGAACGTACGATACCTTTGTAAAGAACCGATAATGCTTGATAAAGCTCACCCCCTTTTGACGAAAAGCAGCTGATATTTCTTTGTAAAGTGCTTGATCCGTGGCGAGCATACTGAGCAAATGAACCAATGAACAATCTCAACGCCGGTCAATACCCCCTAATAATTATGTTCACATATGGCGAAGCGTCTTACTTTTGTACGTCTCTAATAATGCCAATGCATATTTATTTCATATGATTGTGTGTCTTGATATATATGATAATTAGTGATGCAGTTGGGTATCAGGCCGAGGCCGTAATGGTCATCTCCGAGGGAGGTGATGGCATTGCCTCTCTACACAGGGAGGGCGCTGCAGAACGAAGGACCTTGCACGCGCGTTTCTATTGGCTGGGGTGCGGTGTTTTGGTCTGCGTGTGTGTGTCTGTGGGGTTTGGCCATAAGTGTGGGATTTGTATATGTGTCACGTCTCTCTTGTAACGAACATCAAATAAGATCCGGTGCATTGGCATCGTTCTTTGACGCCTATCGCAGCCGGCAACATTCGACGGTTCGAATTCGCGCGGGCCACGTGGATCTCGACAAGGGCGATCCCTCCGAAGACGCTAGGGTAGAAAGCATCATTATGCATCCGGACTACGATACAGAGAGCTGGGAAGCCGATATAGCCATACTGAAACTAACGAAAGCCCTTCGCCTTGGACGGAACATTTCCGTCTGCTGTCTACCAGATGAACGGGATCACGCGGGACATGCTGGTACGCCATCTATGTACAACTTCTGCTATTTCGAAAGCTTGTTCCCTACTCTGAGAAAGCTATGCAACCCATATTATTGCAAGATATGATAGTATATGCATGGTTGATCGAGTCAACGTGTGGATATTTTAGTTACGCCTTAAATCAATGCGATATCTTATCTGTTCGTGTTCGACAATGAAGGAGAAAAGGGAATATAATATGTACGATTGTGCAATTATTGATATATATTATTTTAGTGGGGACCAAATTTCAATAATGTATAACATCCCTGCGCTGCAACCTGATCCTGGACCTGATCAATAACCCCACATTGTGTATTCAGTATTGTAGCTGTGCTTTTGCGGGCAGTACCACTACCGTTAATGGGTTGTCTCACTGGGCACATACGGCGGGTCAATTTGAACGGATCATCGAACATGGGACATAGCACATGACGAACAACAGACACGGCAGTCTAACACATCCAGAGCTCGCTATTCTCCATTTAGGGTACGTGATGGGTTGGGGCTCTACACATCCAAAAGGAACGCTCCCCTCACAGCGTCTCCTCTATCTCGGAGTGGGCGTCATTACAAATGCAGAGTGCATGGAGAGGCACGCTGGAGGCAAGCGAAAAATTAGTCACAGTATGGTCTGTGCCGGTCGAAGAGACGGCAGTGGATTCGATTCATGCGCGGTTAGTATCATAATATCTATCACATTTAGCGTTGCAGGATACAGGAGGAAATCATTGATTGACTTTATAATCAGGCCACTTTGTGTAACGTCATTCTTGCTGATTGGGGACTACAGCCAATTGGCAATCGCCTAAATTGCAATGTTCTATATCACGGCTATACAGTGGGAATGCAATGATGTCCACACTACTCAAACGAAACTGCACAGTGAGCTGGCATAACATATTGGTATGAAGTCGACTGTTCTTGTGAGTGTCACTAACTCAATGGTATTGTAGCGTCCTGTTGTTGATGTATTCCTCCCTTATCTATGCACAGAGACCGGCGCCAAAATGCTGACTTATCCCGCCACTTCCATAGTGTATGAAACGTGTTACAACAAAGCGATTATTATCATTATTATTATTATAAATACTATGATTATTATTATTATGATTATGGTGATTCCTTTGTCAAAACTTCATCGACGATAGGATGAATGATCTCATTCAACCACTATATACAATATTACTCTTTGCACGATTTTTGATATGGCGTGTGTGTTGCAGGGTGATTCCGGGGGACCACTGATAATTGAGGACATCCGTTCCAATCGCTGGTACCTTGAGGGCATCGTCTCCTGGGGACCAGTACCTTGTGGCGGCAAGCCCGGCGTGCACACGAGAGTGACAAGCTTCATGCATTGGATTGTCACGAATGTAGTAGTCTAATCATCACGAGTCAGTGGGTAGTGGACTCTCTCCGAACTTGAGTTCAGTTTAATAATAACGCGTGCACACGCGTGAGTAAAATGACAATCCCATATGTGTATGTGCGTCTTTGAACCGTACTGAAAAATATATGACGCGAAAGGTGCACCACCACAAGATGCAGCTCTGTCTCTGTGTTCAAGTTGTTCATCGTGCAGCTAACAAAATGAGTCTATGGGTGAGCAGGCAGCAAATGCAACTCACGGGCACGTGTGTTGCATTTTTTGAAAAGTAGCCCGACTTGGAAATAAACAATAGATGGAATCTTTTCTTTGCAGTATATATCGTGTTTGTTGTATATTAACAGTTTGTTTGAGTAATCGAAAGCGAACGGTCCTAATTAGGTTGGTGTTAATTGCTTCGGATGTATTCTCAAGCTCGCTTAAGGAACCGGTCTCGAAAGCAAGTTTACGTCGCGCGCTACGGCTTCGCGTTGTATTGTCAATAGTTTCTGATTGGCGTCCGTAGAGGAGTAATACATCTATATTTGGTTTAATATAAATCTAAACTCGAAATATATGATAACGGCTGAAAACGCCGAAACTGTTGATTGATCCAAAGATGATAGGCTATATTCAAGATCACGCCCAGACCACGGAGTCGGTGTGGGCGAGATCTTGTGTTCAGCGCTGACTTCTACAGGGCATATTGGCATGACATTCGGCATCCTGAAGCCGCGACGCTAGACACTGTTTCTGCAGCGTTTTAACTAGACAGCGGACCCTCAGAAGATTCTGTATCGGCGATTGTCATCTTGAAAACATTCACATCTAACTGCCTGCTTCGGTATATGGACTTTCGAGGGAAAGTGGCAACAAGTCAAGTTGAACAGCTGGCCCTCCTGGTTCGCGCTCATGCGGGGACGATTCATCGTCGATTCACTCGGCGGGATATCCTCGATTTGACACACTCGACTCGTCGGAAAACCACTCCCCTTGAGAAGAGCTTTGGGGCGGCGCTCGACCAACTCGTAGGATAAGCCGGAACATGGCGAGTCTCCGGAGGCCCAGCGAAACCATTGTTTGAGCTCAGCAAAACAAGCTCTTAAGCAGTCCCCTGTGCTATCGCTGCCTTCTCGCATACAACACATGCACACCTTTTTCACATCTGAAACTTCGCCCAGAGCCATATGGATCCATTAGTTGAGGTGGATCGTTCGTTCCACCCTAGAACACAATCTCGAGAGATTTGCAAATGTAAGCCAGAGCATCCCAAGTAACACACTTTATGGAAAAAACAACAACAACACTCTTTACGATCATGTCGATTGAGGACACCGAATATTATTACCGGCACAGCGATTTACTATTTTCCGACTGCGTGAATCAGTACTGTGTGCCAATCTGAATAACGCTGGAACTTTCAGCAACCATCGTGCAATATACCACTTAATAATAAATGAGCTACCTCAGCATTTGAAAAAGAAAGAAAAAGACCCTTGCAGAAATAAAAAAAATTGTGTCGCAGCCACCACCCTGCGAATTGAGCTCCTGCGTCCCGTCATCCCCATCCTTGGCGAGAGGCGCCGGTGTACCCGGTCCAGCCAGCGCAGGTGGCAACACACATCGCCGATTTCCTTCCAGCCACAGCGTTCGCCCGTAGCCCTTTCCGTTCGTATGGGGAAAGGTGGTAGCGATTGGCGATCGACATATTGACGCCATGATTTATGTTTTGGGTGCGTATCTGCCTTCGGCTGGCGCAAACGCGTTGTGATGAGTTGTGAAGAATCGCGTTCGTATTTAGTCAAGAACGAGACCACATTTCCTTCATAGTGAGTCACATAGGAGAAGCATTCTCAGCCTTGGTTCTACAACAGGTGAGTGTGGTTTGGAGCGAAAGCACCAAACACGTGAGAGCCTTCTAATGGCGGAAATATTGGAGCGGCGTACGTGTTCTTCTAGCTCCCGACAATGTGGCTTTTGTTTTTGCTATATTCATTATATTGTACATAATTAGTCATAGGCTAAAATGGATTTTTGAATTGTGAAAGCGACGTACTATTAAGCCGCATATAGTATCGCTGATACTGGCGAGTAAAATGAACTTCAAGGAGCAGGGCCATGGAGAACGAATCGTTTCGCAAGGTGGTAATGATCTTCGCGCAATTGCTCATTGCTGGACACAATGAGGTCTGTTTGACATCGTCAGTGTTTCAGCCATTTTGCATTGAGCACCGGAGTCGAATTTCTGGAACAGCGATTACCCATGAACTGGAGCTTCTTTTAGTCATATTGTAAATGTATCATCCATTCGAACGCGTTGGTATCGTATCCGTGATTACGGGTTTTTCCTACTGATTTGGGATTAATCTCCACGTTGTGGAGAAAGGCGCTAGCTGCCTAGATTGTTTTCCGTGCCTTCCTGAACTGAAATCCCTACACCACTCAAATGATTTAACCGAAAATCTCATTAGTCTCATTGGTATATTTATTAATCTATTTGTCGTTGCACTATAACCACGTAGCTGCTATGTCCGGCGCCGTGATTCCAGCGGACATGCTCACCCTTGGTGGTATACATTTATATAATGTATATATATATATATATGTTTTGGTCCGATGAAGCCCTACCTAGAATACGCACGGCAAAGATACCACAAAACAAAAGGTAGATTTAATTGATCTCCTATCATAATTGATTCCGACGTAAAGCCGAGGTGACGAGTTCTATCCTGCTTCAGCCGGGAGCGATTAAAGGCGAAGAAAGACTAGGTAGGTTTTTTTAGCACATCGAAAAATGTTTTCAATTAATGATGCTGCCACGCTTGCAGTTGTTGCAACCACACACAGTAAACTCCAAGGTAAGATATAAGGTTATACGATCCTCCAGGATTCAAATGCAATTCTTAAATTTAATGTCAAAACCTTATCTCGTGTATGTCGTCACGGCGGGGATGGACTGCTGCTTCCACGAAGGTGAGGCAGCCTAGACGGCATATCCTAGCTGTATCACCCTATACGAGTGGAACTAGGAAAAACACAGACTTGATTACATCTCTAATCTTCGTCAATGGGATAGGCTTAACAAGATTCTTAGAACACCTCGTTGATCCCTAAGTAAGTCAAGGTATTTTTAAACTTTACTTGCTTAAAACATTTACACTACGAGTGGCATTGGTGACTGCATGTTTCCAGTGATTCTAATTATCATCACCGTCATCACCGGCATCTGTCATCGTTTCCTGGAACACATGAATTCGACTCGTTCGCTCGCCTTTCTTATGGTGGCTTTCCTTACTCTGCCAAACGATACCGATGCAGGAATAATAGAAGACGAGACATATCGTACTGATACCGATCACGGTAAGGGCAAAAAAGAGCGGGAGGACATTTCGGGTACTGCAGGTGGTGGGTGCAGTACACACATTTCATAGAGGTCGAAGTAATGCCAAGCGTAAAGCCGACTCTAGGAAAGGGATAGACTCTCAGTAGAGGACCGTGCTTTTAGCAGGCAGAGGCGTTTTGTCATCCACGTCAACCCCCCTACACTGGATCGCGGCTCACTTTCATGGAGATTGGAAGGTGTCTCTGGTGGTGTCCGTGCGTTTAAAGAAAATTCCTCCTCTCAAAAAAAAATGGTGGTTGCAAACGAACGATGTATTCGTCCCCGGAGGATGTATGGGAAACCGCTATCTAGCCGTAGAAATGTTTACCTACCCAATTCGCCCTAGTAGATTTTAGGATGCCGCTCAAAATTAACAAGAAATAAAACGAATGGGGAAAGCGTGGTCAATCTCCCTTAAAGGCCCAACGGCTCTTTAAGACTTTCGCCAAAATTCGACGCTGTGTGAGATACATTTTTGTGGATTTGTACTCGTCTTTGCTGATTCTGAAATATACGCCATGAAATAAAAGAAAAATGCAGGGGCGAAAGAAAAATTCGGTAAAAACGAAAATGATTTAAGTCCTAAAGGGATTAACGGGAGTTTTTGATTCGTGTATTTACACGTTCATGGGACATTTATACATACATATATTCGTTGAGATTTCACCACGAAAGTAATAAATCCAACAGGCAGGGGTTAGACAGGGGCAGACCGATGGTGGATACACAGGGTCCGAAGATCTGAGGCCTTGATGAAATGCTCGTATGTCCTGTCCTGCAGGTGGACATGACGCCGGGTTGGGTTATTTCGCTAGGGTGTCCCGAAACGCAACAACTACACGTGATTCATTGAATATCGCCAAGCATTGGTCCGAGACAGCTAAAAAACGAACTCGCCGGTGCAGTCCACCCCTGTGCGCGCGAATGAAGCTTACTATAGATGCGGAAGCCCTCAACCCAACAAAGAAACCATGCACCCAGGAGCCATGCACGCGAATCCCGTTCGAGTTTCCTAAAATCGGTAAGTACCAAATGTCTGAAACATGCTGGTGCTGAAGGTGTCGCTCGATTCAGATTTTATTACTATTTATTTTATTATTTTATTTACTATTATTTTGTTAACTCTGCTTCAGTTGATAACCGACTTATTTCCAAAGAGTGAACCTACACCTTGATAATCCCCACCCTTGACCCCGTACCTTACCTTTGTGGATGTAATAAATGAAATTTGAACTTCAATATTTAGGTTGACCCTAATTTTCAGTTTGAGCCTAACTTCAATTGCTTTGAGGAAAGAACTCGTTGCGCAATGTCAAAGCTGTAGTAGTGATACGGGAGCAAAATCAGTAGCGCGATTAACGCGACACTCCTTGGCCGAATAGGGAGACTAAGAACTCGTTGGTTGTATGCTGGTTGTGCGCTATATTAGTATACTGCTATACCTAAACGCGAGGCAATTCATTGACCGCTGAATGAAATGTCGGCACACAGGATAGTTCGACAGCGGTGGTAGGTATGGAAGCGGACTCGTGAGCCATATATATATATATATATATATATAGTGATGACCCATCCGCACTTCCTGCCGTAACGGGTTCGACTTGATCTTCCAACCATATATTTTTATGAATAAAATGCAAATGTGATTGTGGTCAATTGTAAACCTGAATAAAAATTCGGAAATACCTAATTGAGGGTGAATCCAGGGCGCATCCGTCGCGGACTTATTATTCTCCTGAGTGTTACCGTTTTTCAAGCTCCCAACACGAACTTCGACTTACCCTACGTAGAAGCAATGTAAAATTTCCTTCATTCAATAGGGTTCGAAATTTCCAAAAAAAAAATCCTCCCACAAGTTTTTCTACCACCGCGTTCGATCGATCCAGACTCGACGAAGAGAGCGATAGTGATACATCCTGGTACAATAACTGTAGTATATTCTCCAAGAACCTGCCAGGCCTCACATTGCATCAGTTATGACTGGCAGAACCTCGGCGAAGTGACTAAATATCATTTTCTCATCCTAAACAGGCAGCAGAGTCGTTACACCGCCTCCAGCTCCGGCAGGTACGTTCGTTTCGGATCTTATAGCATTAAACCGTATTATAATGACTTTCATATCAATCAATGATGGATAGTTATGGATGTACCGTCGATGTACCGTTTTGCCCTGGTACACGACAATTTTTTCGGACTCCCTGCTAACATTTCATGTTCGCAACGGCTTCATTTATTGTACAATAGCACTATGGGACCGATCGATCATTATTTTCTAAAAAAATACTGAAGGAACGCAAAGAGCGCTAACGAACGACTTCGCGTCCGATACGCGCAGCTTTCAATTTTACTAACGCTTATCAATTCTTGCTCTCTTACATAGAAATCACGACGGCATCGCCACCCAAACCACGTAGGTGATTTTTACCCTTCTATATATATATATATATATCTATATGTATATTATATGCGCTGTCGAGGATATCGACTAATGGCCAGGGACGGACTTCAAGCGGGGATCGCTAACAGATTTTATGATGATTGTTTGTTTCAACAGATGGCGATCATTACATCTATCAGTTCCAAGAACGTAAGTCGCGGTCTGACTAAGGATTAAAACCGAATGGTACAGACGTATCATTGCACATGGAAGTGACATGGAAGTGCCTAATGAAATATTATCCGTAGTACATTCATTATCGGATTCCAGTGTTTCAAATATGCATTTCAATACTTAGTACATAACTTATGATGATTCGGTCTCGTCATATCGACTCTGCAGTTTGTGTGTTTATAGTAAAAGGTAGTCAACTTAGATATATCCCTCTATGCATGGCGCTCTTTCAGTTAAAGTTAATCCAGTTGTGCTATTTCTTATGGCTAATCACCCTATAGGCCCTATCCGATGCGTGTAGTTTATCGGCTACATATTGGGTACCCTCGGACCCCCTAAATGCAAATCAGCAACGGTGGGCGTCGAATCCGCGCACCTACGTGCCTCTTCCTATTGAAAGGCGCACTGGGTTCGTTCCCCACCGTTGCACGCTTGTATTTAATGGGCTGACTTGCCAGCCTCGAACATTTAACGTCCACGATACAACAGCTTTCGGCATTGCTTCATAATACGGACCTCCTGTATTCGTGATCATTCATGAGTAGCTTTGTCGAGATCGTTTGCGACGATATATAAGTAACACGAGTTGAGTTACCAATAAACGTAATGCGCCGTGTAGGACGGGCTCCTAAAGGAGTCTATAATCTATATAATAGTATATAAATAGATACTCGACAGATGCATTTTCTACGAATGCCTTAATTGCTCTTGTCTGAATCATACCTTTCAGAATGCGGGAAAAGGTACAGCGACACTGACGATGGTAAAATCCTCCACGGCAGATTAGTCCGGCGGGGAGAATTTACTTGGACGGCAAGTTATTGTCTTTACTGTTTTTATTCGATTCCTTGCTGAAATTCTAGGACATATCATTTAACCTTCGATTATACAATTGTCCAACTTCATTTCCTTCAATAAATCGCTCAAACATTTGCCCTTATCTCGACAAACGGGCAAACTCTCCGTAGGGAAAAACTTGATTTACAGTAAAAAAAAAATGTGTTCACAGTTCAGTAAATAGCAATATCTTGCAAATGAAGTAGCATTATATTGCCACTGTATACCTACCTTTTTCCAATCAGAAGCCAACTTTTTGGTTTATTAAAGCAATTGTAGCTTTTACAATACTTAAGTTCTCTCGATATGTCATCAGATCGCGGGAGTAGAAGGTCGCGGCCCCCAGTTTTTTACAGCAAGAAACTTGGGCGCCGTCCAAGCCATCCCGGTGACACTCGTAGCTGAGTTACGCTTGACTTCGCATCGCCTTTCAGAATGCCTTCTAACTCTATCATTATACAATATAATTAGGTGGCCCTCATGATCGGCACAAACACTCACCCACAATGTGGAGGTACTCTCGTAACGGATCGGCATGTTCTCACAGCAGGTCATTGCACCGACGGGTAAGAACACAGTAAAAGGCTAACGTGTCAATTCTAACTTCAAACCCTTTTTGCGATCTGTAAATTGTGCTGAAAAAGTGCCCAATGGCATAACTCATTCGTTAGACACAGGAGCAGTCCCGGGGGAAATGGGAATAACGAAACGCTTCATACATTTATTAACGGTCAAATGTCATTTCTATAAATCGTGAAAAATTGTTTCGGCTCGCCTTGCCGAGACACGCTGTACGGGAGAAGTTCTTCACATTATCTTTGATTGCAAATGGGGTATTAGGGACACTGTAATTGAGCGTCCTTCGCCCGTTCACTACTTCCCAGTGCTTCGAATATTCCCGGACCATGCCGTAGCGGTGGGGCCTATTAGGAACGGAGGCGAGGTGTGTTTTATAGAAGAAGTTCCCGAGAACACCTGGGGGCACTTCATATAGGCCAGAGACTCTTTTGGTGCAAAATTCAACGTCCCCGGTACTCATCAACATCAACTTGGACTGCGGGCCTGACATATGAAACGCCTTCGTGGCCGCATTCAAGAGATCGTGTCGATCCTTATCTCGGCCATAATCTGGGTCATAACTTATCCCGTCCTCTCCTCGTGCATCGCAGTCCTGCTGGACATATGCTACCCGTGTAGCAGTAGGCTTACGTTTGGGAAACGTTATTGCCATTTTGGACAGGACGATGCATGGTTGAGTACCTTTTTCGAGAGGTCTCGTGTGGGCCTTTTCATATTTTATTACACGTTTTCGCTGGGTAGAACAACGGTTACCTGATAGATTTAACGATTTATCGATAGCCAGATGTAAGCTGAAACGATTTGCTCATATTTGTGCGCAGGATCCCTGCGTCGAGTATCCGGGTACGTGCGGGTCACAGGGATATCGACAAGGCCAATCCTTCGGATGACATTGAGGTCGAATATATCACGCGTCATCCGGCATATAACGCATTTACATTTGACGCGGATATAGCGATACTTAAACTGCGCACAGCCGTTCCCGTCACTGGACGAACTTCCACCTGCTGTCTGCCGGATGAATACGAACATGGAGGACTCAATGGTACGAACCGTTAATGGTATTACAAGGACTGCAACAGAACAACGTTTCTATACAGTACAAGAGAAAAAGAGCAATCATGATAAGAAAAACTTAACTTACTCATCATTTACCAGCGCCCAATCGAATCTAGCCAGCATCGCAGCGCAATACACAATTTGGACTCGTCGAGTGGTCCGTGCCGACGACTATAATGATTCATTTAACTATAAAAATGGGCGACAATTGTCCTCGCTGAAGGTGAAATACATCGAAGAATAGCTTCCTCTATATATCCTTACTAAAGTATTTGGCACAAAGTGGCCCCACTTCCCCAATGCTTGAGCTTGTGCCGAAAATTGAAAGTGCGTTGCCCCTTTGGATATCTAAGGAAAGCCGTTTGCATTAATAATTCCGTTTGCATTAATAATTCGGTTGCGCGTGGTTCTCCTGTAACGGACGATAACCTTTATCCTAATACCTGTGGAAAGTTTAATGATCGTATCGCCGGATCCTCTCAATAGCCCAAATGCCACACATCAAAAGTAGTACTCATTCATTAATGAGGCGTATTTTCGGTTCTTGGCTTGTTCGGCTGCATTGGCTGCGTGACCAGACTGTGTTGCTCGGTATCAATTATAGCTTCCCCTCTAACCTTCGTGTACGGTATACTGTTCCTTACCCGTTCGTCTTCTGAGACAGGTCACGTAATGGGTTGGGGCTCTACGGATTCCACTAGCGAGCTGCCAGCACAACGTCTTCAGCAAGTCGTCGTGCCGATCATTACAAATGACGAGTGTTCGAGAAGGCGCGCGGATGGCCACCGACTTATTACGCACAACATGGTTTGTGCTGGTCACAAGAACACTGACGGGTACAACTCATGCACGGTAAGCTGAGGGCATTACTCAGCATTGGTCGTCTCTGCGAATAGATTCCCGAGCTAAAGTGTGTTTTGACTTGTACATGGGTATCAAAACGTATCGAAACGCCAGATTTCGTTAGGTACCACTGGCCGTGATCGCTGAGCTCGTTGACTTCAACGGAAACCAACGGTCCCGGCCCCCGGTACGGCCAAACTCTTCGAGGAGGTCTGCCACAGGCTGGTCTGTCTTACGGGTGACAAGAGCGGAGGGCCCTCCCTTCTGCAGCACTTTTCCCTAACTCTGAGGCAGAGAAGCAATGCCAGCTATCGCTTCTCTCGTTGGCGACCATGAAAACACCTCGACCTGAACACCCGTCTCCAATCCAACTCACCCCAAGCGCATAACTGACTGATTTTAAATAAACTCTTTATATAACAAAATAAAGGGCCTGACAGTTAGACTAAACTTCCTCTTCATGCGTATGATTGTCATGTTTGTTTCCAGGGCGACTCCGGGGGTCCTTTGGTTATCAGAAACAATCGTACCGATCGCTTCTATCTAGAGGGCATCGTTTCCTGGGGCTCAAGGGTCTGTGGCGATGGCCAGAAGCCCCGTGTGTTCGCACGGGTGGCAGCTTTCAATCACTGGATCATCAACAACGTTCGCATCTAGTTACAACCCGAGAGGCCCCCTGCAAACAGCTCGCTTTACCGATATCCTACTCAATTATCTGGTCGACTGTGCCGTGTTCTGTGGCGCAGCATAGAGCCGGTAGGGGCAGGATTGTGTCCGGAACTCTTGGATACATGATTCACGTTTGCACCGTCTACCTATATATCGAACGTGCTTACGCCCAAATACAATTAGCACTATAAAATGGGTCGTTGGACCTTGTTAGCTCATGAGTCGAACTGAAATACGTAGGGGAGTAAGGTGAACCTGAGCGAAGACATCGTAAACGACATCCCTCGCTGACCAGCAAAGAGATACTGATTTGCCTCTAAAATGAGAAAGAGAGAGAGAGAGAGTAAAGACGATGTGTCTCCTCTCTGCGAATTATCCTCTTGAGCACATGTTGGATATTAACTCGACGTGGAAATAAAGCGTATCTATATAATGAATATATATTACAATGATTCACTGGTAGAACTGCTAATACTTGTGTTGAATCAAATTAAACTCTTGTATCTAAATACATTTTGTTACAACAAAAACGAATCAATATGTTTGAGTTACACATACCTATTTACAGGTGGGACCGATTTACCTTGGAGTTTTCTTTGTCCTCGCGTATTGACAGCAATCATGGCATCAATTGATTAAACATGGCATCAAAATAGTAACATATCACAAAAATATCGACATTTGTCGGCGGACTGATCCATGAGTTGGGCCTGCATCACATCTAAATACTGTTGGCAAGTTTTCTAATATATAATGCCGAACGACACAGCCGACCCGGTCGGCGGTGTGTAACAACACCGAATGATAGCACCGGTCAACCCAAACTTGAGCTAACTCCAACGGATATTGGTCTAAGCCAACGTGAATCCCTGCATGGGCAGAAGTGCCGGAAGAGACGTGCAAGCCGCAGATTAAAGATGAAGGAGGTGGCCTTTCGAGGTAAAGCTCTATGGGAAATATAAATGAACTCCAAAGATACTCGAGTCACTCATAATCGACAGTTAGATATATGCGCATGTGCTGTTGGAAGGAAGAGCCTGATAGGAGCTGATAGGAATGAAATCGTCAAAAAATGTAAGAGACGAACGAACATAATTGGTTTACGGTATCCATTTTTACCAACACGTCGAATAAATGAATGGAATATACGCAAGTCATGTCATTCGATTAGTTTGTGCATCGATAGTGTTCAGGGTGCAGGTGTGGTAGGCTCATTGTTTGCGCCGATTCAAGGGGAAAGGCAAGCCAATGGGCGGCTAATTGAGACGTTTAAGAGCGCCGCTTTAAATGGGAAATAAGCGGGCCGCTCGAGCCGCCAGTGTCTAAATCTCCTAAGTAATCTGAAGGTCAGTGCCATTATGCGCACTCATTTACTCTGTAATTCGTTGGGTGCGAGAAAATAGTAATTGAAAATTCGACGCATGTATTTGACATCGTCGCTTATCACGTTGCCAGATCGAGCACGAATTCGAGGATAGCCCAATCAATCATTGAGTGGTGACGGGTCATGCTCGGTAATTTATACGAAATTATTTGCAAATGACGGGGAGACAGATGTCAAAACGTCTACGCTGGTGCAGTCTTCAGATGGTGTGCTAGTTGTCAACGACACCAAGCCATCATGTCATCGACAAATATATCAGATGGCAAACGAAGTGTAACCCATATGTGAAGTTGGTCTACGAAACTCCCGGCGGTAGAACGCCTGAATGTCGAGTGTACATACATCCTAAGATCCAGCATCTGTCGCGCAAGCTATCCGCCTGTCAAATTTCGATGTTTGATCGAGCGAGTGTACGTTCATCAACGATCAGAGTGGATCAGTGTGTCAATACAGTGTATCAATATCAGCGTAATGTGCTGAAAACCATTGCCACCGCAGTCCATTGCCTAGTTCCGGCCACACTTCTCGCCAGCATAGTCAACGGGCAAGAGACAGTATAGCTCGCCTTGTCAGCTTCTTTGGATCGCGAATGACTACGATCTTCCCTTAGCGACAACAAATCGTACTTTTTTTCTCTGCCAACAAATGATTGCATTGCCCTCGCCTCAACGGGGAAAGAGAACCCACCCAACGATAGTGGCCGTGCGCTTCGTGTCGACTTGAGCATCATTGATTGCGTATCTGCTTCGAACGCAGCGTAAGTGTGTTATTTTGAGCCAAGCGAGAAAGTGACCCGCGTGCTCAGCTAAGCAGGCCGCTGCGTCGGATATTGTGACAGGGAGTATGCGCGCCCCATTCCGGATCCTAGGAACCTCACAGGTGAGGACGACGGCCACTAACGCGTTCGACGCCATGAAGTCGTTCTGATGGCAACAGACGTTCGCACAGTACACCGCTGTCACATGTCAGCAACTTCATTCTTGCTTCTGCACCTCTTCGGGGTGAAGACACACAGGGCACTTCGATGCTGCTCAGTGCGTGTACCTGTAGCAGGAGCAACTGCAATGCGAATGAACTACGCGCAGCTGTCATTTGATTCTTGGTAGAATACACTTACGTTGTAAGGACGTCAGAAAGCACTGTGAGGCACCTCCGGTGCGGTAGGTGTTTGGTATTATTTTTATCTTTATATTATTAGCACCTCAGTTCGATTGTTATTGCCCGAAGGTGTGTCTTCTAGTGTGAACGTCTCGCTAAAAGCATTATGATGTTTGTTACTTATAGCATTGTACTTAATATACTCGTTCTCTGATGTGTGACTCCCCGGAACACTCAGAGAGTAGGAAGGTAATGTGATCGCGTTGAAGGATTTTGCTGTAAAGTAATTCTGGAGCTGTCGCATGGGCAGATCTTGCTGGTAGAAGCAAGTACTCGATTGAAAACCTTGAGCACTGAAGCTGGGGATGGGTTCCATGTGAACAGTAGTTGATCGTGGGTCAGTCGATCCTAAGCTTATGATGAAACATGTGTTGAACGTGCATAATAATGTGTTATCACTATAAGCGAAAGGGACTCAGGCTAATATTCCCGAACCTGCACACCGGGAGTGCTAATTCTGTAGTAACCGTGGCAACACAAGTGCGCTCAAAAACACCACGGGACGAACCATTACGTCCCGCCACAAGTATTCAGCCCTCGATACCATGCATTTCACGACCAATGGTCATTGTCTTTCATTTGAACACTCTGATAAGTGGTTGGAGCTCTGCTCTTGACAACGCCAAGCAATTAATCCATAGGATGCTCCAAAAATAAGGAGACGGTTAACTTCGTTTGCAATGACACACTTCGCAAGGGCCAACAGCATAATCCCCTCTGCTAACGAACCGATTAACGAATACAAAAAGCCACCCAACACTTTCCTATTGAAATTAGCCTTGGCAAAGCCGCTCCACGCCATACGCCACCCGGGGCAACTCGACGTTTGACACCCTACCCTCTCCTTCTATACAAGATAAGATATAAGATAACGCTTTATTGGTTTATTAAAGGAGCTGCAATTTCACTGGAGATGTTTACCAGTACAAAGTTTGTACAGTATTTGGTGTCCTGGCGGAGCCGTGCGCCTCACCGGTAACCTCGGCTGCCATTCACGATTAAACGTCACCCGAACGACGCGACAACGAGCTCTATGTTGAAAGATTATATTCACGACGCACATTGCTGGCTCCTAGTAACATCCCGATGGTCGTAGCGGTTACGGTGAAAATGCGGAGCAAGGCAGGTTACAGTGATCGTCACCGTGGCAGTTATATGCTCAGCAAATCACCGACGAGTATAGTTTGATATATTGTCATCTTTCGCTCCACTGGCGGCTACTTTTTCTACTGTCGATACTGCCGGCAATTAAGCCCATTCTCATCCGAGCCTTTGCGGAAATTAACTGGGATAAAATATTTTGGACCTCATTGTCAGACAAACAGACAGACAGGTGGACATCATCATCATCAGCCGTAACAAATACTATAATAATAATAAGATCCGAGCCAAAGCAGCTTTTCTTTAATTTAATAGTTGCATGCTTTAGCCAGCTTGTCCGGACGAACTGTCCGTCTGGCCCATGGGCTAGACGAACACAGATTATTTGTGCACTGAATATCCGACTTATATTGATGCACAGTACAATGTAATGTCGTCCGATACGGACTGAACGAATTACAGGATTGGCAGCCTCTTACGGCGTTGTACTCAGAATGGCCACGACCAGGAGGGGAGACAAATTTATTAATATCTAATCCTGATGCCGAGTTGGCACAAGAAAAATATAATTTACCTATAACAATCTATGTACACCCGGTTACCTGGCCTAATCCCAACGAATCCGAACGGATGCATTAACTGACTGGATGGAGGAGTTATTCTACAAAATACGATTTGTCTTTTCCTCTCAAATGTGAAACGCATGGGGCAAATTGGCACAACAGATGACTTTTCTATTTTTCAAGTATGGTCGGAGAGCTTCTCTTTTCAATATCTACTCAAGTGTATATTTCTCGTGATATGCCTTAGGCCTAGTGAAGCCTATTGATTTTTCTTAATTGAACCTTCCTGTGTATTCATCGTGTATGTATTCTCAGAAGTAAATTCGAACCGATAACGTATTTGAATCATGATGACATTTGAACACTGTTGATGAACGCATGCTTCCAGTGATTCTAGTGATTCATCGCCTCCTAGAACACCCCCGGCGAGCGAATGCATTCGACTTCGTGGCTCCCGTTTCTAATTGTGGCCCTTGTGCCGCCAAACGAAACACATGGACGGACGATAGCACGCTACAGGTCTGGTACGGATATACGCCTCGGTGACAAAACGGGCAGCACACAATCACCATTAGCTCTAAATAATAGCTAGTTCATGTGATGTGTGTACATGTACAGTGATGTGCCTTGGCATTATGCTAACACCCGAAGTATCAGAACGATTCAGATTGAAAGCCCTCTTCGGGCTGACGAATAACAACAATAACATCCAGCGAATCGGTTTGCACTTGAATGAAATCATCGAGGCGAATCTCATCATTGCGATTGTGCTTGTCTACCTGGGGGAAACATACTGATTACGTTGAAAAGATTATTTCTCAAAAAACGATTCGGAGTCTCTGATCTCATCCATGCGATAATTCACTACATATGCTATCATCTCAGTCGTTCGACATTGTTGATATTTATCGTGCTTGTTGCCTACAAGCAGCATAAGGCAAATTCATGACACGTCCTGACCCTGTGACATTGGCCTGTCACCGAAACGAAACTAGCTTTGATTCGATTTTCTTGTTCTGTTGCCCTGCAGGTGAACGCGATCTCCTCTTTGGATCGCCCATTAGGCCCTCTCGAAATGCAACACCTGCACAAATTCGAACCCGGAGATGTAGTACTTGCGATCGATATAGTCTAGACTTTAGCCAATTCACAGTCACGACAACAACAGCAAAGCCATGTACTCAGGAGCCATGCAAGCGATTCAGCTTAGATTTCTCCAGTAAGTAATATTTGATGTCTATATTATCCCACCATATAATATTATCTCTAAGTAGTGTACAGCGTGACTTCTCACTGATACATGCTGATGATATATATATATATATATATGATCTGGTGATCGTTCTCATTTGATTAATTTTAGCGGGTATGGCGATTCATCGATCTTATTTAATAACAATTATATCAGATTCTAACTGCCAAACTGAGTTTCTAACATAATATAAACTTTGTTCGTCATTAACAGGTTTCCGTCCAGAGACTCGACCTGGTATGTGTCCTGAACTTGCACTGAAATTCGTTTGAATCTAAGTGTACCAAGTGCGTATGTAGACGTTATGACAGCTATTGACAAAATCCTCACTTACGCTACTGACAGCAAGGCTAAATCCTATTGTAACAACAATGGACTATCCAACCGTATGCCATAATGTGCAAGGATTCAAGGATACGTCTGAGGTACAAAACAGCCTATGGTGAACAAATATATGGCTGGATGCGGAACCATGGACAATGGAATTGTCGAATAACGAACTATTTACAAAATGGTGCTACCGTCAAAGTCTCAGCAACTCAAAATCTAAGTAGCCAGTTCGTTCTTTTGTCACAGTTTGCGATCACGAGGGGGTTATAGTATACTACTCTAGGGTGAGAATAAGTGTTCCCTGGGGAATGAGGTTTGTCACACTGGCCACGCCGTACCTTAACACTCCGATACGCTGAGCATTACTTCGGCACACGGATATGCCCGGACATATCGGCTTCTAGTGATTACCCGTTCGGAATAACAACCGCAAGTAGGTAGTAGTGACTGTCACGGGTACTACGACAAATCAGCAGGAAACACTGCGGACCAGACCCGCGTTGGCGAACATTCGGGAGGTGTCGGCTTGAGGTGGAGCATATGTAACAATCCCGCTCAAAACAAACAAATTATTTCTGACCATCATGATGTCTACGATGGGCACCTACGATCTAATTAATATAAAGACGTTGTGTATTACCGATGTACATTTATGTACGTATTACATGCAGGTATCATGGACGAGCTCATCGCGCTAGCACGGGCTCCTAGCAGTATCAATAGGTTCAATTTTGCATTCGCTAGCATTGCTTTCAGTATGATTACGACTGATTTGGCCTTCGCTTGGTCTCGCAGCGCAAACAAATTGCAATTTGTCTCTTCTATACGCCTTCTTTGCTCAATAGCAGCGTGGCTAACGCCGTGGCTAGACTGGACAAGGAATCGAGACCTTGTCTGATATTTTCTTCGAAGACAGCTAACGCGTTATAGGTTACGCGATGGAGGAGTTCGTTCGAGAATGGACAACGCATCCGTTTGTCTCTCGTCATATCAACAGCTACATATTGTCGATGATCCCGCGTGTGAAACTCTCTGTGTCTCGTACAGCCGCTGACATATCTCTATCTTATATATATATATATATATATATACACATGTGTCTTATGATATCTGTTTCTTTTTTCTACCGTTTGTACTGGCCACCTAGCTATGTATAACACAATCAATTGGCAAGAAATGATGAAGTTTGTATATTGTTATATACCTGTCTATTACCTCAGCTATTATAAGTAAAGCTACACTGGACACGTCGATGATTTTGGTTGGCACCATTCATTTCTGAAACCCGCTGAACCCTTAGTTAGCCAAGTGTTAAGATACAGGGTGGACGTGTTAAATAACGCGGGGGGGGGGGGCGTGTTATTGGTGTTTGCCTGCTGAAGTATATTAATCAATCATCACCTGCGCTAATGATTTGCAATGATTCTTGTTCTACGCAGAAACGACGACGACAACAACAACAACAACGACCTCTACAACTACACCGAAACCGTATCAAGGTATACGATTCATCCCTGGTGATTTTTTCTGACGGTTGAATCATCTCTGGGTCGATACCCGATCAATAGCCTTCTGCCGTACGGCAAAGAACATTCCTAATATTTACCACGACGCAGCTTCCATGGCACTCTATTCAAATAGGCATGACAAATGGGTATGCTTATATTGGGTAAAATTAAATTAATTTGCCTAAAAATGGTCTCCACTCGTGCGACGAACAACCGTGAATACCAAAAGCTGGCAAAAATAGACGGTCTCGGTAATATTTACGCTTTATATTATTATACGTTATAGATTAGTTCTCTTGCATAGTATCTCCGATTGTTCTACCCAATTATCGCTTACCTGTCACTATCTTGAGCCATTTCTAATAGCAATAGTTTCAAATATACTATATTTAAATGATGTTGGCGGTCGTTTGCTGAAACAATGCTTAACGCGTTCTCATTTTTGTGGTGTACGCTCTCAACAGGCGCTGACCTCGACAAATACAAAGACAGTAAGTGTCTTTCACAGGATTATGTACGAATAGACAGATGTATACGTGAATATATATATATATATATATATATATATATATATATATAGCATGGCCTTGTTGCCATAGCGAATGCACAATTAACGGCACCGGTGAGACGAGATTTTTTCGTTGAACATCGATGGACAACCATTCGACACCAGCCTGAAGCGACAGTTGGGCCGCACTTGCCTAAGCTGACTTCAGGGCTGACCAAAATGTTCACGCGATTGCAGAATTTGTACGATTGCTACTGCGGACCGTGATGAAATGAACAATATCGGGGTACACCGGGCTAAGAGGGCCCATCCGGTCATTAGCCTATCAACGCAAACGCCGCGCTAGTCGATAGTGACATTAGCCGGTCCAGCCACAATGTCTATAGATACTACACTCGGAAGTGTTTTGAAATACATTTTCTACTTTTGGTCGAAATTGGTTCAAATCGCCAATCGCTTTCACATGCTTCTATTTCGACAAAATTTGTTCCCTTCGTGCCATCATCATCATCATCGCCATCATCATCGGTCGATCGACAAACATATTGACGAACACAGTTTATGAGCAGGGGAGCAACAGGGGACCAACGGAGGCGCTTGATTTCGCCGCGTTTATTTTTAGCGAAATGCTAAAATAACGAACCCAGCTAATTGTTATTAATTGTTTTCTTTTAGCGTGTGGCATCCGGTTCACAGATCCGGACGGCCGTTATATTCTCGATGGCGTATTAGTTCAACCGGGCGAATGGACTTTTACGGTAAGTTGCTATTGTTGTCTGTTGTTGTTGATTCCAAACAGGTGGCTCTCCTAAAAAATTAAGTCCCAAGCACGCCCACACACACACACTTGTAATCTTATGCATTCACAGGGAGGCGTGGTGCATTCGCGTGCGCCTTGGAATCGGATGAGACGAACGTAGGTGCACGGGTTCGATCCCCACCGTTTGCACATTTGGATTTTCAAGGGTTCCGTCTTATGAAGCAATGCGAAAGCGGTACCGTGGACGTCAGATGTTGGCTGAGAGTTAGCCCGAAAAAGCTTAGTTTAGCCTCTCAAGGGTTACTTCTCTCACGGCCTGATGCTTAGCATAATAACTGTTGCTCTATGTCAGTTCATTCGGTCCCTGCAAGGCACTGACTGAAGTAATACTTTTGACAGTCCCGCTCAGTGGCCCAAGTAGAAATCGGTTCTGGGTTTAGTCAGTAAGACTCGGACACTATCAGGCAAATACCTTAGTTGTGAGACCTGGTGTCCATGCAGGATTTAACTTTAACCTCTTAAAAAAAGTGCATTCGAATAGGACCTAACGATGAATATTAGGCCGATCTGCAAAAAAATGCCGATCTGCAAGAAAACTCACGACAGGGCTTCATTTATGGATCAATGAGCTTCTTAATCTATGTCTTGTATTGTGCGTATCCATCCAAAAAATCCGAATGCAATATTCTTCTAATAAATTGTGGCCAAAAATTTACTACGATATATAATATTTTGCTTTACACCGCATAACGTACAATACAGTTTGTTGTTTGTGTTAACAGATGAGAGTTGCTCATCGATTCGATTTTAACGTGCAAAGAGTAGTGTCAAATTTGTAGAGATCATGTCAGAGAGGTGTTGTTGTTGGTTACGGTTAAACGGGTAGCGTTATATAGCAAAATAACTGATTATTTCATTTCTCGTTTTGTGCATCAAACGCTTTTGAATTCGCTATAATTAGGTGGGTCTCATAATTCGACGCGAGAGTCATCCGTGGTGTGGGGGCACTTTGATCACGGATCGACATGTTATAACAGCAGCCCATTGCCTTCAAGAGTAAGCGGCGTTTGTTTACTAATCATCTGGTTTTATTATATTTTATTATATATATATATATATATATATATATATGTTATGCTTGTCGTGTTGTAATTTTTACCAAAAAAAAGCACTACAATACTACCTCCAATCCGCATCACTATGTCTTCACTCATTAGGTTAACAGGTCCTGCTGACGTACGAGTGCGCGCAGGCCATTATGATACCGATGCCGCGAATCCCGCTGACGATAGCGAGGTAGAGGAAATGATTATACACGAGGGGTATATACCAGAGACCTTTGATGCTGATATAGCCATCCTAAAGCTGAGGAGGGCCCTCACTCTCAGCTGGCGAATCTCAGTCGCCTGTCTACCAGACGAACGGGACCACTCGGGAGCCACTGGTATTGTATTATATTTATTTAGCATAGCAGCTCACTAACAAGAGAGACACCACAGCGACAGCGTGGTCGACAATAGTGACGAGAGTGAGGCTGTTAAATAAGTTCCCTCGTTATTCGTTTATTGAAAGATCTGAACACGTTTAAATTGGTAAATTATCGTTGTACATCCGGAGTACGGACGGAGTGTCCATCTGTCTTCATCTGACATGCGTGATTGAAAAGCTATCCTGCTGCTCTTCGGGCGCTCTCTTCTTTAGTAGGCGATAAACCCACCCTGGCTCTGTCCCTATCATTCGGACTTGTTCCTTTAGAAAACAAACACTTCCTGATGGAACCCTGATTTTCAGCACTAAACGATAACTCAGCTTGTGTCTGCACTAGGAAACTACACCAGCTCTGAGCTACGCTCAAGTGAAAGGCTCAGGTATAACAAATCAAAATCTGATTTGGCTGTGACGTTCGGGGGTTATCAACGATTTCGTGTCATTTCGTGTCAAACCCCACTGCAGCCCAGTCACACACACACACATATATATAAAGTTTATTTTTTTGTTGTTTTCGTGTTAGCCACCGTAATGGGTTGGGGCTTCACAGATCCGGAAACGACAATAGCGTCCCAGCGGCTTCAGCAGGTCAACGTCTCCGTTCTAACGAATGCTGAGTGCGCGCACCAGCACCGGAATTTCAAAAAACGAATTACGCCGAACATGGTTTGCGCTGGCCGAAGAAACACACTCGGGTTCGACTCCTGTCAGGTGCGTCTAGGAAATAGCTTAGCATGATGATATGCGATGCATAACACTCTGCTTGCTCGATATGATACTAATCGAGCTGTCATTCTTCGAGGCGGACCCAACCAGATCTTTAGCATTTTTTTTTATCACAATGGGTTCTCGGCAGTATTTCGATACTCTCAATTTAAGTGCACAGTAGCAGGAGAAGCAAACGCGCCATTAACAGAGAACGCAAGTCTATGTATTCGTCCCATTGTCATCTTGTGGATATAGTGCTTTCACTTAAAGGTCAGTGGGATATTTTGTTATACTTTATAAATACAAACGTAATGCGTAGTGCGTTAATGGTTGTATTGCTGAAGCCAGGCACGCGGATAGCACTTGAAGATCTGCTTCGGTGCTGCTGCTGCTGTTCGAGCTAGCATCAAATGCGTTGCCAAATGAAGTTACGATGCGCGCGCGTAAATGGCCTATATTTATATATATCTGCCTATATCAATATTTGGCCTATATCTAGGCATATAACATCTGTCTTGTGTTGTAAATACTACGAGCAGATCTCCCCTCCGGAAATCCCAATTTGATTCTGAAGACATTGTTTTGTCACGTCGACAGCACGCGCCGCCAATTGCAGTGAATTAACCGAAAGTCGCTTGATTTCTCCTGTGGGTAGGGGCACGATTGCATTGATCGGCAACACAGACGGAATGATGCTGCTTAATGGACGCATGCTCTACTCTATATTTCCAGGGTGACTCTGGAGGTCCGCTCGTTATGGAAAATCAGCGAACGAGGCGTTTCTTCTTGGAGGGCGTCGTCTCCTGGGGTGAAGGCTGCGGTAACGAAAACGTCGCTGGTGTATACACTCGGGTTTCAAAATTCGTTTTGTGGATTTACGCGAACGTTTACTAAGTGTCAGATACACCGAGGCAATCTGATATCGCCGAGCTCGCGTTGCCATTATGGAATACATATGACCCCGGTCAGCTGATGATGTTGTCTGAATGAACCGAATGGATGGCGATTTGAAATAAATCGCTGAATCAAACCTCAGTTCTGTGTGATCAACTCGTTACGACAACATATAATAATAGTTGAAGGTGGTAGCTGTGGCGTGCGTTCGCTCGTGCTAGGCTTCGCCGCGCGGAGGAGAGAGTTGTTCGAGATCGGTTGAACAATCAATCCTGGCATGGGAATTAGATGATTAATTAATTAATTTTCCACCATGCAGCATGGCGTGTTCGCATGGAGTCTGTGGGTAGATTTAGACATATAGGCTTGGGCAACCTGTATTGTTGAATAGCCGACAGCGAGCCACATCCTCAATAATGAATCACATTTTCCCCTTTGTAATTATTTTCTTACGTATTTCTTTGCGGTATGACGTGCTGTACGACCTCTGCGTAAGACTATATCCGAGCGGACTGAGGCATCTGGTGGCGGAAGTTGCCTTGTATTTATGTTGGGGCCTCTATTCAGCTTTGGATAATCAGTTTACGGGCGTCATTGCTACCTAAACAATCCGCATGATCATACGAACCAAAGCTATTCCAAGCGGACCTGGCGATTTGGCTACGATGACTGTATCCTTTTCAGCGCAGGCTCGTTTGCAGACGTATCCGACTATGTCGCAGTTCGTGGCTGACGGATCCGTTTTTGGTCTTACGCCGGCATCTTTCCATTTTTTTCTTGTCACGACAGAAAGATGCCGATTCGTTGAAACAACGGCATTCAATCAGAATCGAAAAAGTTGCAGCAATTTTATAGGGTATTGATATAAGGCAGGGATTCGTCATACCTACGCTACTGATACCGCCAAAATCGATAGCATCTATACCTCATATATATATATATATATATATATATATATGAATAATGCTCCTATGCATTACTCTATTCTACCTGAGTCACGAACGAAATATACGATCATTCGTAGAGCAGCGTTAAGGTCAACTAGAAAAGGAAGAAGAGGACTCATAATGGGCGGTGAATGAGTCAAGACGGAGGAATTACGATCGTCGAAACAGCTCATTAATGCAGTAAGTATAGGGTGTTGGGAGGTTTTGATTATTTTCTTTTTCTTCTGTCAGTGATACCGTATGAACGTGTCCACCTTGCTCAGACAGTGACTCAATTCGAGGGGCAACCGGCGATGGAAGGCTCTCCCTTAATGTGCTTTTTCCCCCGCCTCCCAGCTATCGCAAAGCGACTGCCCACCAAGCCGTGCGGCTTAGCGGCGACCCACAACGGTGTGCATGTGCTCTGAATCCGCTCCTCCTCCATGCGTACAATGGGGGCGCGTGATACACCCTCCAAGTGAGTGTCAATGAGGGTCGCCACCGCGTCGAGCTAGAAAATGAGCACGCGGGATCTTTTTTCGGGGTTCAAAATAGTGTTACTCAGGTTAGTGCCGGCATATAATAGCCTATTATGAATATCCACCTCACTTTCATTGTTTGTTTTATTCAAACGAGAGCACGAGCCATTTTTCGACGATGCGAACTATCCGTAATTATATATATATATATATATATATATATATATATATATATATACTCACCAATATGCATAATATAATAATACTTATAATTTAACTTTTAACTCTTTGTGTCGCGACTCAATGTGCCCGTCATGTGGCCGATATCTTACGTCTATCAGATCAAGCGTATCAAGAACGATATCTCTGCTATTTCATAATGAAAGCATGTTATCCTCGGCCACAGGGTATTCAACAAGGTGATCCGCTTGTCCCCCCCCCCCGCCTGATTCCGCCTACCTTTGAAGGCGTCAGTTCATACAGGTGACTTAGGTGTAACCGAATCTTCAATGCAAACATTTCCCTTTGTTATACAGAAGGGCAACGCAATTTCTATTTTCGGTACCCACTTAAGGATTGGGGAAGTGGAGCCTCCTTGTTCTATTATAGATATTCTATGAAGAATATATATATATATATATAGAGGAGGGTGCTCTTCGATGTATTTCACGTTCAGTGAGTAAAATTGTAGCCCACGTTTATAACTGACTAATAAATAATTTAATATCAATCATAACAACAACAATAATAATAATAATACTTGTAATACTTAATAGTGCTAATATCGATATAATGTTTTTTTATATCGGCATATTTTTGTTCTCATTTTGCTTCGTTGTGAATTTCGCTTATCGTTACGCCTTATCAACGCATGTATACATTCATATGCATAGAATATTGTCAAGCTAAATATGGACAGATGTAATCTGTTCACCTGGCGCACTCGTGCTATGGATTCTGAGAGTGATCTTGGCATAAGCTGATATTTGAACGTTTTTCATTTTATCACTTGTGTAATCATCTATGATAATTTGTAGGGAAACGTATAGATTACACACTCATTACTTTTGAGGGACTGTCGATCCCCAACATCACAGAGGCATCAGATCTAAAATCACAGAGGAAATCAGATACAAAGACACAGATCCCCAAAATTAGCGAGATGTCCGCATCTGTTCGCTCAAAGATTACCTGCATTATGGAGAATCTCGTCGGAGTAGATGCATTCCCGCCAGCTTGATGATGATGTAGCAGATCTATGATTCGGTAAGCCATGATTTCTTCTCTCGGGGGACGATTGTCGCTAGCGGCAGGTATTCCTCTCTCAAACGGTAATTCCGCGGGTGAGTGTCACCATTCTGTCATGGATCCCTATATATTCTAGCTATCCACTATTACACTGTCCAGCGCAGTTCACTGCTCACTGATCATTTGTGCTGCTCGGCCGAATGATTCTCATCTAATGAATTGGCTATCGCTCGTCTACCCGCCGTCGCATCGGCAGGGTATTATCGCGAGGACGCGTGTGTCGTCTCAGTCAGCCAACTAGAACGACACTGCTTTGTCCGCCTATACCGCACTTGCTACTGTTATCGATCGGATCGCACGAGCAGCTCATCAATAAGTTGGGTCAGAAGACACTTTCGAGACATTTTGTACGCGCGGAACATACACAAGATAAGAGTCTTGTATACGACGAGTGTACTCGTGGAGGGCTTCACGTCAAGCCAATAACGCGGTAGTCTTCAGTGAGAGTGGCATAAGGGTGTAATGAAATCCGCCCAGGGTTCGTCTTCCCGTTGTGTCGATGGATTGATAACAAACAAAGTACAATTATATATCGATCACAAGTATATATTTCATACTATCTGTATGTCTGGACATATAGACACGAATTACATCGATCTGTTAACTATTTTCCTTGGACATGTTGTTGTCGTTAACAATCTACATTCGACACGTTGCTGGTCTGATGTCAGACGGGTGATCCTCCAATTCGGCTGACGACTTGACGAAACAACAACAATCTTCGCTCCAATCTCCCTCAGCCAAACGTCCATTGCTCTCACAGGGATAAGAGGGACAGAGGTGATATCTGACAGAGAATCATATTTGAATTACGCGGTTAAATCTCTAGAAATTCCGCAACGGGCACCTGATGGCGCGGTGAGCATTTGTTTGCATTACACATTGCTTTGTCGTGGGCCAATTTCCATAAGGAAATTCTCACAATTATCATGCAATTGTTATCACGCTCAGAGCAGTAGCGGCGGCGGCAACAGCAGCAGCTTCGTCATGAGTAATCCTTTTCTTGAGAATTTGCGATGAGATGCATGTGCGTTGGGGTAGACATGTCTGTCTGTTGAGGACATGCGCCATCATGCCAAATGGAAGTGCGATCTGAAGCACTAGAGCTTCTTTTGAGAAAATCACTGGTGCATCTCGAAGCTTGCACCGATTGTCTCGCTGGTCTGACAATGGCTCCACACATTGCAGCGTGATCATATCTGCATGCAAGAGCAAACGGCTCAAATGCCAGCAGTGAATTCAGTCAAGATTAACTAGGTGAACATTCTTTGTGTACTTTACTGCCTTGCAAAACCTGATCATCAGAGTTTATCTCCATATTTCTATCATATAGTCTATATATATATATATATATATATATACCCGTGATGTGTTCCTTCGTTTGCCATATCTGACGTAGCGCACCTTAGTTGCGGTGTAATCCAATGCTTGCATGTAACCAGGACTAGTTACACGCCAATAGTCTCATCAAAGAATTCCCAAAAGGTGTCTTTAAAGAAATACTACACAGCGCTACTGAGGCCTGCCATGGAAAGTAAGCTCTAAGGGTTAACCATGACAATATGAGCTTAGCAGTGACAAGGACCGCACGAGAGTCTAGTGCAGTCTCTGTTACTAGTAGCCTCATTTTTTCATAGCTGACCCAGTAGCTGCCTCTCAATTGCAAGCCTCAGTAATACATGGATTCAATAGAGGACACCGCGGATTCACCCGCATAAAACTACTCTCGACAAGTTACGTCTAGTGGCCACAACAGTTGATCGAGACATCGAGAACACCGCACGCAATTTTGTAGCGCGTATCAAGATGAACCGGGACTCACCCAAGATACCGTTACAGAGATGAGAGCCTGCGACTGAACCTTGGGACAAAGTGTATGCTTTAGATAGCAATATATATGAACACAATAAAGTTTTCTTGTTGCCAGCGATCTAAGGATCCACTAGCCTTTCAAGTGCTCTTTTTTATTGCTTATACTGTTATTTCTTTTTTTTTTGGTCGTTATCATATAGCGAAGCAACCTCACTCATTCGTCGGCTGGTAGACATGACAGACAATTCGCATATGATATCCCATAGGATATTCGCTGGAGACCCTACAGTTGCAAGCTCCCGGCATTGCTGATACGCGACACGTGATAGGTCGGTGACTCTGAAAACCTTTTGTCTGAATAATTATCATACAGCTATAATATACCATATAGCTCTGTGCCAGAACAAGGATCGTTGACTACCTGCAAAGAATGTATCACTGAGCAGTCTTTAGAGACTCCTTTATGTGCGATACAGCAGCGTTCTTGCCAGATCGGTGACGTCAACAAGTGTGAGTTATAGACGGAAGTCACTTCCGCGGAAATCACAGATATGAAGTCCCTCTATCAGGGTGACGTCGTAGCTCATTACATCACCCCCACCCCTCCCCGCGCCTGATCACCCCACCCACATGATAATTCTCCATAGCCTCGTCTCTTGCCCTAGCTTCAGATCCTATTCTACCATACGTAATTGAAACGGAGATATCCCCTATATACTACTGTGTATGCATGCATCTGCCATGCCGTCTATCGGTAGCGAAAGGTATTTAGCAGGCACTTTATATCTCTATAACAGCACAGCAAGAGCAGGAGTAGTGGCAGACGCAGCAGTTGTACGAGCAGCAACAGGAGGAGCCGCAGCCGCAGCAGCAGCAAAAGTCTTCGTATCTATTTCTCGTCCTGACGAGTCGTTTCATCACGACGGAACGAAAAAAAGAAAAAACACAACGCGCACTCACACATCCGGTCACCGATGTTCATCGCCTGCTGTCGGCAGCGTTGAAAATACATGGCCGCTCATCGTCGACTCGCTTTCAACGATTTACCCATTTATCGAGTGACGATCGCTGGTGATGCTGGCTGCGGCTACGGCGACGTCCCCTCGGGTCTGGCCTTCCGCCTGGCTCCATCCACCCTGCCAGGTACGTCATCGGTGCCGTCACCGCAACCACCGTTGCGAGAGAAACACCCTCCGGACGCCCTCTCCCCGCAGCGCCTCCTCCTCAATCCCAAGCTGGCCAAGCGCCTTCTTGCTGCGGCTGGACAACAGCGTTGATGCTTGTCGCGGTCGTCTGGCAGCGGCGGCGGCGGCGGCATCAGAGAACAAAATGGCAAATATTCTATCTCCACCGGCGGCTTTCCTTCCCGCCACCCTCCCTACCGCGCCGTTTCTGATCTGGAGCCACCTACTGCTCGTGAAGCTCTTGTGACGGTGGCGGCGGCGGCGGCGGTGGCGGGGACAACGGTGGAGTCAACTCTTTCTTCCACTTTTTCGGTGTATTTTAGGGAAAGAACGAAAGACCGAGCATAACTGGCTGCAACTGTTACTGCCCAGTAGCGGCAAGCGGCGGAGCGAGGAGCGAGCGACCAAGAACGTCGAGGAACTCCCAACCACCGAGCAGCGGATCAGGCGCAACAAACACTGCTTGGAGCGACGTCGAGACGTAGAGTGCTTCATGGAGAGATAAATAGATTGATTTGTTGATGAGGTGAAAAAGACCCGCCTTGGAGGCGATAATCGACCGAGATCCCTTCAGTGCAAGCTGTTCCTGCCAGTCACCAGGAATCAGGTGCGTTTGTGTGTGTGTGTGTGAGCTCTGTGTGGGTCCATGCGTGCGTCTGCGCGTATGTGCTTGTAACGATATATCAAAAACGAAAGGAATATCGGTGTCTAACTGGATGCGAGCTACGATTTTTGGGATAGCGTACTGGGCGTATATTTGGCTGTATTGAAACTGTGGGGTATGTTATGATTAGCATTGGATTAAGTTGTGAGCGAACAGCAATGTTAACTAAAGGCGTCTCCAGCAAAAACGTAAATGACGCGAATGCGAACTTCGCTACCATTGGATATATATGGTTAACTGGATTTCTACAATACCTCGCTGACATAACCGCCCACTGCCAGCCGCGAAGAAATACCAGTCCAGAGACATGCCACCTCCGCCTTTACGCGACTGACCAGATGTTTCCGCTGTTACCGGAACATATTCTGTGTTCGGCAACGTCACTCACATACGAAGGCTGTCCGATCATAGTGTGTTCGAGGTAAAGATTACTGCCAATCTAATCGAACATACGGTCGCTCGATCGCTCGATTCAGTGGACAGCGTGAAAGTTTTTCAAATGTTTTCTTTGTGCGAAAGCTGAAGAAATAATTTTGCCAAAAGCGCTCTCTCTCTCTCTGACGAAGGCGAATCCGGCAAGAAATCCCGAACTCAATATAAAAGTCTACCTAACCGAATCGCCATGCAGCCCGAGAGTACAACACCAATTACCACTGTCGCATCTACTCAGTCGCAGCTCGGAGCGGCTTCCTGACCTCAATGGACGACTCTGCACCCTCGTGGATAGCCCCCGATTTTTTAATGACCCCAATGTTTTTCATCATCTCATTTAGTCTAGTTGTCATCTGAGCTGTAGCCGTGCTCATACATTAGACTGATCATGTTCATTAGCCAGAAGTGTGCACCTTCTGGGCGGAGCGCATCGTGTGTTTTGTTTACGTGCGGTTCGTTTGACGTTGTCCTTTATTCCTCTCGTGCAGCGGCGACCCAGGACAAATCAGCGCTTCGCAACACGACCAGTAGCAGCTGCATTAGCATCAACAGCAGCAGCAGCAGCATAGCTGTATCTTGCAGAGAGAGAGAGAGAGAGTCGAAGGCAGAACACGTGAGAAGGAAAGCCAACGAAAATTGCTGGGTAAGTCCAATTCATTTTGCGATCTTTGTCTTCTGCTTCTTTGTTCGTCATCCCTTCGTTACGCGAGGACTTCTCCCTGCCTATTGCAGTCCTCCCTCGGGCTTCGTCCGCTAGCCACTCTCCGGCGAGCTTCCCAAAGCCGCGCAGGAGTCCTTGACCCTTGAGTGTGGCTGACATGACGACAGCATATTCAACAATATGAAAAAACAGCGAAAGACCAGCGTGCATGATGCCGGCGCCATCATACCCGGACGATGCGTTGAGTCCCCATACTCAACGGCAATTACTATTACCAAAACCACCACCATCATCAGCACTACTGCTGCTGCTGCTGCAGAATGCCGCGCTGTCGCCTATTTTTCATTCAGCGCAATTTCAACCCATCCAGTTGTGTCCCATTATGCCACTCGTCTGCGCCGCCGCCGCGGCGTCCAGCCGCAGCGAATAAGTGCGCTCAGCGACTGACGTCCAGCATCCACTCGGTCCGGCGAACAGCACAAGACCCCGCCACACCGCTAGGAAGATGGAGATGGCCAAGCCAAAGAAAACACACTGATGAACACGGTCAAGCAGTCCGCCCCTGCGTCTAAACTTAAGCGCGCTGGCCGGCCGCCGGACGAGGCGGACACGAACGGGGGAAGTCCCCAAAAAAAAAGACACAACACAGCGAATCCAATTTGCCGAGACGGTGAGGCAGCACTGCCTGATGAAGTCCTTCGACTGCGGACGAACTAAAGTCATAGCTAAATGCTGATGATGAATGAACAATTGACTGAGTGATGGTCCGGCCGATTCGACTTGGACGGACGGACGGACGAACGGCCAGACGAACAGGGACAGGCGATAGCGTGAAGACGGCGGAGCATCGCACGGTGGTTTCTAGGATGACGATCGGATCTGAGACAGAAGCTCCCAGAAATCAATTGCCAATCGTAAAGGTCATTGAGTGGTGCTGCTGTGATGCTACAAGCGTGCTTGTTCACGGTACTCGTATCTAGGATATGGCGAGGTGAACTGTGATCGACGGCCGTGTCAGTCAGTCAGCCAGTGATGGTGGCGTAATATGGTCCAAAACATCTGAGGAATCTGATGGCCGGCGAGAGTGGTCGCAGAGAGCACGATATGAATGAAGCTGTATGAAGAGATGTTCTGAGAGACGCAGTAAGCGAGGTCCGGATGCACAGGCCCAGTGAAGAGACAGAAAGATAGAGATAGAGGAAGCAACAGACAGAGAGCGAGAGAGAGTGTGTGTGTAACAGCCATCTGAGAACCACAACAGGTTGTTGCTTGTTATTGAAAGTCCCCTCTATTGCTCCTGTTCTTGTTGTCGTTGTTCCAGCCATCGGCATCATGAACGTGCTGCGTTTTATCTGCCTGGCACTTCTTCCACTCGGTGGTATAATGGCGGAAGAGACAACCACCCCTGCAGCGGTTGGTGGAGACGCCGGAATCGTCATTGAAGGTTGGTCGACTTCGATTCGAAGGCAATTAGTTAGTTGTTTATAATTGTCGCCATCTGTTTTTCTACTTTTTGCTGTGTACGACACATTGTTGTTTGTTCCCTGTCGTTTTTATCTGGTTATATGTGACCCCCCCCTCTCGTAGGAATGAGTCCTTTATTAATTTCGACTAGTAAAACATGGCATGCCCAACTATTTTCACCCTAGACAAATAAAATCTATAAAATGAAATTTCACTACTAAATTAACCTAACTTATGAGCCTGCTTACCTTCCTATTTCGGCGGATCTGACGATAGCTGAGACCGAAGGTTTTCGGCTGTCATTTAGATCTTTGTCTAAAGAGTGAGGCCTACGGGATCAACTCAACTCTTTATCTATTCATAGAAGGTGTAGAGAGATCTTGGAGTATAGCCAGCATTTGAAGCATTTTTTCATTAGCGCACGTGCTTGCAAGTGGACGCCCGCACAAGTTACTTGTGTGCAATTCTCATTCGTCATTGCTACGACGTTCAAGTCCCACTGGTTCAGATTGAGGTAAGCATAGACGGCGTGTATCCTCGACGACGTGTGCGCTCGTGCGAGCCTGCCCATGACATGAACAGTGATGGTGTCGGTGTTGCAATCTGACAGTAACACAGTAACGAGACAATGGACTATAGGAATACACGAATCCGTAAGAAACAGTATTGCGGAAAGGCTTGGAGTGGGTGACAATTAAGCCCAAAATCCCACCATTTTACATATACAGGAAATGTTCTACCTGGTACACCCTTGGAAAAGGTACTCGAAGCCGTATATTCGCTATTCTTACCTAAAAAAAGAGTTTTGCATTAAAAGTGTGTAAAAGTGATGAATACTGCTTGATCATTTTGAAAAATGTTTAACGAAATTATACTTCTCTAGACCAGACCCAAGCCGACAAGGAAAAGTTGATAAAAATGAATGTCTGGAGGCAACAAACTTGGCCGTTAAAATTGCCAAAGACTGGCGGGATTGTCAGCAAAAAATCATCTCCCACCAGAGAACACTTGTTTAGACTTTATAGTTAGATTTTTTGTGTCGCAGCACACATATACGTGGTATCGGCGTATTTGTATTTTTAGCGAAAGAATAAATGAGAAATTCACGAAGGATGTTTTCAAAAATGTCAAACATTGCCCGATCATACACAGGTATGACGGATGTCGATACTAGTCGACTCCATTTTTCAAGAGTCGGGCGTCTATTCCACTAAAAAAAAGAACATTAATACCCTGACATAATTGCGTGGCTATAAATCGAAAAAAACGGCGCGTATGAAACAGTTGTCATAACGTAAAAATATACGTCAATTTTTGTCCTTCATCCGAAAAAACGTTAGCGTTAAAGCGGATCCGTTTTCCGAAAAGTGCGAATTTTAGTCGATTTTTTCAAAATTGTTGAAATTCACCCATAAGGCGTAGTGTCTATGCAGGCTTGATATTCTAAGTGTACCTTATCTATTGAAAATGTAGAAAGTCATGAATGGTACAAGTCTCTGTAGTGTCATCAATTTTATTTCAGCCTACACAAGTCAATCAATTTCCAGGCTTAAATCGCAGATGCGTCTCCATTTTGACTATGCTTGGACAGCAAAAACGTGTGTAAAGCCTCTATATCGCTTACGTTCCGGACTTCATCAATCGTTTGGTGAATAACGCTTCTCCACACATCGGATGAGCGCTTGTCCCGGCGGTTCGTTTCGAGACGAACGCTCGCCAGCAGTTGAGGCAAGCATTGCCGTAACGTTCACTTCGGCTGCTTCTGTCTCTAACGGATCATTGAGATCTAGTTATAAGTCGTATTCGCGTTTCCTGTTAGCGCGACACCTACTACGCAGCCGCCGTTCAGCTTACTGGGTTCAATAATCTATCGCGTGTCTCACGGGCGGAAATATATTACAAGGGTGAACCTACAGCAACTTGTTGTTGACAAGAGCCTGCCAAGCAGATATACCGTACAACTCGATAGTGACAGATGAAGCTCTCACTCGATCTCACCTAGGCAGATTTCATCCATGTTTACCCTATGTATTGCATTTGCATATAATTGTGTCGACAAGCCCAAACAAAACCCCGCTGCCCAAGTACTATATTCGGAAGTTTAGTTTGTAAAATGCATTCATTAATATCGCTTCTTGTTGCACTTCACGAGCACATATCACATAAACTTGTAGCTGATTCTATCCTATAACCATCATAAGGGCTCGCGTCTAAAGTACAACAGTCGCACATAGCGATTACCTGTCACGTCGTTCTGGCAAATCATCGTATTCTATGATATGACTTCGTGGTCTTCAACACGGTGAGCGGCTGTCGAACTGCAAAGAACAAAGTCGTTTCCCATCTCATATACTCTCTCGCATACACCACCGTCGTGATTCCTCCCATTACAATGCTGGCTTCGACAATGAGCTCTATTCGGCAGGGCGTCGCCGAAATGAAATTCATATTGTACTGTCTTAGCATACGGATCTGAGCATTCCATGGTTGGTTTGTTTCAGATCGCATTATGATCGACTATTGCAATTTTCGAGCGTGTAGCATGGTTTGATCTCCTTTGTACTCTGCGCTGGGCTTCACATGTTAAGAATAACGTCACTCCTCCTCTATGTAACCAACAATACGACGGGACCTTTCTCTCTCTCTCTATTTCTATCCGGTGATGGCATAGAAAACAAAAACTAATTAACCCGAGTTTAAACCTAAATTAAAGAAAAAAGTTGTTAGTCAGTTCAGTATTAAAGAAAAGCATAGCTAACCGATCATAAGTTGTCTCTCGTCTCTCGTATATTACGACCAGCCTCTCTTGCTCCGTATCAAAGACGAGCATAGTCTACCACCTCCCTCCCTCCCATCGTGTCGAGCTAATGTCCCTATGCGGCCGACGCGCGGCTGTTCTATTTAGATATTGACTCCCGACAGCTGCGCAGAGTACGGAGGTGGCGGCCAGGTCCACCTGGCCCTCCAGAGCATCCGTGGCGACCGCCGCCCTTTGACTCGCCTCCACTTGCAGACGTAGAGCCACGTCACCGTCACCGAAACTTTGGAGGGCCCGGCTTCGGTGGCCCCGGGGGTTTCGGCCATTTCGGGCCGCACAACCGTTATCGGCGACATCGCTGGGGTCCGCCAGGATTCGACGGTTTTGGTCCGGGCTTCGGCGGTCCCCGACGTCGCGGGCCTGGTCATCGACATTTCCACGGACACGGGCCCCATGGACCGCCACCGGACTTCCACGAGGGAGGACGGCCCTTCCGTCCACACGGGCCAGGTCATCACCATCATCATCATCACCACCACCACCATGATGATCATCACGGGCCCGGAGGACCCCACTATGGGGACCATCATGGCTTCCCAGACTACAACCCCGGTGCAGGTGAGCCACGACGAAGATTACGCCATCGACAACAGTAACGATGGGAGCGCAATCGCTAGCCCCACGTGTCAGACCGATTGGTGTAACTGGGGTACGATTGACGGCTTTCAATGCAGCGATTTTTCCGCCTGTAACTTCTCGCTTGCTCGGCAGTAACAAACTGGATGCCATCTAGGCAATAGGTGTAGGGTGCACTATCGATCATAATCTCCCATTGGTTCACATTTCGTTGATTTCGAATTTGCACGTTCGTTCGCAATTAACTACCTGGTGAGCTCATCTATTGGCGTTTGCAACCTTTTTCAGCGTCGCCACACCCCCCAGACGCCTTAGCTATCTCGTATTGAGTCCTTGTAATTCACTGTTGGCTAAAAAGACGGAGAAACCGTACACACAATAACGTCTCAATGCGGCAACGAGCCACGCACGAAGTTTCGTCATGAAAAATACACAATGAATGAAACAGCCATAATCTATCAATGACAGTGACATCAATCAACATAATTCCCTATTTAGTGCTTTCACCCTTTTTTGCCCGCATGTGATCCACGGTGATCGCTATCACTTCCGAGTGACCACAACAAATACGAAGAATATGTGCCACATTTATCCTCAAAGATCCACACGATCGTGAGAAAAAGGCCAATTTCCTATGAACCACGAAAATGTCACGTTGATTCTACGAGCCTGAACGGACCTGCTAGCGCCGTGATGTTGTCCCTCATGTTTTGATTTCGGGTGCGATGTTTAGACAAAGAACAACTCATCACACCGACGGTAGCAGCGCAAATTACAAGAAACACAGGTTGAGCACGACATGACAGAAATAGTCGCAATGTTGACGTCACCTGTGCGTGACGCCGCAGAATGCCGTTGTAATCAACTCTTTCGTTCGCGATGTTTAGGATTCTCAATGCTTAACTTGGACTAAGGGCCTATTGATTCTGATTTGTTGGGGTTTATAGGTATAGTGAATAACTCTTTGTTCTTTTGATTGATTCACCCTCCTCTGTTTGCAATATATATATATATATATATATATATAAATATGGTATTCACTAAAAATAAGCACCTTGTGTCTGTTGTTTTGGCTTCTTTCGATACGTGAAACGATCAGTTAACTTCTAAATAAGGCCCCCTTGACGTCTCTATTTCCACTACTAAGTTTCTGCACACTAAAGGCCACCTAAATAGTGGTTTACAGCGTGCGAGTGCACGTGTCTATTTTGGCTCTATGCTCGACATTCTCCCTGGGGCCACACTTCAGATTAACCCGATGCCATGTGTCTAATGGACGATCTTTCAACGCAGTGTTTACCTTTCAAGATACGACACAAGGACAACCGCCGAGCACTGCCAAGCCCGTCCTGAAGTTCCAGTCATGTGCGTATCATATTATACTTGTCTAATGGTGTCACTAAAAAGCATACGAGCAAAACATACGTATATATCACCTATAATTGGTGGATAATTATTGTCTTCATTATCATTCACTCACATAAGACGAACTGCAGCCAACCAAGCAATAAATCCAAATAATAATAATACATTTTGGTTCAATTCAAAATATGATGCCGATCAGCGTTTTCCTGTGTTGTTTTGTTAAAGCCAACATTGTTCGGTTGCTAAGGTCAGGCTACGACTGGACGTGGCATGGTGCAGTGGGTATCCCTTACGAGGGTCTATAAGTTAACATTTCGCTGGTCCGATTCTCTTGCAGCGTGTGGAGTCAGCACAACATCGCGGATCGTCGGCGGCGAGCAAGTTCAACGCGATGACTGGAGTTGGACCGTAAGTGGCAATGACCGAACCGAGAACACCGAACAGGGCAAACAGGCCCCATGCAAGCGACGAAGACGAAAATGAGACGGCGGAGGTGTATTGTCACCAACCAATCAATCAATCACTAAGTCACTAGGTCGTCTGTCCTTAGTCACAGACATCACACACACACACACACTCACAGGATCATCACACTGACACGATTGATTGATACAGACAGCCGGGAAGCAGGAGACATCACTATTATCATGGAAGCCAATGTTCATACAGCTTCTTCGCTCATAAACCGCTGCTCAGATATCCAGATGCACAAGTGGCCGCCTTGCCTGCGGCGGCCTTCCGCTCAATTGTCGTTGCATACTCGGAACGTTATCAAATAATGCTATACGCATGATATGCGTTGCGGGTTGTCACTTCGTGCTACGTGTGTACATACACATACATTCATATACGCATCCCGACACATTACGTCACAGCTATCCAGCTACCCACTGAAGCTTCATCTCACTCGTCAAGCAGCGTCGTCCGAACAGTCCGAGATCCAACCTCCGAGCCCAACAGAGAACAGGCATTCGAATAGCGAATTCGAATAAAACCAAAAAGGTAAAGGCCCCCGGTTAGGCCGAGATCTAGGCTCTGTATGTTTGGTGTCGAATCCCGTCCTCCTACTAATCGTACTAGTACAGCGATCGAAATGGCCAAAAAACTGAATTGAAACAAAAAAAACCCAATGATTCCAAACAAACAATTAATTAGAAATCTTATCAATTCCTGCTCCACCTTTTACAAGTAATGAACATTCAATTAGTATTTCGATTATTTGACTCATGGTGTCTACGATTCACGTCACTGCCAAAATGTTTACGTGAGCCATCGGGGGCCTTTACCAGTTGGCGGGGGCCTTTACCAGAGAGAGAGAGAGAGAGAGAGAGAGAGAGCGAGAGAAAGAGAGATATCTAAATTGGTACCGTACATGCTAAACCAATGCTCGGATAAAAATGAAATAATCGTTTCTCATTATATGAATATAAATAGAGGTGGAACCACCTCCTGTTACTCAATATCTAACGAGCGAATTTAATAAGATGATCTCGTGTTCTTCTGTGTTGCTTTCAATCGCTCCAATAATCAACAGGTGGCTCTTATGCGACCGGCGCGCGCCGGCATGGAACACTTCTGCGGTGCGACGCTCGTCTCGGACCAACACATGATTACGGCGGCCCATTGCGTTGCTAAGTGAGTGTCGTTTTCTCGATGCATTTCACATGAATAGTAGAATTTATATCAGGAGGAACTATCTACTTAACTACTCCATTCCTAACTACTGTATGTTTGAATAAATCTCTACTTAACTCGTTTAAACTGCTAATGACTACGGAATCGTTCGTAGATTTTACAAAATCACGATATCATGATGAATTTATCTCATGTCCATTACTTATTACGATTATACGTATGCCAGTGCTTAGTCCTGTATTCGATGTCTCGATGAGGAGTTAGCTCTGATCGTTTTTTTGCGGGAAGTGTTTTTTTTTGTTGTTTCGGTCGCAGCAAGCAGTCCAAGATAACTATATCGTACTAGAGACATCTGGGATCTTTATGTGGCAAATCACCATTTATGGTGGTAACGCCGAGAGTGTTCAGGGAGTCGAGGCTCCCAAATGACCACTGCCAATTGATAATGATAATAATATCAATAATGACCAACTAGTCAAATGAGACAGACATATAATAATGTATTGACTCATATTTCGTCATATCCATTAATCACTCTCAATTTCTTCGTCGCCATGTTACCGCAGTATGAAACCCGGTGCAGTAACGGCCCGCGCAGGCTACACGAATCTGGACGATGCAGACGGATCGCAAGATCTCCAAATCGAGGGGGCCACCCTTCATCCTTCGTACAACTCAACCAGTTACTACGCGGATATAGCTATTGTCAAGCTACAGCAGCCGGTGCAGTTTAGCACACGATTGCAGCCGTGTTGCTTACCAGATCCCAGAGAAACCGCCGGACGAAGTGGTACTTGACATCATCGCATATTTGCCTTTGCGCTGTTTTCAATTTCCTTCTTCCTCTACACAAGAAAAGATTATATAAAAAAAAAAATATATATATATATATTCATATATATATATATATATATTGCTCTTAGCTAAACCCGCTTGATGCGCCGACACTAGATTGACAAATTTGGCATCCGAATTTGTCCACCATACGTTGGCCTGCCCTCCACGCGCTCATTTCTGGGATTTTCCTCAGCAATCGAGGAAACAGCAGCCAACGCATGCGGAAATGATACGCCAGCAACTCGTGCTGCAATTACCACCTTTGCAATTAACTCAGCATGAGTGCATACATACGTTTGTTTTCGTTTACATAATTTCTGTGCATTAGAAACACCATGCGCCATTAATGCAATTAGAACTATGTTGTCGGAACGAGCATACACGTAAGCACCGTGCAGGTTTTTGAAACCTTCAACCTGTTCTATACCTGGTCGGAACGTTCAACATGTATATACTGATTTTGACGTGGGCACACCTTAGGGAAATTAGTCCATAATTAGGGATCCGAAGATGGTGTGATTCCCCAACGCCGCCGTCGTAGTTAGTTACTTCTATTGTTGCTTACCCTGAATAGAAAGCTACTTCCACGAAGCATATCCAGAAAAAGTGGTCTAAATGGTAGGTTGCTTCCCTGTTGTTGGTGGTGGTGGTGGTGGTGGTGTTGTTGTTCTGTGGTGATATTTCAGCCGTCGCGGTGGGTTGGGGCTCAACGGCTTTCGGAGGCCCTCAGACAAATGTGCTCCAGCAGGTGACGTTGCCAATTTGGAACAACCAGGAGTGCCAGAGCAAGATAAATATTGCTGTCCACGACGTGATGCTTTGTGCGGGTCGGAAAGACACCGGAGGACATGATGCCTGTCAGGTAATTGTACACATACGAAAATAATGAACTTACGATTTGATTTCTGCAGATGATCAACGAGTCCTTCGATGGAAAAATGCTTAGCCATCAATCATTCAGCAGTTCAATCATTGCGCAAAACAACGGCGCAATACCGATGGAAATCGTCGGTGACTCAGCCGCAAGACGTTACATTATATCGAATTTATAAATCAGCTAAAATGTGTGCGAGGCTCAGATCTCAGAGGAGCCAGATGACGTCTTGAATAGTGATATTGCTATTGTATCAAATACAACGCGTTCTCTGACAAGGCAACATTGTCTTCTTAGGGTGATTCCGGAGGCCCGTTGCTGGTACGAAACGCGGAGGAGCGGTGGTCACTTGAGGGCATCATATCATTCGGATTCAAGTGCGCGCAAAAAGGTGTTCCGGGCGTATACACCCGGGTGAGCAAATTTAAGGACTGGATCATCGACAACGCCGTTTAGCGTATCACCAGCATCCACAAACGTATACACAGACACACACACACGTATACATTTACTATGGACTAATCGTACATCATCGTCAATCACTATCGTCGTTCAACTATGAACTCATCATAGCTCGTCACTTGGTGGCCAGTTCTCATTACAAGTCCTCAGCGTGATTTTGGCTCACTCCAGCGCCAATCGACGGAGCGAGCTGCTATGGAGCATCGGTGTTAGGGAGATATGCTACATTTGCGAGGTGCGTGGTATAGGAATTGCCATTTTCTACTAGAAATAAACAAGCTGGAAAATAGATTAATTAATTCGTGTACTATAATTAATCTGTTTTTGCATGCCACTTGTAAATGCTTGTTTGATATCGACTACATTTGCTTCTAAACGCCATATAAATCCCGTCCGATTTAGTATACAAATTGCATACAGTTTATATCAACGTTTATCCCAAAAGGATATATATATATATGCTGCCATCACAGCGGTGACACGAGCTCAAAAATGAGAATGGATACGTATTGGTTCAGTCTGCGTGGCATAGTGTTAGTGAGTGGTACATTTAGACAGACAATTTGACGAGTATCATTCGTATTAGTTTTTTTACCAATTCGGGATAGCTTAGGTGACACAGGTACGCCGCCACCAGATAGACCGAAGTCTGAGGGTGTCAATTATGCTGCATGTCTAGTATATATTACGCTACTTTTTAAAATCGAAAAAAATGCCAGTAAAATGATTACCTTTTCTAACTTCACAATCATCAATATTTCGATATACCGAAGGAAACATTGATTTGTGACTCAAAAACACACCCAGACGACCACATACTTATTCGTTATCTATGATAGTTATGACGTGTAGTACTTATGTAGCTGGGCGCACAGCAACCGGAGGCAGTAGAAATGTAAATAAATTAAAGATTTTTACATAAACGTGTGTGCTTCATCCATTCCTAAAACAGTTATTGTAGGTCACATACCCGCTGAGTAAAGCATATGTACTGAATAGAGAACCCCAGCCCCTCGCCAAAGGGTGTGAAAGTGATAAATAATACACGTTATCGTGGACCGTTTCGTTTGCGTTCTCGCACATATATCTGGAAAGGAGATTGCATGAATTGTGTGGGCTTGTGCTTCTTATCTATATTGGCCTTCATAGTAAATTTCAACGACAATAATAATAATAGCATAACCGTTCACTACTGCATCTCGTATCACCTTGTTCGTCCGCCTTCGTCAATTTAATGTGTGCCACTGTCAAATGAACATTAATCATGAGCAGATTTGTTCCAATAATGTCGGCAATAATGCCTGAATCTTAAAAGGACTAACTTGGCTTAATTAAAAATATAATGAGCGCATTTTATAGACGCTCGCAACATGGGCCGTAAGGCACATGTTACGATTCGGAACGGAGCTTGGAAGTCGACTTGCCTTGTCGCTGGTTACATACAGAACAGCTGACAACCGAAGTGAATCGGGAGGCTTGTCAATGACACTCAGGGGTAACTGCCCAATGACGGTGTGAGAGAACGTCGCTAGCAATAAACATCTGGTATCATTTTGGTATAGGATTGGTGTTCCTTCGTTCTAATTATAAAAGTGGGCGACAATTGTACCCGACGAACGTGCAATACATCTAAGAACACCCATTCTTTCCTATATATCCTTAATAGAATGTCTCTAACAAGGAGGCTCTATATCTCCGGTTCCTAAGAGTGCCCAAACTAGAAATTACTAGTTGCTTCTTTGGATACCTAGGGAAAATATTTACATTAACAAATAATTGCACTGATTTTCCTGGAAAACTGGTAGCGGAGGATAACCTTTCCTCTAATACCTGTAAATAGTTTAATGATTGTATCCCCGGTCCGCCAATGTTTCGAAGACAGAAAATACTCCGCTTTGATGTATCAGTAGTACTCTAGACCTGTATCTAAAGTAGTACTCATACACCAAAGAAGGGTATTTTCTGTTCTTGTTCGGCTGAATTGGCTGCATGACCAGGATCAATCTGTGCAATCTCAAACCAGAATTTTACCTCTGGAAAAGGGGATTAACGACGTTTTCTATGCTATGCTAGTATATTGGTTTAGTTCTCTCGTTCTGGCACTGGTGTTTTTTTAAATGCGTACGTTATACACCTACAGTGTTAAGGAGCCTTCTCGATATCACGCTCCGCTAACCGTACGTCATACAAACTCTACCCAGGTAGCAACAGCCAACGACTTATTGTAGGACTGGATGCCAGCGATCGCGAGGTCCAGCATAGTCTAGTATCGTCCTTCCATTTATCCATGCAAATGCAGGATGAAACTCATGCATCAAATTTGAGTGTACAGCCAAAGTAAGCTTGCTCCCCTCATTCTACACAAATGACACCTGGTACGGCTATGTTGCGTACAGTTGGCCCCAACAAGTGCATTCGTTTCTGTGAATACACTTTGAATAGATGAAAATAAATGAAATAAACTTTGCCGATAATATATAATATTTACCAAATCATGCTCCAAGAATAAGGAAACACGACAGGACGCTTCCGCGTTGATTGATGGTCATATAGCTATAGATGGTACAATACTGAGATCATACGTCGAATAATCGCAAATGGACATCAAGGTTAGCGGCCAGGCAAGCCAAACAACAAAATCGTTTTAACATCGGGACTTTACACTTTGAGACAAATGTATGACTTTATACAGGACTTTATACTTTGAGACAAATGTACGACTTTAACAACAAGTAAATTTGCAGGTGAAGTTGAGGCTGCTTCGAGTATAACACTACTATTCTCCACCAATTCGAAATGTATTCGTGTCCTAACTGCTGGCCTACTTCTGTTCTAACTGCAACATCGTGATGTGCTCGGGTCCAGTGAGCAGATAATGCCGCTATTCGTGCAGGGTAGGCCTTGCTGTTTGAAGAGAAGCTGGCCAGCAAGTAGGACACGAATACATTTTGAATTAGTAAAGTAAGGTGAAGGTAAAGCTTTATTGGTCTATTAAAAGTGCTGCAATTTCACAATGCTTAAGATCTCTTATGTATCACGCAGTGAAAAAAGAGTTGTCTTCTACTTGAAGCAACCCTAACTTCACCTGGAAATTTAATTTCTGTTGGAGTAGTATATTTCTCTCAACTCCAGGCCCAGCTTGAAAATTATTCTGTCATACGCCCGTAACATTTTATCAACGATGTCGCGTCATAACAGTGCCTCAACCATCCCCAAACGAACGCTTGCTTGCTATTTCTTCTAGGAGTTTCCCGCCAAAGCGCGCGTTCCACACACCCGTATCTGCTTCGGCTGTGTCGATCTGGCTGGCTCTCACAAGCTCCAGCTGTGTGGTTCATGCCGACCAGCTGACTATGAGCGAGCAACGTTCGAAGTGCCGGTATATTATGCAAAGGTTGCACTCGGTCGTTGTTAAAACTCGATTCATCGTGTGGTTAATAAGGTGATTGCATAGAAAAAGTGACTGTATCCGGCGTTTGCGCACCGCTTTCCCGTTTAACTGCTGTCTCAAAATAGAACGCTCTCGCTTAAAGCTGAATAGACACGTGATGTTGAAGATTTGTGAGCGTGGACGAGCCAATTAGAAGTGGTGGTAATCAATATCCGAGACAATTAGAATAGAGCAATTAGTGACGCTGAAGTGGCTCTAAGGTGTCGACCCGCTTAGTATCTTGCACTTTCACCCCCAGCTATCTGTCGGTAACAGAGGATGGTGATTGTTGGCACCTGCCAAACGTTCTGTCCCGCCCAAGAGGTTCGTGAACGAACTCAGCAGCGTCAGCTTCACCCGCTGTTCGAGAAGCACGTGCTCATTAAGCGATACAGTCGACCAGCGGCAGGAAAACAAACGGACACGCCGGAAGCTGTCCGACCACCTGAAGTCCTGTTGAGGACAGTGGCGCACCTCATGAGTGTCACGCTGACTCAGGCCGACTTTTCGACATGTTACCCGTTCGTATGGGATCGGCTGTGGGCCGTACGCCAGGACCTCACCCTGCAGCAGACAAACTGCAAGAGCTCCCGTGCAGTTCTCGCCCAGTGCGCTCGATTCTATGTGGCAGCCGCTACGCTCGGCGCCGCACAACGTCCACCTCTAAACGTATTCGATCCAGCCGTGAACGCGACGCATTTCATGGATACAATTAGCCGACTACTGCATCTCTACGAGGATCACGACGTCGTCGATGAGGACCGACCTGAAATGGAGTCGCTATACCTCCTCTGGAACGTTGATTCATTCGCGGTGCTCATGCGAGCCGTGAGCCTCCATCCCGTCATCAAGCGCCACATTGGCGAGACGCCGTTCGACGTCGCCAAAGCGTTGCTACATGGCAACATGTACCGGCTGCTACGAGCTGCCCGCCATTTTCGCCATCCGCTCGAGTGGAGCGCTTTGGCGCCAAAGCTCTTCACAATTCGCGCGAGATTTGTACGCGCGCTAAACGCCGCCTACAGCAGTAAGCAATGTGTTTTCCCGCTGAGCTCACTTGCTCGATGGTTGGACATGACCGACGAAGGCTGCGAAGAACTGCTAGCCTACTGTAACATATCTGTGACAACAATTTATGAAAACTCTGCCGGCGGTGACAATGAACAACGGACGCCTGTACGAAACGTCGCCTTCCTCAAGTCGAGAACGGATCTCAATTTGTCATCGCTTGAAAATTGCGCCGCGGCGCCACCCCCGCCGTATTTCGTGTCCACCAGTCGTGTCGAACAGCTGCGGACTCAAATTGGCTCCCTTGTCCTGTGTGGGGCAGTACAATGAAAAAAAGAGAAAAGTTGATCGAATCGAATGGAGTCAGCCACAAAATGGGTTATATACTAGTTATATTTAACCAAATAAAGTTGTGATATAAGAATTTATGATTTTCTCGGTGTTTAAATGCTAAAACGACTTTGTTGTTACTGCGATCACGCTGTTCTCATGTGGTCAACAGCTCCGTTTATGCCATTTCCAAATACAGCAGTGTCGTAACAATAACACTGCGTTAATGAGCATTTCTAATTAGCCAAGATTAGACTATTTCGGTGCAGCTTACGCTGATTTTTTCGCGAGAATTTAGCACGCCCTCTGACCACTAGAGCCGGTCACTCGAGATGAAGCGTAAGAGCAGTTAATGCACCGTACGACCGATGAAGTTGAAGCTGGGAAGCGCCAACCTCCGCCATTCTGCGAATCAAGCCTAGGTCCTCATGTTGGAGGAACAGTATATTCCTATCGAATACTCAAAAATTCATCGTTGATCAATGTGTAGCGAAGCAGTTGATTGCGTTGTCTCCTTTCATTAATTTCTTTCTCTTTCAATTGCTTTTTTTCTTTGTCTAACCGCGAATCTTCGGAATGACTCGCAGCCGAATTATGACAGCAGCATCGCGCACCATCCAGATACATCCATCTATCTATCGCGAAGCTCATTTGGTCCTAAATACTTTCCCTTCTTCGGGATGTGCCCATGCTTGGTCTCACTGTAACATAACGTTGGGTTTCACACTGAGCAGACATTATATAATACGATACGACCGCCCGGCAGCGTGACCTTATCGAATTAGCAAAGAATAAGAAAGAGTTCACAGAGAACAGCCGTAGAAGGCTGGGATTTGCATTCGCCTCGGTGGTATCAAACGCTTGTCCGAATCCCCACCGTATCATTTGTAATCACCTTAGACTCGCTCATTAACTAAATGAAGGGTTTTTATCATAATCGGAAACAGGAATTACAATTGTTTTTACACAGATGTTTGAGTTGCTTTCGCATAGGCGGCTCTCTGCACTGCAATAGATCGCGACAGGGGAAGCGAGGTTGACCATGTTAATGAGTTAGTTAACTCGTATCTGCCTGTCCATCTAATTTTACGTGTACCCAACATCGTTTATGGGTTCGGCAATTTTACTTCCATAGTTTCTACAATAAAGATATAACGCTAGGCTAATAGGTAGTATCATGCAAAGCGCGCTTGTTTCCAAGTTATTTTTTTTTAAAAGAATGAGCGCTTCATATTATTACCATTGTTCTACTAGAAACAATATGTGATCACCGTGTTTATCGTGGCGTCGCACTCTATTAAGTATCCATTACAAATTCTAGCAAACGTTGATGCGAACTATTAGCAGATCTATGACAATTCACTTAAACATATATCCTAAGCGGGACACATATCTAAACGCATGAGGGATCGCTCTTATTTAATGATTATTTATGATTATCAGCTTGCCTAATGCTGCTCAGCAAATCAGGACGCTACGAAACAGTGGCTCGTCAATGGAACAATATTTTTACATGGGTCTATGGGGCATTCGCTCGACGATTCAATAAATTCGTCGTGTGTATTGCCTGCAGTTCGTCTCATCGGTTGGGAGCTCGACAAGGTTGTGTAAATTAGTTTGCCTCTCTTAGCTGTCCGGCGTCATCCCGCTGAGCGATGGTTCACTCCCTCACATTTCTTGGCCTACGCACGACAAAATCGAGAAACAGACTTTTGTCGTCATTGCGATAGGCTCGTTTCGCTAGGCCAAAAAGTAGCGAGGGGCGCATTGCCAACGAATAAGCGTGGCAACGAGCAAATCCCCATGAGCAACAATAAAATTAAACGTATCACGTTTGAAGTGCCGTGTGACATTGTAGGTGCCAAGTGAACTGGGTGAGATAATGCCACAATATATAGCCACAACAGCATCCCGTTGTACGGATCTAGCAACAGGGTGATATCATTGCTCAAATAAGATAAAAACAAAATTGTAGCTTTGCGTCGACGGCAGTTTTAACAACAAAAGCAGCAGCAGCAGCAGTAAATTATCCGACATCGATCGATTAATGCTTGTGTGCGAGGTAACAAATCAAATTTAAATGTGATTTCATTTTGAGATACAGCTACTCTTAGCTAGACAATGGTACGGGAACTTAGCATATCGGCGATGCATCTCATGATAATTAGATACATAGAAAATAGCACTGTCTCCGTGTCGAGTTCGATTCGCGGGGAACGAGACTGAGTGGCCAGTTGTTTGGTGAAGGTTGATCAGAGAGACGACTTTCCTCTCTAGGAAGTCGGCGCAGTCCTCTGATATAAATCTCTCCTTGAAGGTCACATGTAGTTCTCTGAACGAAGCTCTAGCTCGCTGATATAGCTGCTTGAGAGCTATATCAGCGAGGTACAGGAACTGTTTTTTCGAGCTGACCCTCAGCTGTTCCCCTATGTGACAGGCCTTAGCTCTTAACCTTTTAGGTATTACTATGAGGGGACCTGTCGGGGCCACCTTTGCTTATTCTCTTCCTTACTCGAACCTGGCAAGAATCTTCAGATAAAGAAAGATGATAAAGAACTCCAAAGATTCTCCGCGTCTGACAGGATTTGAACCCAACACACAGCGAGGTACAGGAAGGGCCGTCATCACACTCCGTCATTTCTCCGTCACCGAGTCGGCGATAGGCAATGTGGAACAGTAAAGCATAGGCCCATCTCACGTCTGAGAGAACCCGAAGGTGGATCAGAGCAATGGCACGGTCCCCAGAGAGAAAACTAAGCTGCTGATACCGGCTGATCTCGATCGTGTGCGCAATAATTGATTGCGGGTTTAGACGAAAACAACAAGTTCCAAAATGGGAAGGAGCACACTGTACCAGTCTGAGAGGCTTCGAAGTTGAGCAACCCTAGAATCCATAACTAGCTGCATTAATTATCAGTGTTTTTCTGCTGAATTCGACCAGGCCTCCATTGTGGCTCGGTTTGCGTATAAACATACGAGGACCGTGACAGAGCGTGCTTGACCAATCAGTTACGCATTATGGATAATTTCGCTTGTTTCCAAATCTTATTAGCTTGATTGTATATGTGTGTTTGCTTCGTATTGACACCGACCGAAATTCACACTCAAATTATCCACCGACAACACGACTAATCACCATCATCAATCGCATTAGTTCAGCGTTGCAATTGCGCAGTGACCAATCAAAATCCTCAGTTAGTTATATGGTAGCTGAGTCATAATGGCCGATGGATCCGATTTGACGCAAGCCAAAGAGGCGAATCATTCTCTGGTGACCGCCAAAAAGTGGCGGGCAAAAGCATCACCCCCGGGCTAAAACCCGATTTCCGACCCCTCGGCCCGCCTGAACCCAACGCTCCTCGCCGCTCAACGCCCAACCCGGCCAATACACAGAGTCATCTACGACCTCAACAGTAGCGATGACGACAACGACAACACCGACAACATCGGCAGCAAGATGGGCCACCGCCACAGCGCGCCACTCCAGTCCCGGCCATACGGCAACACCCCGTTCCGATTTGCGCGAGTGGAGCTCCACAGTTTGTTCCCGTTGGCGGGCTGAGCGCCACAGTCCCCTCCAGCTCTCCTCATTTGGTTCGTCTGGGTTGGCGGGTTCGCCGCCACCGCCGCCACCGCCGCCGCCGCCGCCAGCAGCAGCGGTGGCGGCAGCAGCAGCAGCAGAAGGTACAAGGCCCTATATCTCTCTGTGCATGCATGCCTGCTCGTCGTGGATCAGTGTTGTTGGTCCGGTGCCTGCCGACTTCCTCTCCCACCATCACCATGGTGGCGCGGCTATCATCTGTCCATCTGTCCGTCCGTCCGGCCGGCCGTTCGTGTCCTACAACATGTCTTGATACACCACAAGCAAAAACTAGCAGATATATAATAATAATAATAATAAAATACAAGGACCCCAAAGCAGTACGGCCATCACTGGATAATGGATAATTTATTATTATTATTATTACTATTATTATATACGTATATACACCTGGATCATGGATATTAATCGACATTTATTCATTATTAGACACAGACCAGGCGCATGGTACATCAACAATTTAGTATTATTATTATGTAAAATCCAAGAATAAAAATTCGGTGAGTTTTGTTGTTGGCTTCATTTTGACACAGATTAGGTGATATATCGAACGATGGGGGTCGTCATATACTCACTAATATACGACACTTTCGTGGCTTACAGGATAATGAACTTAAAATAGGTGCGTTCCAAAGCCAGCCGAAGTAAACCCAAATGCGGGATTATGTAATGGTTCACATTTATGTGTTCGGTCGTACGGAGCTATTTTGTACAAGGGAAAACGTTGCTGACCTTCGAACCCAGCGTCATAGCCAGCTAAAATTCGACCTGTTTTGACTTGAGTCTTTTGCTTGCGCTGAAGCTCAGCGTCGGCTCAGTTTCTTTGAGCAGACACAAATCTAGATGCTGAAACATAACCATCCCATGGTCCTCATAGTAATACCTAAAGGTTAAGAGCTGAGGCCTGTCAGATAGGGCAGGAACAGCTGAGGGTCAGCTCGAAAAAACAGTTTAGATGCTAAAACATGGAAATTTAGAGCTGAAAGTCACCGTTGCATGATCCAAATTTTGTCTCTTGAAGGAACAAGCCTGAATGAAATGTATCGAAAATTTGTCAATATGTTAAACACAGAGGCCTTCTCCCTATAAAACATTCGCTGATGCGAATTCGATTCAGGCGGGTTACTGGACTGTTGGAGCGAGAGCATAGAGGAGATGACTTCATTTCAAGACATCTCATGGGTGAACGTGTTGCGACAATTACCGCAGCCCTGAAGCAAATTTCGAATTTTTGCAGGAACTTATTGTAGGTACTTTCTCATACCGGAACACCGCGAAATGTCAAATGTTTAATGCTGAGAGTCAGCCTGAAAACATTTAGGCAAGACTCTGACTGGGAATAGACGACAGGCCATCCCCGGTGGCAATGCCAAATAGATTTCGTTCCAAAATGATGATTATATTTGTTATCGACGAGGACGAAATTTGTTTTTGTGAGCGATTGCGCAATAACGAAAACATTACACTATAACCCGATCTCCCGAGTTCGTGAAGGAACCAACCGACTACTGGCATGCGGATTGAGTGTAGTCAGCAGTGAGGCTTCTTGGTGGTAACGCAACATAACCTTAGCGTACGGATGCAAGGACAAACTGGATGGAGGTTTGCCAACAATGTTCGTCGATCGATTCAACCTGCATATTCTCCGGATTTAAGCGCCTGTGATTATGCTTGTTTTCATGCGTTGGAGAAAGGGCAATTGGTGGTGCATATAGTATAACGCAAACATCGATATGTTTCCGGAAGCCATCACCGGCTAAATTAACCGGTATGGTAACGCAAATCGAACGTATTCTTCCTGTCAAAAGTTCTCCGAGCGCTGGCTCCGCTGCATCGTGTACTTACGAAGAGTACCTCTGACACACGTACTCAAATATCAGAGTTCTACATAATTGTGTGTAAAAGTGATCGAAAAATATTTCCAATTTACAAAATCGCTCCGGGCAACGTCCTGGTGTATACCACAAAGAAAGCTAAGCAGGAAACTAGGCAGCGCAACTTCCACGTGCTTCAAGCAGAGGTCCATCGATCAGACTTGTAGAGTCCTCAACCTCATTCCTCGATCTGAAATCCCATTTTACCTATTTGTAACAATTCTCGCCATTGCAATATAACACGCCGATACCAGACACCTTACCTCCATATTTAGAGCACCGACTCCAGCTACCATTGCCAAGTTCTAACTCCTTCTCTAATGATTGTCTATGCAAAGACCCACGATCGCGATCTTTAGAGCTGCGTTTTGAAGCAAACTTCCATTCGAGGAATGATTAGTATTTGTTGTCTGCGAAGTTGGTGTATTCCGACCGATACTATCTTACGCTATTTATCGCCCTCGAATGTCCATGCACAGTATCTTCGAGACGAGATAAGAATCACCATCATAAAACCATCAGGGTAAGTTTAACACAATAGGCTCCGTATGAACAAAACTACATTGTAGAGGTATATGGAGTTTTTGATAAACGTCCCCATTACCGCCCTTTTTTTTCAAATAAAGGCTAAGATCTGGTGCGGAATAATAGATACAGCGTCGTTTATTGGTGATGCTCAGTTTGTTTGCTTTGAGTCATCAATCGAAATTAAATAACAATTTCTATGCGATGCATGCACATTATTAAAGCGATATCGCACATAGGCAGGGCAGTTAGATTTCAATTACCGCCAAACATTCCCGCTAGCGTCCGCCCACATTATACAATAATTATCAAGGGTAAAATATTGCATGGTAATGAAGTTTCACATATCTATCATTATTTGTTGAGCGCATCGTGTCTAATGCGTGGTCCTGCCAACGATAGTGTCAGACCACTGGCTCTGACACCTCACCCTACTAAATGTTTTCTCGGTCGTTAATAATGAACTCTAGTCTAGCCTAGTTATTTATGCTAAAAGTCAACCTTCTCAGGTATCGCGGAGGAAAACGCGTTGTGCATGCTTGTAGCTGAGAGAACGATGTGACGAACTGCAATGAGCATCATTATACATATGTAAATCTCGGCCAAATGTGCGCACTGCATCTTCTTCTACTGCAGTTTCTCATATGGGCCGAAAAATCCAAATCTCAATTTGTGTCTACTGGCTGCGTATCCTTCCTGAGCGCCGATTTCCGTGAGCTTTTCCTATGCGAGATTTCTATTTTCGGCCACTCCGGATCCGAACGAGTCGTCGTCGTCGCCGCCGCCGCCGCTAACCGCTTACCCCGATCCTTCAATCATTAGGACAAGGGGGTCATCAAGTGTGAGCGTTCGCTACCAAAGCCAATCAACGGTTAGCCTTATTCCTGCATTTCCATCCCTCTGTATCATACCAACAACATCATATCGTACTACCTGGCGTAAATATCATACAGAAACACAAATAGGGAGGCAGTTGTCGTCGTCGTTGTCGTCGTCGACGAAGGCGTTGTGATCAGTGATCCTCGGTGGAAATCGGCGCGCGAGCGCGCGTTGCTTCCCGACGCAATACGGCGTCGAAAACGGGGCCCTGCAGACTACGGCCGATGACCGTAGCCATCGCGGCTGCTTTTTCCCAGAAAAGCGAAAGGAACCCACATGGCCAATGAGAGCAGCGTAGCCGAGGAAACCGTGGTTGGCCACCGCGAAGCGACCACAACCCAGCAAGGCTTGCTGCTGGTGCCCGGCGGGCCTAGACACCGACGAGGCTGTCGTGGCCGCCACAGGCCGACACCGCCCAGCCGTCCAACGCACAGCGGCAACGAGAGGGCGAACAAGGACGATGCGTCTGACTGTGATACCACGCAAGTGAGCGCGAATATCTGAAAGACATATCCAGGGCAAATGAGAGAACGCTCCACAGAAGCATGATTAGTCGAATGGGACGGTGGACGTAAGCCTCAGAAGCCTCGGTGATATTGGAGGGGTCGCAAGGACGCGTCGCCGGACCTCAGCGGTTGATTCCGATGGACAAGTGGACCTGACGAGGACGATGATGATTAAACTATAGAGCAAAATGTTTCCCTTCTAAGCTTCTAGCGTACTCATGGACTCATGACGACAGTTGGATGAATGTACACGTCCACAAATGTATCCACGTTTAGCGTTGACATCAACGAAGTGTCACATATGATTGTTTGTTAGAGGCAGAGGACGAGCTGGATCGGATTCTTGGTTTTCATTTTGGCTCGTCTGCCCGCCGTTCAACATCCCCGAGCGTGGCCGTCGAACGCTCTTACAGTTCTACTAGCATATATGCCATTATATGTATATATATATATATATATATATATATATATATATATATATATATATGCTAGTAGAACTACAACATCCCCGAGCGTAGCCGTACTCAAATGCTCTTACAGTTCTACTAGCATATATGCCATTATATATATTATATATATATATATATATATATACGCTTGGTGCTACCCTTACCCTTATAAACAATAGTAATTAACACAACAAACAGTCTTAAAATCACTCATTTCAGCACTATGAAGGAATACCGAAACAAATACCCATAGACCCATAAACCAAAGCATCGACGGTATCATTGAACAGAGTTGAACAAGCTCACAATCTCATAGGTATCTCCTAGATAATCCAACAGAGAATATCGCCGCATAGACTATGCAATCTATTACTATCATTCACTTACATACGAACATGTAATCAAATACATCCTAAATATATTGAACGTGACAGCGGCCACAAAAGATGAAACGCTCGAACAATGTCTCATTTGCTATTCCGTCCCGGTCCAGTCGCAGTTCATAGCGACCAATGTTTAAACGCAATCCTAGCGGGCCGGCGAACGTCCAACGTGAACCCTACCGCTGTGTGTGAACGAGACTCATTTGCGACGAGTCCGGGGAAAAAATTCACGCCTAAACACTGGAAAAACGTCCCGTACACGTACCGTCGTGGCATTTACGCGCCACTGGAATATTTCAACGCTTGGGGTAGCCGGAAATATACACGGAATAGCTTTATCCAACGAAGCTGCTCGGCCTGTCCTAGTTTGAACGTTGACTGCGATCGTCGGCCTCCGAACGGGCCGTATAGCCAATTCGATATCTGAAATTTGCCCATTTTTAGCCTAAATATCGGTATTAGTCTATGTAAAATCTCGAAACCTTACTCCTACAAACAGTTCCAATGCGTAAAAACAGCAAATAAACTGGAATTATAAAGATTTTCTATAGTATAGGTTGATGCTATTCGCGGCGTATCTATGGGTCTGGCGGCCGCCCGAGCGGCTTGTGATGGCCTTTGCCTGGCAAAAAACTAACTCTCATTATCAACGTTATCGGATGGCTACGACAATGTTTTACATAGCAATCGAATCCTTAACTGACACAGAGTAAATTGACACCAAAATGATGTCAATCAATGGTGTTTTTCACGTTCAAATTTAATTATTTCGTATGCCATACACAACGTTAGGACAGCCGTCCGGGCCGGATGTCGGGTATCGTTGGCTCTAGAAATGCGAAATTTTCCATAGGAAATTGTCGGCCGATTTTCATCGGATGTATTTCATACGTTAGCTGAATAACTGAGCTACATGATCCGGCCATAAATTCACGAACTTACTATGTCATAACTTCCATATATGCCGATAAACGGCAATTTGCTTTCGAAGAAAACCGCTTCCTCGGCGAATTTTCGCGCGTATAATGTCAACCGCTTGTGATAGAGATATGCGGCTTTCACGTCCGTAAACTACAGGTCTCGCTCTATCGAGTCGACGTGTCATATGTGCAAATTGTCAATTGCGACAATCAGAATTTTGGCTTAAAAGGGACCCACAAGCACAAACCAAGAGGAGCAAGTGGCGCTGGTGAGTGGCTCCTTCTCGTCATGGCGGGTCGCAGCACGCCGCGGTGCCTCCTGCAGAGCCATCTCGGCGGCGCTAACCGCCTTCTCGCCATTCGCTGTGCAGAGCTCGGCTCGAACAGATCTAACGACACTTAAGCTATCATCGCTCCGCGGCGCCACAACAACTTGTTCCAAAATGTCTGAAGATGCTGCTGCCCCAGCGCCCGCCGTGGCCACCCCTGAGAAGAAGGCTGCGCCCAAGAAGGCGAAGAAGCCCGCTGGTGAGCGGAAGCCTAAGGGCGAGAAGAAGCCTGCCGCCCATCCGAAATACAACGAGATGATCCAGAAGGCCGTCCTTGCCCTGAAGGAGCGTTCAGGCTCATCCCGCCAGGCGATCCAGAAGTACATTATTGCTAACTTCAATGTTGGCAAGGACGAGAAGTCAATCTCGACTCGGCTCCGTCTCGCTCTCAAGCGTGGTGTCGCCTCTGGCGCCCTGAAGCAGGTTAAGGGAACCGGCGCCTCCGGCTCGTTCCGTGTCACCGAGAAGGCGAAGGCCGCTGAGAAGAAGGCCAAGAAGCCGGCGAAGAAGCCTGCTGTCAAGAAGGCCACTGGCGAGAAGAAGGTGAAGACCCCGAAGAAGGCTGGCGCCAAGAAGCCCGCTGCCAAGAAGGCCGCCGGTGAGAAGAAGGCCAAGACCCCCAAGAAGGCTGGTGCCCCCAAGCCGAAGAAGGCCGCAGCCGCCAAGCCTAAGAAGGCAGCCACCCCCAAGAAGCCGAAGGCCGCCGCCAAGCCTAAGGCTGCTGCCAAGCCCAAAGCCAAGAAGGCCGCCGCCCCCAAGAAGGCTGCCGCCCCCAAGAAGGCCTAAACAAATAGGCCAATCACTGACTCACCCTGAGGCTACCTTGACCCCGGTAAACCGAGACAGACGGACATCACTCGAATGATCTCATCGCCCAATCTACGGACACGATGCGCATGCCTCATCCATCAACCTTCACTTTCATCAACCTCGTCAGTCCTCATCAATTCATCATCAATCCATCAATTCATCAACAACTGCCTCATTCATCTTTCACCTCATTCATTTCATCGTTGTGTCATGAAAACCGGTGAAGACCCCTGTTTGTCATGGTCATACTTTAACATTTTCAATACTCCATCCTTTATGAAGTAAGTCTCTCTCTCTTGATGTATACATTTCTCCGTTCATCGTTGATAAATCACGAAGTCATTGTAAATAGCATAATGTATAATGTATATAATGAAAAAGAAAAACCATCACACATAACGAAAAAATGTATGTGCCACCAGCAGAAGCAGGTTTAAGTAATAAAGAGGAAAGTCAACAATAAAAATCATCAAACACAAAGTTAAGCCCACAGTATTCTTCTCTATTAGGTCGGATCGTAGGTAAATTGCGTTCGTTGTGATACGCGGACGGTGCTTTTTCGGCTATTTTCGTGTGTCCCGTTGGCCGTTGGTGATGAAAGCCTTTCGTGAGATTAAAGCGAGGCGCCAGCCGTGATAACATTCGTGTTTTTGTCAGACTGTTTGTGCCGTGAATCGAATGGGATAACTGTCTGGGATGTGTTGGGCGCCACCCGATATTTTCGTTGCGGGACTTTGCGCCAAAACTGGAGGATCTGTTTTGGCGCCAACGCGCTCTAATTCCCCGATTGAAGTCAATGCTCATGGCGGGTAGGCGTGTGTGTGTGTGTGTGTGAGAGCTATTTATGGCGGTGTTTGCTATGGCGGGAAACGGCTGCTGCTGCTGCTGCGGTTTGCTGCCTCAGTGGGATCATGAATATACTTCATAAGCCGCTGTATAATGTGTAGGAGTGTCATATAAATATTTTGGTAATTAAACGTGTTTGGCGTCCTGATGCGCTTCAATCAGAACTGAACCAGTTGCGTTGATCTGTGAGAACCATTTATATTGAACGTATTTGTCACTGGTATTTTCTGTGTTTGTCAAACTTGGCTGTCTAATTGCCGGCATCGTGCTTGGTATAGGTTATGTGCATTCTTTTGTTAAACTCGTTCGTGTTATTAGTATCTTTATCACGGTTTTGTAAGACATATTTAAGATGACAATTACCTTCACACATTGTCTAGTAAATCAAATATTACAGAGTATATATATATATATATATATAGAAGAGTTTCGCAACCGAATTGTTCGCAACTGAATGCATTCCATCTTGTTGTTGACTGTGTATCGTTCAAAGTTGAAACACACACGCGCCCCTACACTTCTCTCTATGTGCATGCCCGTTATGTTAATTCCGCCGATACCGTTGTCGTGAGGATGCGAAGTCAAGACATTTCCGTATACAAGGACACACTATCGTACTTATAGAACTGTCGCACAATCCTAACTACCTTTGGCTGTAGTTACAACGGAGTGTGTCTGTGTATGTGTGTGTAGAGTGTAGAGTGTTTGTCAGTGAGCACTTGTGGTGTCCAACCGTTCGCTTCACCCTCGCACAATTGATGGAGTGGCCGTGTGTTTGCTGAATTTGTGTTTACTTGCTTGTGTGTCCGTGCGTACCGTCGTAACGGCGCCTGTGTATATGTGTGTGTGTGTGTGAGTTTCTGTTTGTGTGGATGCACCGCCAATGTTTTGCCTGGTGTTTCTCTCTGTCTCTCTTTCTATTTCTCCCCCGTCGTCGCCACCATCGCCACGTTGCGATTCGTGGCGGTAGTGTTGTGTTGTGTCGTGCTGGCGGCGGCGCCGCGGCGGTGGGGGACCCTGTATCGTGGTTTCAGTTGCAAGTTTGCCGCGCCGTCCGGCCCCGTGGCCCGGGCCTTGCCTTTTGCCAGCGCTGTCTATTTGAAGCAGCCAGCATGCGTAAACTATATTCGGGCGATCGTGCTCCTCCTCAGCAACACGCTGAGGCATCGCGGGCGAGTCAGCCAGCTGGGCTCGGCCACCACACGCACAGCGCAACCACTCCTTCCCCCCCCCGCATACACACAAGGTCTGCCAGCAGCGAACTTGCAGCGACGGTAAACGCTAGAGGAGAGCCCGCGGGCGGACGGGCGGGCGAGCGGTCGGGCAAGCAAGCGACCGACCGACCGACGACCGACCAAGCGAACGATTGAGCATGCCGGAGTTTGCGAGCGCGCAGCCAGCCGGCGTTCGAGCTAATTCACACACACGCAGACCCAGAGAGAGACAGAGCGAGCGAGAGACAGAGTCAGGAAGGGACAAACATAAGCGCACAGGATCAGGACACAAACTGTCCGATGATGTGTTCAGCGACTGTAGAAAGCAGAGCAGGACTGTTATTCTTGCTGCTGCTGCTGCGGCTGCTACAACAAGTACAACTGTCGTTGTCATTGTGTGGGTTGCTGCTTGGTCGGTGTGTTTCTCGAACGTAGAAAGGGAGACCCAGCGGTAGCAGTTTGTGTCGATACCTCGTGCTCGGGAGTACGCACCGAAGGGCGTACACACGATACAAGTGAGTATTTGTCGTAAGTTGTCATTCGCGTGCTGCTGGCGCGGGACGGTCTCCGCCCCGAGTTTGAGCGGGCGGCACGCGGCTCGTAATTGGTAATGGCGGCGGCGGCGGCGGTGGTGGCAGCGGCGATGCTTCCAATATTCATCACGCCGGTCGTGGCGTTCGACGCTGCCAGGCGTCCAAAGAGCAGCGTGCATCGTGAGGGCGACGAGCGTCGAGCACGGCCAGTAGCTTGGACGGATTGACTATAACGGAGCAGGCTTACGCTGGTGTAGTGCCTTCAACCACAGCACTACTCTGGTGGGTTGTTAGCCATTGCTGCCATTGTACTTGAGTGACTAGGCTACCGGTTAGTCTATGGTGGTTTCTATCGATGAAGCCGCAAAAACCGTCCCCATCCTTTTGCTCTCGATTGAGCTGTCGGGTGGCCAGAGGGACTCCGACTTTTCCGATGTTGTGGTTACCCTGCCGCGTCAGCCTTCATACTTTCTTTAGCCTCGGCAATTGCCGTCGGCTCGTCGGTCTATGCCAATCTCTCTGTCTCTCTCTCTCTCCATCCCTCTGCGAGCCCTAGATGCTCCGCGATTTTGCTCAGTGAACACGATGAACAAGCAGAATGAAAGAAGACAACAGCATGAAATGAAATGAAGCTGAGATTTCCACTGATCTTTAGCCCGATGGCCTCTCGGTCAGAGGAGGCGGACTCTCAGCCGATGCCACGGGGCGGTTAAACGGAGCAAAGTGACGAGAAACGCTACTGCTGCTGGTGCTGAGGCAGCAGCACACGTGTAGGGCCGCATCTACATAGGTTCTTACCGAGAGTATCAGTTTTGCGTTTTGCTCTCGGCAGGTAGATAGACAGTATACGCTGAGCAGAAACCGGCGAGCGGCAACGAAGAACCACCACCGTTGGTTCGAGACAGGCGGCAGACTTGTAGCGCGCTATACTTTCGACTGTGGACACCTACAGATTGAACGGAACAAGGGCAAGCTTCAGCCTTCCTGGCTGTGGCTGCGTGACTCGCTCAGAGGCGATCTTGGTGGCGACTTGCGCTGGTCCGGTTGCGCCCTCATCTCGTCGGTAGAACACGCGGAAGGAAACCACTTATTTGGTACAGCCTTCCTCCCGTTCGTTTGCAGAGAGATACCCTCGTGCGCTGTTATTTTTTTCACTCCTTCTTTCTCCTTCTCTCTCTCTCTCTCTCTCTCTCTTTTAATCAGCTGTGGCAGGACTCGTAAAGCCTTCGCGTGTCCGTTGTCGTTGACTTTGCAGCAATAGCAACAGCCGCCTGTAACCTGTAGCCCCTTTGCAGACGTCGTTTGCTGTCTATTTAGATCTGTACCCCTCCCCCCCCACTCTGCTCTGCCCGGCTGTGGCTTAGACTGAAAGTCTCAGCAGTGCGAACCCAATAGTTGCTCAAATTCAAGCTCAGTTTCTCGTTTTTCGAGCCCGAAGTCCTCTCTCTCTCTCTCTCTATCTATCTCTCCCTTTCTCGGTCAAGCTGAACCCAGCCCAGCGTATCCCCGAGTCGGTCGGGGCCCGACATCAGTGGCCGGTCGGCCACGCTCAGGGGCAGCGAGGATCGCAGTGGCGAAAGAGAGTCGCAGGGGTCTTGGCCGCGAGCGGTAGCGGACAGTGCAGTGTCGGGGACGAACGGCCAGCCTAACTCGGGGTTACTTGGGCCTTCCAGCCAGCAGCGGCGGCGGCGGCAGCAGCACAGCAGGTAGCGTGTTGTCGAGCGAGAGGAGGTGGTCGTCATGGCTCTGCTGGGCTAGTCTATGCTGTGCTGTGGCGGCAGCGGTGAGCGTGCGAGCGGCCAACAGCACCGCCAGTCTCGCTGCTGGTCGGCAGTCAGTCCAGTCGGCGGCTCGTTCGCTCGTAGCAGTGGCCGTGCGTGCCGGTCGAAACGGGACCCGCCCTGGTTGCTTTGTGCGGCCGTGCTAACTCTCTCAAGCTCTCGCCTGCTGCTGCTGCTGTTGCTGCTACTGCTGCTACAACGGCACGGGCAGTCTGACAGCAGTGCCGTTGAGCGCAGCCGACGACGCAGCCACCAACTGCTCTAGTCCGATCCAGCCCTGCCTGCGCTAACAGCCCAACTCAAGCGAAGCCTGGCCGAGCCACGCCAGCTGTGAGAGTGCGCTGGTGATGCTGGTAGTAGCGACGGCGGCGGCGGCGGCGGCAGCGGAGGCAACGGTGTATGTATATATGTGTTCCAGTTGCTCTCATTCGTTTTGCGCCGCGTAACAACGACACACACACACACACAGAGAGGAACAGCAGTAGTGGCGATAGCCCCCACAAAGCTGTGCGGAGTGAGTAGGCTCAGTCGTCAGCTATGAGAGACGAAGCCGCCAATCGGCCGTCAGATCACTTTCCTTTATCATCGTTTTCGCTAAGTTTCAACTTCGGTGCGAAGGAAACGAGGAGGGTTCGAGGCAAGAGGCGACTCGCTAGAATCGTTACGTACTCATTTGTCGCCGTTTAGCGACGGACCGGAGATACAGATAGGTACATAGAGAGACAAAGACAGAGACTAGCCGCGGGAACCGGAAGGATTCGTGCGCGTTTCGTAACACTGCTTAATTGATTTGTCCGCTTAAGCTTTCTTCTAGTATCTGACACTGGTCGAGAAGACAACAGGGCAGCGCGACTGCCGCTGAGGAAGGCTGAACCGCCTTTATCATTCCACTAGAGGCGGAGTTGGTAATTCGAACGTGCTGAAATCGGAGCATCGGTGCATATTGAGAGTAGTAGGCTAGCCAGTGAGAATCTAGCCAAACACCGTCGAGGCGAACCAACCAACCAACCACTAACTAATTAACTAACTAACTCACGCATTTGGATTGGATCTCGGCGAATTAGGGGGACGCTCGCTTGTTGGATACGGCGATTGTTGTGTAAGTTGACGAAATACTCTTGACGTGCACTTTGCAATCGGAAACTTGCTTTACTCGGATTCTCGACAAAAGCCCGCTACGGTTCTACTATTCATTGCGCATTCATCTGCCACTCAGTGCGTCGACACCCGAGTGTTCCTTCATCCATACACGTCATCTACATAAACGACGACTGCACCTCACTGCATCTAGAACAACAACAGCAAGAGCAACAGCAACAACATTATCATATGCGCCAGGAGCGAACACGCATAGAAACCCGTGCGGATACCATCGACGTCATCCAGCTATATCCTCGTGCGTTGAGCGCCACCGTTTTAATGATGTTCAATGTCCAATAATCGACATCATCGACGACGACTTTACAACTGTGACGACGAGCTGAAAAAGCCAAATAAAAACGGTAAAAATCGATGAGACAAATATTAGAAGTAGAATGAGTGAACGAATGAGTAAGCTATTGTACATGAATGGAGAAATTATTGTAAATGAATGGAAGAGTTATTGTAAATGCGTTGAATGGACGGATGGATGGATGAATGTGAGTAAACGAGTGGATGAATTATTGTGAATGAATTGAGACAACGAAACAGAACAACCCATCTCACTCTTTCTGAACCTGCTGTGAATGCGTTGTCGTCCATTGTCTCTCCTTCGCTCTGGCTGGTTGACTGGATGGCTCTGCGACTGTGCGGTGAAATCAGGTGCAGCGAAAGGCGCACACGAATGCACCAAGCCACCGGGCTCGACCGATCACTCTACCTATGGCTTCTTGATGGAATACTAGCTACTGGAAGCAGTAACGCCGGCAACAGTTTGCTCCGCGCTTTGTAGCTGTTTGTTCATATGACCTCTCAGCGGTGCTCGTTCTGCGTCCGCCCTTGCCAACAGACGAAATAAATTCTCATCACCACTGGTTACCGCTGCTGCTGCAGCTGCTGCTAGCTGTTACCGTCCTTACTTGCTTACTTCGTTCGTTCGGGTTTCGTAGCGTGGCTGTTTCCAACGCATGTCGCCAGAGCGCGCCACTGGCCGCGTCGATCAAGAGGTTCGCCTGTTCGTGTCTGTCCGGCAGGTCCCCACCCTTCCATAGTTCTCTGCTCGGGTGTCATGGTGTCATAGGCCTTCCCCTGCACAGTGCTGCTAGTTGTTGTTGCTGCTGCTGCTGCTGCAAGCGCTGCCGCTGCTGCTGCTGCTGTTGTTTTCCGCGGTTCCCTTTTTCTTTGACCATCAGCGGCGACGGCAGCAGCAGCAGCAGCCCCTCCGCGCCGCCGCTGCTGACACTGTTACGGCGGCCACCGCAGCGGCGGCACCACTGTTGTGTGTAAGATTAGCAGAGCAACCAGCTCGCCGCTGTAACCAGCTATTAGAACAAGCTAGCTGCTACATGTTGTATCGCCTGATACTCGCCTGACACCACGAGTCGCGCAGCAACCACCACGAATCCTGTCAGCGCTGCTGCTGCTGCTGCTGACTCTTCGGCGGTGTCATCGCCGATTGCTCTGTGAGTCGGTGTGTCGCCCGTGTTCACCCTATTCCTGTGGATGCCGCAGCAGCAGCAGCAGCAGCTGATGTCGGCGGCGGCGGCGCCAGTTGCTGCTACTGCTCTTTCTCCAGCCACCAGCAGCAGCAGCACCACCACCACCACCACTGCCATTGCTGCTGCTGGTGGTGGCGGCCCGTTCATCTCGGTTTCAGCAGGCGCCAGCCGTAGTGAGCAGTCGGTCGTAGTCGCGGTGGGCGCGCTCATACATCCAGTGCTGTGTGGTGTGGTGTAATGTAATGGGGTGCAGTGCTCTCTAACAGTGGAGACGGCCAGCAGACTGCAGCAGCAGCAGCACCACGACCGCTCGTACCTGTTCAGTTCACTGTGGAGTCGCAGTTTGGAGTTGCTCTGCTCCGCCCGTGCCGCTGTCACTGCGACCGGCTACCTCCAGTCGTTCGCGTACGATCTGATCAGCTGGTCGGTTGATCGCTGCCCTTGGACCTTGAGAGCTAACTAGCCGCCGTTCGCTGTTGATGATACTGATTATTAAGTAGTGGCGATAACGCGCCCACTAGCATTCGACAGCACCGACACCATCAGGAGCAATCTCATCTTGTACGCAACTTCCGGCAAGTTCCGTATTGTTGTTGTTGTTGTTTTTATTTTTATTGTTAATATTGCAGTGTTCGTTCAGTTGACAGTCGGCCGTGGTTCGCAGCGAATCAGCAACAGTTGTAACCGTACGTGTTTAGGAACCGCGCCCTTCAGCCAACAAGGAACAGGCCGGCAACCATCTTCCTTCTCTTTGGTCGACCGCCGTTTACCGCAGCACCCTGATCTTCTCCCCGTTGCCCGCCACGGTCTGCGCCTCGCTGCCGCCGCCGCCGTTCTGTGTTCGTTGAGTGACGACTATGGAATACTGACTCTCCGAATGAATGACTGACCGACCGGTGCTCCTCCAGACCGTCTATGCCATAGACAATATGCTGCTGCTGCTGTCGGTACCAGCCCCCTCGGCGGGCCGTTACTATATAGGCTGACCCACTCCCCGTCAGTGAGTGCGCGAGCTGTGCCGACGAGGTTCGGAGGCAAACGGACGCTCGAAACGGTCGGGCGAACAGACAACCGCGCAAACGCGGGAAAGGGTCGAAGAAAAACGCCTCAGTAATAAGCATCGCGCGTCGTCGCCATCGCAGAGAGATCGTAAAGAAACGCAGACCAAGCTCAGAGAGTCAGTCAGAGCGACGGACATACGGACATAGAGACTCACGCCACATCCAACGGTTCACGTAGTATTAGCAACAGCAGCAGCAGCCGTCGACGTCGCAGGGGGAGACTGTCAGTGCTCTGTCGGCTCCGGCTGTTGTTGCTCTTGGTCTTGGTATTGTTAAAGCTGTTGCAGCCGCATCAGCAGCAGCAGAGGTGCGTGCACGCAGAGAGGCATCTCGATGCTGATAGAGTGAGAGTCAGTTGAGTTATTGTCCAGTTGGCCAAGTTGGTGTCGATCGTTCCACGACGAGGAACGATCACCGGAGCGCAGCGCGGAGGATCTGTTGAGGCAGGAGCGCGCGGTGGCGAGAGAGCAAGGAGGGAGGAACAAGAGCTCGACGCGGGCGAAGGCGGCCAGATAGATAGATACAATAAAGGTGGTGGCCGCAGCAATAGCAAAGATGACGAGAAGACCCGCTCCAGTCTATCAGTGAGCCAGTGAGAGGCATCCCCCCGCATGTGTCCATCCGTCGACGGCGGATCCGTCGACGGCGTTTGTGCTCCATTGCCTTTGATATAGAGAGAGGGTACATGGAACGCAGATAGGCGATAGAGAGATAGAGAGAGACAGAGAGAGGGAGATATGTTGATAGATTGAGAGGACAGTGGACGTGACAGCCAGTCAGAGCTAGATGAACCGTCTGAGCACCTCAGGTAGTGATGTCTCACTAGTAATGACGCTCATGGTGCTTGTTGCTGTTGCTGTCACAGCGATAGAACAGTGACAAGAACTAGACAATCAGTAGTGTTTTGTTCGCCTCATTGTTATTGTTACCACGATGATTATTATTAGTATTAATATGATTATGATGATAGTGTGATCATCGTTTTCGGGGGGGGCAACAAAGAGGGAGAGGGTCATCCTATGGTCCTCTACACCGCCCCTTCACTAGTAGCCGCAGCTGCGGCCAAGTGTTACTTAGCTACTGTGTTCAACGGTGTGTTTCAACTCTCTCTTTCTCTCTCTCTCTCTCTCTGTATTGTTGTCGTTGTCGTCACCATCATCATCATCATCATCATGGGCTATCGTCGTCGTCCGATGCTGTGCGTTGCCGTTGCCGTGGCGTGTCCCATTGCCGTCCTCCTGACGGCTTCATCGTGCCACTGATGGTCGGTACTTCATCGTCGCGTATGGTCCCCTCGTCCCGTACCTCAGGGCAAATATCGAACGGCCCGGAGTGACCGCCGGCCAACAGCCTTCGCACGAGCAGCTTTGCCAGTGAGCGTTTGCACTGCCGAAGGCGCCAAGAGATTTTCGACGAGGTGCAGGCAAGCGGCTGGAAGCCAAACATCAGGAGCTTGAAGAGGCGTACAAACGCCTGACGGATTAGGACGTTCAGATATTTTGGTTGGCAGCACGGTACGAATCAAGTGTTGGGGGGGGAGGTCGTATGCGGCGGAGTGACTGCGACAAATCGTCGGCTGGGGTAGTGTGTGAAAATCGACATCATCGTCGTCGTCGGCAACAGGATCATGGGGGAATATGAGCTTGACGGATGCTGCTCCAGTAAGCAAGGTAAGAAAGAAGAAAGCACTTTGTCTCGAAACCCCAAATGCAGCACCGAAACGCAACACGGTGCGGGGGGGGACAATAAACTGACAATTCGTGTATCCTAATGTGTGTGTGTGTGTTGGCTATTGGTAGCCGGAGCTAATTAGTCGGAGGCTGGTGTCATGTCTGGCGGAGGGCGTGGAGGTCGCCGGGTGGGCTTGTCTGTTTTTCGGGGAGATACTTTTCTCAATTAGTTCCACATATTTGAAGCATTTTCGACCGTACACAAAGCTCGTAAATTAAAAGCTCATAAAGATAGAGACACACTTGTGTGTGTGTGTGTGAGTGTATGTGCCTATACAGAGCGACTCGTCTGTTGTTGTCTTCCACTTGTTTTGTAACTTTGTATCGCTGATTACGATTGCCGCAATGTCCCCACAGTGTCGTCATAGCTGATGCTGGTTATTATTTCGTGTATAATTATTCCATTATACATACATATACCTAGCAACGATCTTCCTTTACAACTCTTCACTCTTTTATACAGCGTTCCATCACCTTCGCTTTCTCAGTACGGTAATAATACTACTAAGAACAACAAGCAATGCAGCAATAATAATAATAATAACAACAACACAAACAATACTAACAACAACAATAGCAGCAGCAACAACAACAACAACAACAACAATAGCAACAACGGTTATGAAGAAGAAGAATATAACGAGGGCTGATGTCAGTTCGTGTTTGCGTTCGTTGCGGTCGTGATTCTCCCTTCGGTCGCTGCCCTTGTTCTGCTCGGCGGCTATTTACCACTGTTCACGCATCTGTCTGCCCTCAGTCACTGCCTGTAGCTGCCTGTTCGGTTGGCCAGTCGCTTGACCGCGTGCACTGTCGTGTAGGTGGACACTGTCGACGACGGCGGCGGCGGCGGCGGCGGCCGTTGTTTCTGTCGACGGGAAGCTTGTGATTGCCGTTGCTATTTTTTCGTTGAAAGTCGTGTGCTTTTGTGTGTGTGTGTGTGCGTTTGGGTTTGGGTATGGCTGCCAGCTGGTGGTCTTGTTGCATTGCCTGCCTTGTGCTCTATGGGGATGTTGTATACGTTCGATGGAACTCACTTCTTACACTCGCTACGGCTAGTGTGAGTAGTAGTAGTACATAGTAGTGGTAGTGGTCGTTGCACAAGTAGTAAATGTTGGCTGAGAGTCAGCCCGAGAACCTTTAAACCTTTAGTAGTGGTGGTAGTACTGTTACTAATGATACGATAGTAAGATAATAGGATGACTATTTCCTGCCGGCTGCCATCGCTCTTACCGTGATAATAACAACAATATAATTAATAATAATAATAATAATAATACTAGTCTTACTTCTGCAATGCGGTGCACATATCACTGGTGTGGCCCGAGAGCACCGGCACTGATTCAGTGACAGTAGCACTTGCAGTAATGATAGTTGTAAACGTCTCAGGGTGTATTATTATTATTACCAGTATCCTCCTACAAATGATAGTTAGTGTTTGCTGGCAATAAACACGAAGCGACGTCATCTTCGAGTTCGTCCAGTCCGTCACTCACTTAGTCGCTTGCCTTCGCAGGGACCGGCGTCCCCGTCGGCGAGATAGAGGCGTGCAAATCATACGGCCGCCTCGGAACGATTTCACTGGGGCGTTTGTTCTCGTCACTTGTTTGTGTGTCTACAATTTGCCGATACGTCGTCGCCGTTGTCGTGTTGCTGTTGTTGTTGTTCAACCGGCCGGTTTTGGTGCGCTTCATTTTTTCGGTGGGCGTTCGCGACAAGCAGGCGGCCAGCCATAGCGACTGCACAGGCGGCAGACCGACGCGGACAGACGGAACGTACATTGCCGTGAAGTGTATTGCAAGCGCGTGCGGCTGCTGTTACCACTTGTGGTTGATTTGTTGTTGCTGATGTTTGAGCCGCTGCTGCCGCCGCTGCTGTTCTATCCGATGCTTGTGGTGTTCGCAACATCGAGCAGATGCCACGGTGTGCAGTTGGTGGATGGTTTGCTGGCTGGCTGGCCTGCAGATATGTCCATCCGTCGGTTGGCCAGACCGGCGTAGGTGGCGGTACTCGCGTACGGTTTAGTATATGAACGAATGAGTGAGGGAGCGTGGGGTCGCGGGCACGCGGAAACACTATACGACTGCATACGACTTACTGAGTCACTCACGTGAATGCCAAATTTGTAGAGAATTATGTATATATATATATACATATATATATATATATATACGGCGGTATGGGCACCGTCTCTATCGCTGTCCAACGTTGAGGCTAGTTACTGCTGGACGATTGTTAGCGGCTACGCCAAACGCTCAATGTAAATATAATAGATGCACTACCATCCTCTCTATGTCCCTGTTTGATTATGATGTGTGTGTGTCTTTGTTTTTTTGTGGAAAATGGAGAACACATGAGTAGGAAGTGGCTATGCATTACGCTTGAGTATGAAGAAGACGGTGCCAGGGGTCCCTCAGCAAAGCACACAGGCAGAGATCGGCATCACCACGTCATTGGTGCGACTATACATATATATATATATGGAAATCGTCGCTGCAATTCAGTGATTGAATAACTCAATGGGTGGAGTAAATAGCCGGCTAGTTTTGCCAGTGAGACAAGTCGACTTCGAGGCCGTCAGTTCGAGTCGTAGCCAACGCGCGGTTTCTTCTTTGTGTCTCTATATCGTGCTGTTGAGGATGCCGCTAATTTAAATAATATATACACCACTATTGCATATATATATATATATATATATGAGTCATTTGCGGAGCGCGCAAATACCGACCGAAATCATTCGGCGTATATCCGCAATAGACGATATTGTACAGACGCGTATTTTCGCTTGGCTGACGAACTGGCCACCAGTGGCTGTATCAGCATTTTACGAGCACGCATCACTACGGCGGCCGAGTGCAAGGTTTTGCCATCTCTCTTTCGGTTGCATCTTCCTGTTCCTTGTACACCTCGCCTCGTTTTCTCCTATACGACTCGACTTCTATCAACTAACTGACTGACTGACTGGCCACGGCAGCAGCAGCAGCACTATTTACTGCTGCTACTGGGAGTGGCCGCCTCGTAGAGCTGCTCGCTCTGACGGCTGACACACCTACGTCGCTCGTCTAGCCAACCAGCAGCAGCAGCAGCAGCAGCAGCAGCAGCAAGCAGCTCGAGCTGTCAGAGTGGCTTGCCCGGTAGTCCGTCCGCAGCGTCTAGTGGTCGTCAGTTTCGTTGCGTTCAGATCAGATCAGCAGTCTAGGTCAATCAGCATCGGTGATATGCTCTCTGGGTTGGTCAGTCATCCAGCCGTTGAGTTTTGCCCGGTGACACGGGCCGCCAAGGTGTCGGCCGACAGCGGCCGGTGCTCGCGGGCGACGCTCACGCGCAACGGGCGTTCGTTTGCAGTGGTGCTCGCGGCGGGTGCGCGCGCGCGCGCGTATGACCCTGAAGATGAGCGGAGACGAAACGAAATCGTCGACGTTCGGCTCGCTATCTGCTGCTCACCATGATGAGAATAGCTGTTGCGGGTGGGGATGGCCAGCCGCTGATGAAGATGACGATTCTATTCTTCGCATTACGTTTGCTCCTTGTTCGGATTAACCAGCGGCGATAGTGGTAGCAGCAGTAAGGGATACAGCTGAGGGCCGGATATAGGAAAAAGTAATGAGGAAACAAAAGGCAAACAAGTGATACAATTAACGGGCCATGATTATTTGAACGATCATATATATATATATAAATTGTTTTTTTGAGCTGACCCTCAGCTGTTCCCCTATCTGACAGGCCTCAGCTCTTAACCTTATAGGTATTACTATGAGGTCCTGTCGGGGCCACCTTTTTGCTTATTCTCTTCCTTACTCGTACCTGGAAAGAATCTTCAGATAACGAAAGATGATAAAGAATTCCAAATATTCTCCCCGTATGACAGGATTCGAACCCAACACGCACGCCCCTCCGGTCTAGCAGTCCAAGACGCTCACCACTAGACCATCCAGGGGACATACATATACATATATATTAAACCTCTGTTAAACGAGTATATATATATATACACTCGTGCCAAGATAGGTGGACGCAAATAGATGGAGAGGCGAGCGCGATCAGTGAACGTCACGCTGAATGAGGATGTGGGTTGTCAGTTACTCGGAGCATTGGAAACAAAAAATTGCTGTGTTCGAACGGACACAACGGGTACGTGTGTGTGTGTGTGTGTGTGGAGTGCTTGGCTCAATTGACACACGGTGATGGATGACATACTGCCGATTTTGAATGATTACTCATACATCACTTGATTAAATTCGCCTGTTGACGCGAAATGGAATCACTCTTTTTGCTTTATCGTCGGTAAGAACGTGTCCGTGTGTGAAAGTATATGTTAATACGTTGCTCTTTTCTTCTACATAGATGTATTTATGGGGACGCTGCTTTGCGGGGCGAATGTTGATCGCATGCCCGGCTCCCATGACTAGACCACGTTGCGTACCGCTGATAGCCATCGTTGTCGTTATTGCGTTATACGGAGCTTCAACCAGACGTCGAGCTACACGATCCGCCAGCAAATGGCATTCGCTAGTTCTCACTGCTAACTACCTATGTATATTATGTTTGATCTTTGATTAGATTTTTTTTCTCTCCGGGATCGAGTATATGTATCTTCATTCTTTAGGAAAATCCTGCTTTTGTGTATGTTGTGTATATCGGCTGGCAAGCACAATGCAGACAGCGCCGCCGTTAGCGAAGGTTTGTAGCACCTGACGGCAAATCGATCTTGTCCTGGTCGGCTGACAGATAACACCTGGCGGCCTCTATATCGTTCCTCGAGAAAACGTGACGAGAGATGGAATCGAAGCAGGCTAAGTGAGCGCTGATAATTGTAGACTTGTAAATGGAAATATCAGATCACTCGAGATTACAACGCCATCAGTGATGATTGATTACAGCCGTCGGTAATATGTCGTATGACCTACAATACGATCCGATCGTGTAAAGCTGCTCGTCGTTCCAGCGCTTTTTAGAGTCGTCTAACTAAACTGCAATGTACTAGCCAGATTCATGGTGCCACTAGGCAGCATAATTGCTAGCTACAGCTAGATAATTCTCGAGGATAAGTCATCCCAGACGAATGCCCATGCCAGGTCTGTCTGTCTGGCACTTTCTCCCGGGTAGCCTACATAGAATCTGTTGCGCACACTGTCGCGGACTCCGACAAAGCACAAACCGGCCAACAGAGCATTTGCAGGGCGAGTCAAATGCGATCTTACGAATATGGCCTCTCGCCCCATATCTGGGTCAAATATTTGTCGATGCATACGTCCCAACTATAGAAAGACCGTCTAAAGCCGAGAGCGCAAGAGGCACTGCAACGCGTTGAAATACAGCCGTCCCGATTTTCCGTCAGCGAAATTTACGACTGTTTAACCAAAATGTGTTTAATGTATTATAGACATTGTGTCCTAACGCTCCATAGTTCGACGGCATGGCGCCAATCGCTGATACTGGAACGGACGCGAAGCGAACTGAAGGGTCGGCCATTTCTCATGTTATCTCTTCGTCCGCCGTAGAAGAACTAGCATGAACTAGCTGTGTGGATATGCTTGAATGGGTTGGCAAATTTCGTATACACCTGCAGCCTGAACCGGTGGTGAAATTCAAAGCGCGCGGTGCGGCGACAGTGGCGGCGGCGGCTAATTTTTTGCCGCAACTAAGATATTGCAGCTGGCCGGTTCTAAAAATATCGTCGAATGAAATAAGCAAATAGAAGGTGGTAGAGAGAAAATGACGCCGGTGATAGCGATACGCTGATGTTTGACGGTTTGATGATGAATTCGTTACCTGTCATTCATTGGTGAATCGCTTAGCTTATAATCAGTTGTTGACAGTGGAATAGTCTGGACACCTTTTTGTGCATGTTGACGTTCAGCTTTTTTTCCGAATTGCGGGGCTTCGTTTTTGTACAATTTTCGTCATTGTAACATTGTGACATTTAGAGTGGACATTGCTCACGATGTCCAGATCGGTGAGTCCCAAAAACAATAGTCGTTTTCAAAGTCGTTTTCAGTATGCAGAAATGTATTGGTATAGTAACGAAAGTGTCTATGTGATGTGATTAGCTTCAGATTTGTGTGCCGTGGCTGAGTTGCTCGTCATCTCCCTGTATATGTGTTTCCCCGTATATGCGTATTGTTTCACAGTCTAGCTAATTTATTCATAACTAACGTCTTCCATTTGCCGTTTCATCCACTGTGCCGTAATCAGACAGGAGTCAGGATGATGAGAAAACCGATGCCAACGAAAACCTGGTCACTGCACCAACGACACAGGCCGAAAGGTACGAACCTAACTGATATGTCGATGGGCTGCAATTTTTCGCACTATTTTTTCGTCTGAAAAATCGGAGAGAGATTCTGCAGAACAACCGCTAGTTACCTGCTGCAGCGCACCTGAACTTAGGTCACGTCTTAGGTCACGTAAGCATAGAAAACCAAAAGTGATCAATTGTTGACCATTCCCAGTGAATAAAAAACGAGGGAGGAAACTTTCTAGTTTTTTTCTAACGCCACATAAATCTAGGGCTGTAGGTCAACGTCGATACCGTTAGCTACCATTAGCGGTCCGGAATATATATATATATATAATATGCGTTTGTACAGTGTGCTAATGTGGCATAGCGATGCTTGTGGGCCTCTTGCTCATTGACTGGTTGGCTGGCTGGCTGGCTGGCGGTCAAATGAGCGTAGCGACGCGCAGGGATACCGCCACGGTGCCGCACCCTTCCGTCAAAGAAATTGCCATTTCGTCCGCGCAGTCCGGTACTGCCTCAACGCGTCCAACGGCGAGCGTTGCTGAATGTCGCCGTTCAAGGAGGGTGATGTTCTTGAAGGGTTCTCTATATGTCTCGCTCTGCCCGCGTGCCCCCATCCTGCTACCACCACGGCTGAGACTGCCGAAGGACGCCATCGCGCTCGGCGGCGGTTTCGACCGTCGACGCTGTGCGGGAGCGGACACAAATCAGCGTCTTATTTACGAGATGACACGTACGATACACGGCGACAGTACAGGCGGGGGGGGGGGCCTTGTACGCCAGTTAAACTAGTCAATAGGAGGTCGCATGGGAGAGCGAGGGCCATCGAATACAATCACACGTCTGGTGTCGCCAACAGCTCTGCCATCGCTGTCGTCGCGATGACGACGGTCGCCGGCGGCATCAGCAGCGGCGCGTGTCTTCGATTCGCGCCTCTTTATCAGCCAGTCCCAAGATCACTTACTGGTTGACTACCAACTGCTTTGTAGGCCCATTAACATCACCAGTAGGATGATCCTCGTTTGCTGTCACAGCTGTTGTTATTGCAGCGTTTTTTTTCTCTCTCTCTCTCTCTATTTGATTGTCTAACGAAGACACTGGGGGACGCTGGTGATGGAGTATCGAGAGAATAGAGGAAAGGTTTTATGCCGAGGGGAGTCAATTATAGGAGATGATGTTTGACGCTGGAAGAGCTACATCAAATGGATAACATGATGCGTCGCTTCAAGGCGAGGGAACACGGAGTGATTCTTTGTCATATTGAACATTGAATACTCCCCCGAATGTAGAATAAAGAATAATAATAATAATAATCGAAAGGAAAGCTTTCAAGCAATCAAGATGTGAGCCAAAGATCATTCGGTCTCGGAGCCATCGACCACACAAAAGTGTATATTGTGAAATAGTGTGTATTAAGGACAGAATTAGGCCGACAAATGTCACCACACCACCACCGCCCCCAAAGCACGCCCGACACGAGATTATGTCAAGAGTCTCCATTAATAGCTCATATGTGATGTCTTTCATTCATTTAACTTCGCAATTGTTTCAGCAGGCCAACGAGTCAAAATCTCTTTACGTTGGATCCGTATCCATTGACGTACCCTCGAATGGGTCGCTGCATTATCGTTAATCAGAAATTCTTCGCACCGTCTACGAATCTCGACACGAGATATGGCACCGATGAAGATGTGCGCAGCCTGGCCTGGTCGTTCACCAGGCTACATTTTCAGGTAAGCTGTGAAATCGGCTACTTGCTGTCCTCGAAGCTAGCTCAGGAGTTTGAATTTGATTGACTGATCCAGCTCGTGTTGACGATACTGTGTGAAACTGGGCTGGGGATTGCTTTGAGATGATGTTTCCCGTGTGACCTTAGCTCAATGATGTGGTCATTCAAATCAGAGTGAAGGGATACAGCTCATATTCTCTACGGCCAAATCTATTCGAAGTCATTCATGTCGAACGCCGTCATGAAAATAATCAATTTCATTGACTGAATTACATTTACTATACTTTTCGATAAGAAACGAAAAAATCAAGCCGCTTTTACAAATGTGACCCTTTGACTCTGGGCAGTACGTGAACACGATATATGTAAACAAAATACGATAAAAAAATATGAAATCTACAGCCTTGCCTAGACCCACATGCATATTATATTATTATTATTATTAAACTCAAACCAAACATCGTTTCTGCGCCAATCCGGAAGTAGGCACGAACAAGGCGACAGGACTGGGCCCCCAAGTCGTTGCCTAGTGGTAGATAGTCATAATAACAATAATGATAATACACGTCGATAATAACAACACAAATAGCTATCGTTCGTATATTGTAGCGAACCCGTTTTGCTTTAAGGAGCTCAACTCAAAATAAAATATCATATATTCACTCCTATTAATTCACGTCATAAAAATGGTCAATAAAAATGATGATTTCCTTTTCAAAACCTGTTGATTTCTTCCCGCCTGCCTGTATCCACGCATGTTACGATCAGGTGGATGTCATCCATAACCGTACAGTGAACGAGCTCCGAACGGTGATCTCGGAGCTGAGCAACTTCGACCATTCGCGCTATTCAAGCTTCGTGCTGTGCCTGCTATCGCACGGCGACCGGGGATTCATCTACGGTCATGACGGCAAACTCCTATTGAAGGAGGTTCTTGAGGCATTCGCGGCTGAGCGTTGTCCATCGCTCAAAGGGAAGCCGAAACTGTTCGTCTTGCAAGCTTGCCGAGGCGACCAGGAAGATGAGGGGGTGGTCGTCAAGGACAAACCCAATGAAACCAAAGATCAGCTGGACGCCACAGCCACGCCGACTCTTCCCGAAGACGTCGTGCTCGCTTGCGCAACGGCTGACGGCTATGTCTCGTATCGAGATTCGAGCACAGGTGAGGTGGTAAAGAGAGGCGCCATTCATGCCACGATGCACGAGGTTGGAATTGGCTGGCAATTTCGATGCATGCTGAGAGTATCCGTGTATGCTGAGGTATAGTGTCCAATGTGTGCGTTGAGATTTTTTCGGGCGCGCCATAGATTGAAGTCAGATCTGTGATTTTTTTTTATCTGTGAGACGTGCTGTTGAGAATTGCGATATGCCATCATTCATGTTAGGTAACGAGTGCAAACGAAAGATTGTTTGCAAAAGCGAGACGGAGAGAGAGAGATTTGTTGTCGAAGCATTTTAGACAAAAGCTGTAGTATACACAAAATAATATGCAAAGTTCACTGTGTATCTATTTTACCGGTTTCGACTAACGTGAAGCTGAAGTTCGTGTTATACAGAATATCGTTTAAGGAGAGGACATTTTTATGTTCTTCTTTACTGCTGCATTGTTTGTCGTCGAGTGGGCGAATTTCACATGTAATTCTTCTGCCTATAGCGCTTATCACCGTAGCTCCTAGCAACACGCATCGGCGTACGTCCCTCTGTTTTATACGCGGAAATCCTACTGAAGTAACTATTACTGCCGTCTATATATGTAAATAAATACAAATGTCTCAATTCGACGACGGCTGCGAGCGCCCTTGGACTGCTAGAGCCGCCCGAAACGCTCCGAGCGCTGCGCCGGTCCCATCTTCAAAATTCTGGTTGTCGAGTACGAAAAAAAAAGTGAAAATTCTGCGTCGGACGGTAGTCCCACGACGATTCTGCTGCAATTGACTTCGCAACTGCGACAAAACTGCAAAACGAAATTTTTGGCGTACAACAACTATTCATTTACAAGTCCACAAATATCGTCTCCAAATGGCGTCATCAGCAGTTTGGCAGACAACGCAATTGTAACTGGCCTTTCGGTAACACTCCTTGGCAAAGTTAACGAACACGATTTTCAAAAGATCGCCCCGATTATTCAAAATCAGCCAGTTCGGCAACAGTTTCTCCCCATCGCATCGTGTGCTCTGACAGACTTGCTACGCGTTAGCGTCATAAAGCTCTGCAATGACATTTTTCACACCTACAGTTAGCTGGCGCGGTGTAATTTTCTTGACTACCTGTCTCCGGCTCGCTAGGTGTCTCTCAGCCCCTTTTGTAATGGGTGCCCAACAAGCCCGCAACTGCAGCTTCTCGGCAACCCTGCTAACACAGGCGTGAGCGAATACCACCGTTGTGCAGAACGATGTTGCCGGCCCTCCCGAATCAAATGGGTATAACAATTCACGAGAGACGCCACTCGGGCCGTGCTGATGGAAGACCAAACAATTCACGCATCTCTCTCTCGCGCTCTCTGTCTCCCTCTTCGAAAGGGTGTGGCCGTTTGCAATAGTAGAAGTACTATAGAAGTATTCGCCGCGAAACAGGTTGAATGATGGTTGGTTAAATATCTCCTGCGAATTTCGTGCGCCTGGTGTACGGCATAGGTGGTTAACGTAAGCGCAGAGCGACGACGAGCTCAAGGTTCAACTGTTCATCATGACAGACGCGTGGTGGAAGCAAATGTGTTCAGTATACAGGATGAAATATAACACTTTTGTTAGTATTATTATTATTATGACGTGCTACGCTAATATTTTAGCCTGTGGTATATTGTATAAATCGGACATAATATACATGCAATTTATTAAGAAAAAATACATGGCGGCTGGGGTTGGTCTGACTCGGAAACGAGAGAAATACAAAGTTCGTGTGACCTACGAATGTGTTTGATAAAGTTAAATCTCAGACGATGAAAGCAATGTCAGAGGCTTCTTCTCACGTCATCTGAATTGTCACAGTAGAATAATTCGAATTGTCACTGTATATATATATATGCATACATATACAGTGGTGGGCATAAACTTAAGGCACCCCTATATTTCAACAAATCGTTACAAGGAGCACACATTTGAGGAATATATTCTGTATCAGATTAATGTACGTGTCAAATAACATACACACCACAAAGAACAGCGCGTATAACGTCGCATGCAGCACGCAACAATACAATGCGCCATCTTTGAGGTGTGTAAGATGATAAGGCACCCTCAGTTATCGAGTGTTCTCCCTGAATTAATTCTCGTTTTCTTGTACTAATCAGTACCTTGTGGCCCCGCCTTGCTAATTATAACGTCAATGACTCGGTTAGTCGAGATTTAGCAGGATCTGGTAGCTAACACCTCCTCAGACTTCCAACAACGCCTCTTTTAGTGTTTCCACGGATGTATACTGTTGATTTGACGCTTGTCGGACAAGAATGCCTCAGAGCATCTCCAGCAGTCTGCGATCAGGAGAAATGCTGGCCACTCCAGGGTTTCAATGTCATGCCATCCTAACCACGCACGGGTACTAGCTGATGACTAAATGTGTGCTCCTTGTAACGATTTGTTGAAATATAGGGGTGCCTTAAGTTTATGCCCACCACTGTATTACTTAAATTTAAATATTATAAGATTATATATTATTTTAATAATATTATATTATATTTTTTTAATAATAAAAAAAATTAAATATAATATTATACTGTAGAGACGATACGCCTCAGTTGATTGAACTTCCCACAAATGATATGGTATCATGATGACGATGATAACCGGATTGGCTTAAACTTGAAGCACCGTACCGCTTGCGAATCAGTATGTAGAGGTTTGTTGGTTTACTAAAGGAACTGCAATTTTTCTCACTGCTTAAGTTCTCGTATATGTCCTCACCAGGTCGTGGGAGCGAACCGGCAATACGAAGTTAATCGGCTGAATCTGTTTTACTCGCCCACACCATTCCACGGGCTAATTTCAGGTACCCCGTTCATCCAGAAACTGTGTCGCGTCCTCGACTCCACCGACGGGTCTGGTTCGCATATTCTCGAAATTCTCACACGAGTCTCTCGCGCACTGGCCATCGAGTTTGGCAATAGCACACACACGAAACAATCGGCCACCGTTACATCGAACCTGAACAAGCTGTTTTACCTCAGACCTCGGCCGCAGCCTGGCAGCACGTAGTCAGTAGGCAACGAAATGACCGCAAGCAATCGTATCGTTGCTAACGCCGACGCTAAATACAGACTCTTGTATCTCGTCGTAAAACAAGATCCGACGTGCAGGTCGAAATCAGATGTTTTTGCGAGTTGACATCTCCGACCCCCCGGGGAGATGCTGTTACAGTCTGTATGCGGGACGCGAGTAGATGCTTGTGAGATGTGATGAGATCATCTAAGCGAAAATGACAAGACGCAAGCATATCCGTTATTATTGATGTTGTGTTTTCTGTCTGTTTGTACAATATAATACATTCGGCATCCGCATGGCGTCGTCGGCGGCGGCGGCGTGAGCACAATCAATGAATTAATATCGACCGATATCGATCGATAACCTGGGAGCGTGAGATGTGAGGAGTTGTCAGATGGACCGAGGTGTCAGCTACTAGTCAACTCTATACATACATACATATATATATATATATATATATATACATATATATATATACTCGACGATCATCATATTATCAGCAATTCATTACATATCATATTAACTCTCTCTCACCCACACGGAGTGTTCATCGTTGTTGCTGTGAATTATGAAAGGGTCTATTATTAGCATTATCGTTGCAATAAAATGACGAAGATGCAAATTCATAATCCTGCTGGCGACGTTGATTGAAGAGTCCATTAGCGTCGTGTACCCTCTGAGACGAACAGTGGAATATAACAAAACTGCCAGTGATAAATGCATAAAAGAGACAAGAGCATTTTTTCGCGACTCTAAAGGGGGTGTGACTTCTGCGACACCGCCGCCCAATGGTGACAGACGGTAATCATAAATTAAATGAGACGTACCTATCTTGATTGGTTAGAAAATCCGAAATACGTAGATTGACACAAGCGAACTGTTCGTAAATGGCATGTTCTTTACCGAGGAGCTTTTCGAGAATCAATAGGGCCCGCCACCCGCCATCAGCGGAGCATCCCGAAGTGCCTCATCCAGTGACTTTGTACCTTAGCAGTGGTCGTTGGTAGTGGTACCCAAACTTGTTTAGAAGACGAACCGGCCTTAAAAAGAAGTTGCGCACAAATGAAATGAAGCTCGTCTCGATCGAGGGGAATGTTGTCGTCGTGTCGTTCAAAGGTCAGCCCTCTGGTCAGCCGAGTTGGACGAAGCGTTGGTCCTGTCATTTTATTGCGACAGATGTGGAAGAGCATCCCAGGCGACTGAAGCGATTTCAAGCATCGTTCATCAACAGTCAATCAAGTGATTGATTGAACTTTCTGCTGCCGTGACTATTCGCGCAGAGGTGTTCTATGTGTGTGTGTGTGCGTGTGGGTTGCTTCCTGTTGTTCCTGTCAGAAATGATTTATCAAGCGGAAACATTAAATAAAATAAAAAAAAAACTCACATAACACTGCCATCGATGAAAACGACCTATGAGTATACGATTATATTGAGATGTTCTTGGCAATATGACGCTTTTGGATGGAGGAGAAATCGCACGTGTTGGTGTTATGTGAAACGAAAATGACGTGATCATAATGCGTGTGTGTTCTTTTTTCTCTGAATATCTACGTTTGTGCGTTTTTCACGTTGGAGTCACTTGTACTGCCATACTGCTGGGTGCACAACTACAGAGTGCCCTATGACGAGTGGTGTTCGGCTCCTGCAATGGAGTGTCTGGCCTTGGAAGTGGGCACATTTTTTATATTGTTTATTTCTTTTTCGGATTTCCCAACAAGGAAACTCGGTTCTCTCTCTCTCTCTCTTGTATGCTTCTGTTTGGTTGTCGTCGACCGGATTGGTTAGACAGCGCTAATGGCGATGAAATCGAGAAGCTCTAGAGCATCAACTCAACGATATCATGTGGTAGCAACCTAGACCCCTTCTAGTCTGATTTAGTATGCGCTCTGCGTACATGTCCGTACATCGTACACATCTTGTGGAGATTGAAGAATATTAGGGAGATAGAAAGAGACAATAATGCTAGTAATCAATACACAGAGTGGCACCGCAATAACGCATTAAATACATTTATTTCATAATACGATACAACATCAAGTCTGTTCCTGAATATATATGCATATATATATATATATATATATATATATATATATATATACATTGCGGTGGATACGTATCCTAAATGGAAACGTGCGGGTCGACGAAGCTGTACCACTTGTAATTCAGATGGTGACAACGAATCAGTCGATTGCGCTCATAGAGAGAGAGAGCGAGAGAGAGACGAAGAGAGGGGAGGAAAGAGATGCTATTATCGCCGTTTGTTAGAAGTTTGTTTCTATTTTACGTCGAGCTGACGATGGCTGTGTTCTGTTGGCGGCTGTTGACGAATATGATCACTAGTGCAACTGAATTAGTAATGGCCTAATGATGATGATGATGACGACGAATGATTAATTTCCTCATATATATTTTGCTATATAAGTTTATTAGTATTAATTATTGTGGCGACCAATAGAGCATCGTCTATTAGTTGCGCGCTACCAATATCACACTGAAGCGGATTTCCATCTAGCCACTCTTCTGTTATGCCTTTGTACACAATCAAAAAGGCAGTTTACGCCATAATTTCCAAAAAGGCTTAATGGATCCGTTCGTAATTTCTAATCTACAACTTTTCTTGATTGCACTTGTTTTGATTCAATAACTAATAAAGACCTCAATGATTTCTTCCAAGGAAAGAAATTGAATATGGATAATAGTGCATCCTTGAAGTTGTCTCAAATGATTAGCATATTCTTCTGCGAGACTAGTCCGTCTGTTCTAACAATTCCTAAGTGTTTGGATTTGGCTGAATAGATTGATGGGTTATCTAGCAAGCAATAATAAAAAATTATTCTGGAAGAAATACATCAGCAAAGTGATCTCTACAAAAAAGTGTTAGATCAAAAGGATAAAAAAGTTAAAGAAGCTCAAAATGCACAGGACCAAAACAAAGAGGACATCGACCGAAAATTATATCATCTAACTACAAAAATGAATTCCGTGTTCATAAGAACTGGGAGTGGTGTGCAAAAGATTTTCAAATCGCAAATTGTTAAATTGTTAGAAGGACATAGTATTAAACGTGTTTCCTCTTTCTATGGAAAATGGATAGTATCCGTAATAAGAGTAGTAGACATATCCGTAATAAGACTAATGAACATCTGGGTAGCGCACAAAAATTAGAAGGATTGGAGCACCGATATGACCTCAAAGTTGCTGGTAGAAAAGATGCCAGAAGTTTGTTAGCTACTTACAATGTACTGCTTCAAAGAAAGCATGTATTGACTAATGCAGTTCAAAATCAAACGGAGCCGGATCGCTTTGATATGTGCAAAGGCATAGCAGAGAAGGGTGAATAAATGTAAATCCGCTTCAGTGTGATATTGGGAGCGCGCAACGAATAGACGATGCTCTATCGAAAATTGTCTAAAGTTAGAAACTATAGAGATTTTTAAAACAAGTACCGCCAACCTCGGGATCCAACGCAGTTTAAGACTAATTTTTGTTGAGTAAGCTGAATGTTTATCGATTCTCAATTTTTCATCGAAAATAAATCTCCAAATGTGCGCTGTTTTGAGGTAAAGCTTTTTCGTAATAAATATAAAAAGGCTCGATTCGGAATGTAAATATTAGGGGGTATCTAGTAGGTGAGAAGTAACTAGTCTTATACAATACAATACAAATACACCTTTATTAACCAAAAGGGGGTGGTACAGAGATTATTAAAGAAATTACATAAATTGGTAGAGCGAAGTGAATTTTTTTACAATTGTGGTAATGGCAGATGTCCACTTCCTGAGTCTCGTAGGAGACGTGCGACTCTCCAGGAGAACAAATTATTTAATCTTAAATAAAATAATTTTATTATATCTAGATAGGTAAGAAATATTTTCAAACAGCAAATTTGCAGGTACAGTGCAGCAATAGAGATAATTTCTTGAGGCATAGATTTCCTGAAAAGCTTCAAAAAGTGGCTGAAACTGTTAGGGTGACCACCATTGTCGCATCCAACGTCAGATGACACACCCACTGGAGTGGAGTACCTCGAAAAAAACGCAGAAGCAGACGAAACAAGAGATAATTGATTTCGTGAAACAAGGTCATCCCTCGCCGGTGACAGCGATTGAGTGTGAGCTGTCGGTCACTTTTCGACGCGTCGAGATGCAAACTGAAGCGAGTATGGCAGATAGGAAATAGCTTTAATGGTGGTCACTGCAGTAACTACACGACACAGCACGGAGGGACGGACGATTGGTCGGTTAGACAAACTGATCGAAGATGTTTTAAGTTACGCCTCTCGTCGAATGTGCCCAGATCGGTGACGGCATTTCCCCTCTGTACGTCTTATGAAACAATACCGAATCTAGTTCGGCGGACGTTGGTTAAACGTTGGCTGTGAGCCGGCCGGAAAATTTACTCTGTATGTCCAATAATAAATAGGCGGTGATGAAAAGATTAGGGATCCTGCACATTTCTCCGCCGTTGAGGTTAAAAGTCTATGATGGACTCCTTCCACCACGTTGGTTGTGAGAGGGCCAACTTTCACGTATACAACAAAACAGCAAAATCACACGGCAATTGATTGAAGCCAGTATGAGTGAAGCGACGGTTATATACAATTGTTCGAGATTGGTGGCAATTTAGACGGATCACTTATGAGAATGAATTATCATCATTTCTTCCCAGCTTTCAGGAACGGATAAATTCGTAGCATATGAGGAGCTTCGATTTAAGTTAGTTGCCCTATGCAAATAAAGCTCCATCTTCCATATATGGCCACGACATGTCAGAGTTGAAGAACTGTTTTCAAATACATGCAGACAAACATCACCAAAATACCACCGAAAAAAAAAAACATGTTTTGTTTCACCGATGAAGTACCTGACGAAGTATTTTAGGATACGCCAACATAGCATTTTCAGATTTCTTAATTACCGTCTATCAACACATTTGTGCAATTAAACACACTAAATACTTAGCATATCTCTCCCGGCATTGCATCTTGATTAGCACCGCTTGCCTATATTTCATATTTGTTTGTTGACCCTGTGTGAGCCTCTCCTTCCGAGAATACCTTGATCCGACGACGATGGAAGCAAACTCCCTCCATGGCGCCATCTCAGCGAAATCGCACCCAAAATGCCGACACCCCTGCAGCTTGCTTGACTGTCATCGATGGCTGTGGCGGTGGCCAGCCAACGGAGTCTCGACACCCTACCAAATAAAGTAGAGTGCGTGGTGATCATCATCGAGGAGGTGGCAGCAGAGCCCATTGTCCTACCGCTCCGTCTGATCTGATCGTTATCCCAGAACGGTCAGACATCAGCATCATCTTTAGTTCTCTTGATTTCTACTCTTCTTGCCCTACTCTTCTTGCTTCCAGCTAGGCGTGGTGCTGCATCGCGGGGCGACCACGCACAACACGTTTCTCTATGAAACCTTCATGTCTATTTGGTGAGAGTCTGACTATCTCTCTCTCTCTCTATTTATCTATTTCGTCGCTCAGTTAACATTGTCACCGCGTGAGTCTCAGTACGGCAGCAATTGCGGGATCGGCACCTATCGGGTACAAAGCACCGTCTGCTGTGTACTGATCGTGGCCGCTGTTCAGTACTGACAAAGTGAGCACGGCGCAAGCGTCAGCGTCAACGAGCAAAACGAGGATTGTCACGTGACATAACGTCACACCGGCAGAGTCATTTGGCATCTGGTCGACATCTCGCAATCCTTGGTTATAGCAGTGGAGTGATGGCACGATGTAGTCATCGAGCGGCCGCGGGTCAGCAGCAGCGGCGACGTCGCCTCGGATCAACGAACACACGGAGATGGTGACCGGGCTCCTCCCGGCCTTATCCCCTATGACTCCTCACGTTTGATGACCGCAAGGTAATTCGTCCGAGATAATTCCCGAGGATCCCGTCTTCGAGACGTGTTCCGCAGACGAGCCATTTATAGCCGTTGGCGGCTATTATATCCAATGGTCTGTCCAACAATGACGTCCCGCTGCGATCGCGCCAGGCACCAAGATGACGAACGCCCTCCTAAAGCTTCGCATGTTGTGTCGGTTATGGTAATATTTAGTGGGGCCAGACGGAGGCGCGGATAGAGAACACTTGCCCACCTACTTGCTTGTTTGCAATGCAGGTAGAGCTAGTCTGTTTTGGTCAGCTCTGCTTCGCTGAAGTGGTCTTTTACGCGGCTGTTGCAGATTGATGAAAATGGATGACCACGAGTGCACGCCCTATGAGACGTGAAAGGCGGGCGGTATCTAACTCGGCGACCTGCGTGGCCACTATCGCAGTGTACAACGCCATCGCAGGGCCGTTCAATGCCATCGTAAATAGTTTCTGGTCAGATTAGCTATCATGGTGCACTTGGTAATGCGTACACCGCTAATTCATGTAAGATCGGTGTGAATGGACAGTGAACAGACCATTGAGTGCTTTGAACGCTCAATCTTACCGTTAATCGCTTTCTTTGTTAAATACTATAGATAACGAGATTCTCGCCACGGAATTATGCATAGACATAACTATGCTTCGAAATCGTTTCGCCCTTCGGTGGAGATGGGGAAGAGTTTTATGAAATCACATTGCTGCTGCTGCTACGGCGACAATCTTCCTATGATTGGAGCTACAGATATTGTCATGTTATGACAAGCATCGTGAACTACAGCACCCTGGTCGTTACGGCGAGGTGCTACCGGGTTATGGCATCTTAGATAATGTTCATTGTCGTGACTCTCATTGATCCGAAGAATATACATATGTTTCTTCATGGATTGCTTACGCGTTACACACATTGACTTCCAACTTGCGGCTCGTTCGATATATCGTGCATACTGGCACCGGTAAAGTCGCATGATCTGGGAATGCATCCTGCCCATAGTGAAGGTGGCCACTCTGGTGGCATACCCCGATAATGGTAACAACATGCCCAGAAATGAGCCGGGCAGGTACGAAGCGAAAATTCTCGTGTGTTATGATAATGGGTGCACACACACATTGACATCGCATACTTACTGCACCATAATGCAATAATACAAATTGGCGTACTTAACTTACCAAACACGTTGCGTGAGTGCATGTCGGTGGCGGAGGGAGCTTGAACCGGCGATGTCTGACCAAAGACATAGGCACTTTCACCGCTGCAAGAGTCTCATTGAGGCGTCCAAAAAATGACTTACTTATTCTCTATGTCGAACTACCTGATCACATTCATCTGACTCTTGTTAATAGCTCAAAGCATGTTCTGCTGTAGACAGCGATTAGAGTGTCGAAAACTTGGAAAGCTGACATAGCATTGATCTGACAGGAGTTGATTGATGCGAGAAAAAAATTGGTAATTACCGGAGTATCTATCTGAAAAGAATGACTTAGACTCGTCGATCGAACAGGACAACAGTGAGCAATGAGATCAGTTTGAAGTTGGTGGATATTAATTAGTAATAATAAGTTACAATGAATTCAGCCGGCTTTGGAAAAGGGCAGATTCAACTGTCTTTGAGGAACGCAAACTTAGTAGATATACAGTATATATATTTGCATAATGAAACGAGCTTGGGAAAATATTGCCGTACTTGCATTCGCTAAGCCCATCTAAATGTATGATCTGTATATATATATATACCAGAAATACTACTGTTCTGATCAAATCGTTGACTATTATGTGTAACTACAAAATCGGGAAATCCACAAAGAAATTGTCGACATCGAATACGACCGACTGCAAAATTCCCTCGGAATTAATCGGCCCGAGAATATAGTTGACACGTTATGGCACCTGTTCCCGTTGGGCGAAAATATCCACTCGTTCTTCACCACGAAACGTGCCCTAGTTAAAAATCACAATGGCGAGATGGCAGTTGCGGGATGGTGTCGGCACATTTGTCCAATGCGCAGGAACCAGCGGAAACACCTGACGACAACACAGCCACCTGAGTACGGTTCAGAGAAAATGATAACCTTTGGAGAAGATCTGTTAGTAGCGATGAATTGACAGATCTCCCTCGAAAGCTCGAATAGCTTACGTGGCTCATGGGTGTCCACCTACTGCCTAAATAAATTATACCCTCACAGCCGATATTTAACGTCCATCTACTACCTATTGCTATTAATCTACCTATTTAGCTTTGATATCAGCATGTAAAGCTAAGGTAAAGGTAAAGCTTTATTGGTTTATTAAAGGAGCTGCAATTTCACAATGCTTAAGTCCTCTCTTATATGTCATCACGCAGCGGGGCTCGAATCCGCGGCCTCTGGCCTTCGACAGCCAGATACTTAGCTGTCCAAGCCACCGCGCTGACTTCTGGCAAAGGACATCCGATTCGATGACAGAATGCAAGGCAGTGCAATGGTTTTTTTCGATCCCTCCATTCTCTGCCCTTGGATCTTAGCGATGTGACTGCCGATATGCAGGTATTGATCCATTCCAAACTTGCCACACTCCTCATCTGTTGTATTTGAGGGGAGTAGTACCTGCATCTATCTAATGCTATCGTACCCATGTTTCTGCACATAATAACGTTGCGCATTGAATTTGAGTGCGATCTTCTGCAAACGACCCGCCAGCGCTCACCGCCGCCGGCTTCCTCTCATTTACACCGTATGATAATCATCTATAGGAGCCTGCTAACACGCCGAACTATGCTGTCGAAGGCTGCCGAGCGGCTGAATACGCATATAGCACGAACGACAGCGCGCTCTAATGAACACGTCGGAACAAGCGGAATGTTTCATCGTCAGTGGGAATGGAGACGGGCACATATCTACATAAGTGCATCAGATAACAAGAACTAGAGCGTACTGCAACATGCTTAGCAGCGTTGTGAGCAGGACGAGCCGAACTTGTGTGGCCCAAAAACTGTCCGTTGCCCGTTACCTAGCTACTGCCTATTGGGTAGGGGGAGTATATCCTTACATTTAATTAGGCGGGATTCTATCCCCGAAAATCGAACGGCTGTTGCTCAGTCACCGTCGGCCGATCACTGATCAGATATGCAACCCCCCCACTTCGATCATGCAGTCTCTGTATACAGCGATAGAGAGAGATAGAGATGAGGGAAGGAGATGAGGGCCTAGAACAAGAATGGTATAGCAAATCATAAATATCACACTCTACAGCGGATGCGTCTGTTGTGTCATAGAATACTTAAGCGGCGGGGCCTATCCACTCTCGCTGAGGCGACCTTGCTCGAAGTATGGCCACCAGCCCGTGTGCTACCAGACCTCGCCTAATGTCGATTATAATGTCCGTGTCCGACGGTTGGGCCCGTCAGAGAGTCCAACCTCGCCAAAATGTATCATAACTAAGTTAAATGTCACTGTACAAGAACCCGTCGGGAGAGTGAGCGCCCGAGGGTGGGCGACACTAGGAGCATCGTACAGAACAAGCTCATTCCGGCGCATACGAAATCGAAGTCGATGCTGATGTTCTTCGAATCCCCGAACTACCCTAATACGCCGTCGGATGGATCGGATATCCTAAATATCGCCATTGGCCGCCCCGTAAGTAGGCACAAATGTACGATAGAGCGATTCGTGTGATACTGTTATCGTTATTCTGCCGCTTGCTCTGTTTACCCCCAAAACGACCCTAGAACTCCTGGCCTATCATCGACGTAGGCCACTGGATTTGTCCAGTAGCCTTCAGTAGATAAAAACGCCTAGTTACAATAACAACCGAATATATATATATATATATATATATATATATATATATATATATATATATAGGGAGAAAGAGAGAGAGCGATTGTACTATTTCGTTCACCATTATGCACTCAATACAGTGGTTTCTTCATCGAAGACGGCCGATGAAACTATAGTGGATGGAGACGGACACCGAAGGAGGACACTGCACTCTTGCCATTAGTGTTGGTATCATTGGTATCGTTACGCCACGTCGACGGCTGCGGCACAGCTCAACTCTGGCTGCCCTATTCGTATGCCCCAGTCGAGAACCCCACCGTGTCCGGCTGCCCCGCGCCCCCAGGCTGGACCTGCTGCTGGCATCGGAAGCCGTTGCCTGGACCGGGGTTAGTTTGGGCTATTGGGTCGCTCCTGGCGCTACCAGGTTCGTTTTGGATGCAGGAGATGGCATTCCGCTGTGGAGATATGCGACGCACAACGATCGAACACAGGCGAGGGCAAAGACACGAGCCGATGAGTGACCACAGAGAGGAGGACCCCCGTGGACACTACCCTCGAGCCCGAGCTCGGCTCCGAAGACATACGTACAAGTCACGGCGACACCGGTGGCGGGGCGCAGCAATCTCGCGCACCGCAACCGACGACAATCCCTACGAACGCTGGCCGGCATCGACTCGCCAGGCGGCTCGTTCGGGACCGCGCTTACCTGCGCTCCCTGGCTCAGTTCTGCTCAGGCGACCTTTGGGTCGTGTCAAGAGCCGCTCGCCGTTGGCTCCGACGTTGGTCGGCTACGCACTGCCCCTTCGTCTGATGGATTAGGTATTCACCGATGTCTAGTTGCTACATAGTTGCTCGTGGATATGACAACCGTATATTTGTATCGTCCGGAAATTGCTTCGAAGTGATGTGAAAACGCCTTTGGATTGCCACACCGCAGTAAAAAAAAGAACAGCTCTGTGTTGATTGTTCAAACTACTACTGAACACTGGAGGCTGAGGGGTCTACAACGGAAGGAGATATCGAGGAGGATTACAGCTCGAATTCGAAGCAAGGTAAGAATGGTGTGCGTATTTGAACCATCACTATGGCCCATATTAATTACTGGATACTTAGAATTGATTTCATTGGGTTCATCGTATGGACCGGCTGTGCTCAGCTGAAGAGGCGTTTCATTTTTCTTATCATGGCCGATGGAATACGATGGTTCATCGTGCCTCGGCGCGTGTCACTGCATTGCATATTGAGCATTTGCTGAGACATTGACAATCCAGCACTTTCATTCGTTTTCAACTCAATCAGCTAATTGGTCAGCTTTTTCCCCTTCGAAATAGTGCTTTTAGCACGTGTGTGGCACGTCCAGTAACAACCAGAAATCAGTGGCCAACGTAATCGTGTTTCAATTGTTTCATATCTCGCCACCTTCCGGGATTACCCGAGAAACGTATACGTTTAGTGCACATAAACGGATAATTTGAGGCGGCAGCTTTACACAACCACACAATATTCTCTTCATACAAATGTTTATTGTAAGCCATCCACAAGGCATCGATCGGGACGCCGTTCGAACGCGCAACACTTGCTCCCCGGAATAGGCAGACAACAGCACCGCCAGGACAACAAAAGCTAATAACACTGCCGAGGGTCAGCTTCAAAAACAACCCAAGAAAGAAAGCACTGCGTACTAATTATTTTATATTTTAAGACACCCAATAACGAAGTATATTATATTTTTTTATATTTACTCACCCCCTTAGTGGGGAGGGGGGTTACCCAGGTAATATATAATATAGGTCTAAAATGTATGATAAATAAATGGCGGAAGGTATTTCTTTACGGTCGGCTCGTTCAGCGCCCATTTGACGCCGATCATGTTAAAACAACGAGTGAAATTGTTCCATCGAGAGCGTAAACCTCTCGACGCCAACCTTAACAGTCTTGCTAGCCACGTGACAGGTGTTCTTCACATTCATTACGGAAATGACGCCCACATTACACTATGGCATTGTTTACCTCCGGTACCCATGCGAATCTATCGGGAATGGCATGAACGAGCGTATCGTGCCGCGAGCCCAAACTCAAACTGTCGCTGTGGGACAAATAGCGTTGCGGAAATACAACAGATTGGCAGCAGTTCTTGGACACGAGTTTGCCCTGCTGTCTTGGTTATTCGATAAACGATATCGGTTTGGGCCGAAATCGCCTGCTTCTCTGCGTGTAATATTCGAAATGAGCAAAATGAGAGATTATTGAGAGACGATCAAATGTTGACGTTGGTCTCTATTTGTTCTCTAGAAATTGACTGAAACTTTTACATTCCAAACGACGCCTGCACAGCAAGATTTACGCGCAGCGAACGACGACCGTGTAGTATATAGATTGTCGCCGTGCTCCTCTGTATAACTGATACATGTTTGAAAAACCTTTAAAGAGGTCTATCTGGATACAGTTATTCCGTCTGCATAAATTGCCCGATACATTGAGCGGATCGTGTGCCGGACAAAATTGGCTTGACGCCCGAAATGTGATCTTCTTGATCGGCAGCTCTTCATACTTCATGATTCGGCTCAACGCCAGTTAAGAACGGTAAATTTGGACATGGCATCGAAGCGAAGCTCACCTTCACTGTCGGATGCTAGTGAAGCCAAATGTCATCTCCATACGCCACCGGTTAAGTCGCACAGTAAGATCAATGTGTTTTGGCTGCGAGTTGCCACGACCAATTGGCTTGGGACCTGAATCTAATTTGTAGAGTGACGCTGCCTTTGCAAATTCAATGAATCATGCGATATATATATATATATATATATATATACCAGATGCAATCTGAAATTTGTATAGAACGTATTGTATAGTACCTTGAATGTTCCTCTAATAATACTAATAAGCGTGACCTCAAAAACAATATGTGGTCGGCCAACAAATAAACATGATTGATCGTACTTTACGATTAACTCGGTCATTTATCCAGAGTTTCTCTCCTTCTGTCGCTGTCTGTGGAGGCATCCAAACGCCAAAGAGCGCCAACCGGCGGCTGGCCGCACTCCATGCTTGTTTGCCCTGACTGATTTCGGATCGATTGAACCCTGTTCAGGGATTCCGCGCGATCGCTAGTTGTCGGAATTTAAACTTCTACCCATAGATGACCTTTCCAAATGTTGCAGCCAGCACAAACCTGCCCCAAAATGTTTATCGCTCACAGGAGTAGAGCACGATGTTTGAAGGTTTTCGCTTGCCGGCGAGCCACATATCAATAGTGATACTGCCAACTGCAGGGCGGAACAACATAATTTTTGACAATGGTTGACAAAGTTAATTAGCACGACACTGCAGTGAAAGTTTAAACCTAATTGAAGACTGCAATCAACCGCTATAGGGCACATACATGCTTTCCGCCTGGTGTGCTTCGGCGTTCAGCACGAGTTCATCATCATTTGAACTTAGCCCTCTAGATTATCGTTGTCCAAGCCAATTTATGTCGCAACAATTTATGTATCCAACTTGATATCATTATTTAGTACTGGTCATCCGTATCGTATTCAATTTGCATCTCAAAATGTCGACTTTGGATGGGTCTCATTGACAAGGACCGATGAATACTAGTGGCGGTTTTAAGTGGCTGTTTCGTGCCGTGACCATGGACGAGTCCAGTAAGTTTAATCTATGGCACTTAATTATTTAATTATTTAACTGAACGGCACATTATACAATCTCTATCATCTGTTAGTCCGTCAATTCGTTAGTCTTTAGGTATCAGGCTGTGAAACGGTACAAACTTGCTGTCACACATTTTGCGCGATATAAGCGCAATGCTTGTTCATTGCTACCCGAGTTACGTAGACATTTTGCACTATGTGGGGTCCTTTGTCAAATAAAATGAGTCGGTAATTATTTTTATCTCTAAGCGGTTTGTTCCATTGACGGGAACCACAGTTGGGTGGGCCCTTGGCCTGACAGTGAGAATATCATCGGCTAGATCCAGTCGGCACTAACATTTCGGTGCCAAAATCATTCAAATGTCGACTTCCAGCCGTTGTAAATCGCTTGAAAACAATCACGGCTCCGCCACAACTCTACATACATTGAACCGAAAGCACTCAAATGAACCAAGCACATAAGCGACGAATTATCTAATGTGTTGTATGGCCCATAGCGAAGGTTTCCTCGTCTCGTATGCGGCGACCTAGGATCTATACTCTGCAAGGATTGTTGCTGCAACACCGCGCAGACGTCTGCGCGGTGGCCAATCGACATACAAGTTCGATTATTCCTGCGTGCATTTCATGTGGAATTCGAATTTCGGCTCATCTCACGAGCGGCAAACATGGCCTTGGTTCCAGGCCAAGACGAGCAGGCATGCTTATTCAATGAGGAGCCTTGGCATTAAAGGGGCCCCTGCTCTTTACGTAAGCACACGTTCAGGCTCTGTGTCCTGTTCACATCAGAAAGGTCAAGGAGTGACGTCATCGCATTAAGTTGCATCACGTACGGCTGCCGGTAATTGTAATACCTTTACAACAGCTATCAGCCTTTCTATTCCTTCCTGTTCGCAAACTCTTATATGCTCGATGTGGCCCAATGTGTTTAAGAAATACGCGGTTTCGTTCAAATATCCGCTACCATTTACAATGACTGCTATTCAAGCAGGTTCGCCTGCTTTTTCAAGGGCGTGCATCGCAATAGGAGGGAATCTATCCTCTATTCGAACGTAAAAACGTTATGTTGCTTTGTTCGTTTCAGAGACTGTTCGGATCCCCTTTCCTTCCGGACACGCGGGCATTGCAGGGGAACTTTGCGCGTTGCGTTTATAAATAGTAAATTGGGTTGTGGACTGAGTGCGGACGGGACCAGAGGAGAGGACAGGCGAAGGAACGAATACGAATTCAGGCTGAGCCGTAGGAAACCTTCGTGGTCACCCCGAAGGAAATGCGGTGGGTCCTCCAGGGACCATTCAAGGACCAGACGTTAAACGCAAATTCTGCTATGGGCGTCGTAGACGACGCGTTGCAGGCTGGATGTGCCTAAAGTGGGAGGGCAGCTGCTTAGTAGCCAGTTGGTTCCTGTGGTGATAGCTCGAACTGTGGATATCGCAAGGCCGCACCGATCGACTCAAGCAGGCTGTAAATTTATGTGGGTGCTACAATCAAAATGTTGATCGTGTTGACACAGTAATAGCACCCCCTCGGGGTGGGTGCAAGGAATTGCCGTCATCTATGCCAGCGATTGTGCCAAGAGGTCAGAATATCTTCGGATTCAGTGATCAATTAACCATCAATTTGTTCTCATCGAACGTACATATATATGTATATATATATGGACGGAGACAACAACAGAAACAGCTTGTGACTCGGCCACGTGCTTAAATATGAATATCAGAAATTGTGAGCTCGGATTAGTTCACTCACGGTCACGTAGAGCTACCGGATTTGCCGCTCCAGCCAAGCTCCCGATACGAGCGAGAGCGGAAGTCCCCGTGAAGTGATGTCTACAAACTGCCACTGCCAACTGCAATATCTCGTCTGTTGCTGATGACGCTCGTGATATGACCGCCAGCTCAGATTCTTCATGAGTCTCCCGGCGCTGGACTTACAGCTCGCCGTGTGTCTATTGATTCTGCTGCTGCTGCCTGCGGCCGTGACGGGCCAAGTGAGGCGACTGCACTTCTCAATTCAGCCCAGCCAGGGTACGTAATGATTTTGCATTTGGATATCTTTGTATAGTATTCTATCGACATATGATTGTGCGTCTCAAGAGGGATCACTTGCTAAGGGGTTTAGTGGCGCCAGCAATCCCTAGGCTGGTCATACTTCGAAAGGGGGGATCGTCCATGCTCTCGATATCACGTCGGCAAATCACTCGCAGTTAATTACGACTGCACTTTATTTACTACGCAGTGACTGAGACGGGGAAGACTTCGAGTGTAATGAATATGAAGAATGATTGCGGTGCAGTTAAAAAATAACAATGCATTCTCTACACTTCGCCATCATCTAAGCCGTATTTACAAAGCAGCTAGTTTCTCCTGGGCCAACCATTCAAATGTGTATGAGTCAATTGACTGTAAAGTTCTGACCTGTGATTCGACGTAGGCATAATCGTATATTGTGAAGAGAACGTAACAAAGTGAAATATAGATTCATAGTAATAATGTTGAAATGAAGCTGGCACAGGTTCGTTTTCGGCCAAACGCGAGACGACCTGCGATATTCCAGGTCGCCTCACCTACGGTAAATTTTGTGCCAGTTTGAAGAGATTCTTGCATAAGAAGTATATTTAGTGCTATTTCACAATAATCAATTCATAAATTTCAAGTTTATCGTGTAGCCTTGTCTGGCTGCTAATTACGAAGGAATTGTCTCCTCAAGGATTGGCCAGATGGGCGGTGCGTTCTCGTTTAGTCCACGCCGATTGAAACGTCCTCTAGTTGGGCGAAGTTTAATACTGCTGGTGCCCGCAATCACCAAAGTGTCCGTAAATATGGACACTACATTTCAAGATGGTGTCTCTGATGTTATCGATAAGATCTTGAGATAGCTTACTCTGGGCTTTTCAATTTGCTTAACTGTAAATACGAATAAGGATACAGACAAACTTTTTAATTGTCTCGTTCGGGAAGAATTCGATTTAAAAGGATTTACTCTTCAAACTAAAAAATCAATAATCAAAATGAAGAAGAACTCTGGAAAGCTGAATTTTTGCAGTTGTCCAACTGTAGTACTCGAAACACACGTACACACTCTCTGTTACTCATTGTTGTCCAAATGAAGCCTCTCCCAATCGGCTCAGAGATAGATAACTCTTTATCTTTGCTCGTTATCTCGTCATATGTGTATGCAAAATCTAGAAACGCTTACCGGTATATTGTATACATTACTGTGGCAATCTTAATCCGATCACCATTATCGTTACATATACAGTGTATGTAAACGCCAGTGTAAATTAGTGCGCCAGTCTCATACACTGGCGTCTACATACACAGTTACATATACAGTGTATGTAGACGCCAGTGTATGAGAGTGGATCCGACAGACGAAGAACTGTTCGGAGGGAAATTTGTCTTCGAAATGTGATACCTAAAGCGTTTTCAATCACTACGATAACATTCGATAATGTCTAATACTAATTAAGTACGGTAGCACTAATTCATTGTTGATTGGCAGTCACGTTCATTATCCCGGTGCATCTTCTAACCGTTTGTCAATCACCAACTTGTTATTACAGGCGGAAGCCCGATGGTCGTCAACGGACAGTCAGTGTTTTCATTCCGGAAGCCGCCCAGACTTCGGGCGAGCTTCCGGATAGCGAATGCCACTCTTCACTTTCGCGTAGCGCAACCCAGGGGGCCTTCTCCAGCTGGAGTAGTCACCCCAACAACAATGACAACAACAATTCCGACATCAATGAACCATCCAACGAATGGTCCTTCACATCGGAAAACTCGCAGTGCGTCGATATGCGTATTTGAGCTGGTCAGTCACTACAGCGTAACAGGTTCGTGCCCTGTAGAGCGATCCGCGCACGACGTGAAGACGGTGTGCAGCCGTCGCATACGTTACGGGATAGCTAAACGGTTTTTTTAGTTTATTTATTATCATAATCATAATTACGGTAATGGCTATTATTATTATTAGTGGTATTAATAATAAAGTTCGTAGAGGATTTCAAATTTAAATCAGGTAAAATTCTTCTACGAACTTATGGTCACGACCCATTATTATCACTATTATTCTTATTTATTATTATTGTTAGTTTCCTTAATCGACCTCACGTATTTATGTTTCGCTGGCAATGTCCACAATGTCTTGGGCCACAACAATAAGCTGTGTCTACCCTAGCTTTAAACATGAGTGGATTGCACAGGTTATCGTCACTGTTGTAACTCACAGAGCCAGCACGCTATGTTCTCTATGGAAGGTTGTCGACCTAACGAACATGTGCCTTGTACTTAACATCTGTACGCTGATGGTCGTCTGATAAAACATAATGCTTAGTATGAGTTTTGGTATGGCTCACAACAGATCAATTTTCCGGGCTGACTCACACTTGTTAAACATTTAACGTCCACGGTACAACTGCTTTCGGCATAAGGCTTCGTAAGACGGACAACCCCTTTAAATGCAAATGTGCAACGGTATGGATCGAACCCCACATGAAGCTACGTGTCTCCTAACATGCCCAAATGATAACGTCGATTCCTCATCGACAACATTGGTCACCACTATTCGCCACCTATCCTTGGTTGACCGTGCCCCTGTGCACGTAACCAGTGTTATCTCGTAGATATATCTTATTATTGTTAGGCATATACCACTGGAGAAGATTACCACCAGCGTCAACAGGTATCAGCCGATCTCGTTTGACCCCGTCGATGTAGGGAAGAAGTCTAGTGAGCTGGTGTTGCTCCGACGGGCGGAACTCTCCATCGAGGACAGTACGTACTCACGGGCAGTGCAGGTCGACCTGACGGATCGAGTCGCACGCTGGCTGCGGAGGCGGAAACAGCTACGCCTTCTTGTCGACTGCATCGGCTGTACGAGAGGGTTTCACATCGAGAGCAGCGATGTTACGGGACAGCCCCGCATCGAGCTGAACATGGAGGAAGACCCTCGGTATGTAATTAGATCAATGATAATAATATAATATGGAGATTGGAGAAGGCGCACGATCTCAGCTGTGCCATAATACATTATCCGATTAACAGTCGATGAAGGACACACAGATATGGATTAGATCAAACCTACCGGATTAATCAGCATCGGCATCTACGAATTAGCCGTCAGAGGCGAAACACGTGTCATGCATTGCATGGTTCAACGTGACGACCACGACCGTGTCACCGAACGGCCTTCAGACTAACTGTCACCTGAACATTGCGTTTTCTCGCGTATTCTCGTCCCCATAACGACACACGCTTAGTGATAACCTTCGGCGAAAGCGGCACCGCCATCTGAGTTTTCCAAAGGGAGATCCAGCCTGCGTGAACGGGCAGGGATGCTGCAAACGCAAATTGTACATCGACTTCCGGGCGCTCGGCTGGGACTCCTGGATCATCGCTCCGGTTGGCTACAATGCGAATTATTGCAACGGCAGTTGCAATAGCATCCCAAGGACACCAGATACGTTCAGCTCGCATTATTCTTATGTCATCGATAGATATCGCCGACAAAAGGTCAGTCGCTGTTACGCAATTGGCTCGATAATCGTGGACATAATAGACATATACAAACGTTCGGGGGCGGTTCAGCCGCTCGAGCAATCGATTTGATTCGAACAGTTCATAGTAACAACTTGGTGTAACAGACACTCTTAGCGTTTGACTTAGTTGACTCAATTTCCGATTTGTATTTCGCACAGCTTTGCAATACAAATTATCTGCTCAAGGTTGCGTGTGGCTTCGCAGATTATAAGTGAATGTTGTCCGATGATATATATATATATAGATTCTTCGGAGTCCTCCAGAGGGGGGGATGACTTTAGTTAAGCTTGTTCCTCTACAACCAGTCCGATTCCAGAAGAAGCCTCTCCCGGTCAGCCTTCTTCTAGGTCCCGCCGTCTTATCTTCTCTAATTCGTCCTTTTTCAACATTCCTTCCAACAAACGCGCTGTTGGAGCAGCTGTCCGCTATCGCGAGCATGGCGTCGACAACCTGCTTGAGCATGCTCCATCGGCTATCGCTCTGCAGGTCTTGTTTCCTGTAACTGCTGCACGTGAATAGTGCATGCGTTACGTCTTCCGTCTGTCCTGAGGGACACGGGAGGTAGATATCCACGTCCGCCTTGCCGATTTGACCATATATGTTTGGTACTAGCCGTGCCCTGTCAGTGTCTGTGCGATATGGTAGGCGTGTTCCCGGCTGTGGTTGTACCATGTCCTGAGGTGCGGTTTGAGACTTTTCGTCCAATTCCCGGTGGGGTAGGCTCTGTCCGGTTTATTCCATTCGTCCTGCCATTTCCCGAACGTTGCGCCCCTCATCGTGTGATGTTCTATCCCCCGCCTGTTCTGTCCCGGTGCCGGTATTTTTTTACCCATTCGTCCGCCAGAAGGTCCCAGGGGATCATTTTGGCCAGAACCCAAAATGGCAGCTTGATATCCATGATTTCCTCTACTTTTTCAGGCTGATGTCCTTTGCAAAGACCTGCGCAGTCGGATGCACTTGGGCTGAGCTTGCGCAATTTCTTCGCTCCACCAGTATACTGGTACCTTTTTAATATGGTGCGAATTTCTCTTTGGGGAGGCCTTTATGCATGCGTTTGCTAAGAATCTTTGTATCCGTTGTTCATCCAACTCCTCTGCTTCTCGAGTAACTCCGTTATCGAATTCGTTGCGTAGCGCCTAGTTGCATATTTTCCTCATTTGCCATTTGTAATCATATCTGGCTGGTGTTTGTCTTGTTCTATTTCTTCCGCATTCTATTATGTATGTGATGTACCTATGATCGCTTCTGCCGAATTCTTCTTCGACTACTCTCCAACCCCGTTATTCTTGACATCGCTACGGCGTTAGTTATTGTCAGATCGATGAAAGATTCCCGATTCGCTTGCTGAAAAGTCGGGAGATCCCCCTCGTTTCTGACGCACCAGTCTTGTTTTCCCGTGACTTCTTGCATCGACGTTCCTCCTGCGCAAGTGTGTGACGACTCCCCCACTGGGTGGATGAGGCGTTTAAGTCCCCTGTGATGATGACGCCTGTTCGTGGACCATGAGATGCGATGTTCCGTTTAAGTTATTCTAGGTATGCTGCGAAGTCCTCTTCAGGTCTGTTAACATGAGTATACTACGCAATGCTCATCTATGTCCACATAGCAGAAGCCTTCCCCTGAGTCAGTGCCCCATATCACAACGTCCTTGTTTCGGCCAGTCCATCAGAGGTGTTGGTTCTTGCTGGCGCCTTACTTGGCAATGATTGCCCTTGTCTGCCCATGTGCGAGAATCGATATATTTGTGTGCTGAACTCGCCTGAAAGCTTGCTTCGGCCATGGTTTCTCAATAATGCCCTGCTGGAAGCGGGGTCGATTCGTCCATTCTTTCGACGCCATTCACGTCTTGTATCTGTTGCTCTCCGTGATGACCCCTGTCCTTCCGCACGAGTCCCTCGAATCCGACTGCTTACAGGTGAAGAGCCCTTCTGGACTTCCGGCTTGGCTTTCGCCATTTCTCCCAGAGGTCCCAGTTGACCCCGGGAGACCTGCGGGGCAGCGGTCAGTTGGGCGGGAGGGTATGGTAGCTCGTCCTCTCCGTAACGCTGGCTGTTCGCTGTTTGCCGCCACACGTTACCTTGTCCGCCTATGCTATCTGCCTTCCTGTTGTTGAGCGACTGAAAGAGTCTTGAGAGCTCCATCTATATCCCGCACCTGGAAGCAATGAAGACACGCGTATTGTGCCTTCACTAAGTATGAGATTTGTTCGCCAACCGTTGCCATTTTTTTGGAATTGGCCGTAAAATGTTAACAGGTTGATGCACTTTCATCTTTCATCGATTTCATTTTGCTGAGAACTTTATTTATATTTGAGAGTGTACTTCTAAAAAAAAACGAAATTAGGTTTTTTTATAGAATTATTTTTTTGTCCTATTGAGCCCTATGGGATGTCTCGCACTGCACTTGCCATAGAAGTGCCAATGGAGTACCATGCAATTGGTGCGGGAATCGTGTCTGAACAACAGAGAGATGTGATCTCTGTGTATTTATGTAAATACGTTTTAAAAAAAAAAACATTTTTCTTCTGGCGGCTATGGTGTTCGCATGCATTAGCATGCCAACACCCCCCTTTTTTAATTTAAAACACAACCATTTCATTTATTAAAATTATTTATAATTTGTCTTATATATATATATATATATATATATATATATATATATATATATATATATATATAACGTAATGCTGTTACTTCTACCAACATTACATTTCTATTCGAAAGGTACAAATTGAACTAAATTGAACTAATGGACATAATCCGTCACACGACTTCCGTGTACTCAATTCTGGATATTTTTAACACCAAGTACAAGTACAAAAATGGCATCCTCAACTTGTTCATCAAACACCATACATTGTAGTCCATAGGCACTTCTAGGTAAATGACTACAGTCGGAGACATCCCATAGGCCTGAAGGGACGGATCGCGTGATCCGCTCAAGAAATGTTAGTGAAAAAACCTCATCTGCAATGAACGCTGTTCGGGCTTGGCCTGCACAGTGTCACTAGCGTGCGAGCATGAGAGGTATAGTCGAGTTGGCCAATACACACGAGTGATTGGATTGTGTTACAATATGAAATATCGATTGATCAATAAACCGAGGGTTGTGGGACGCGTGGGGGCCTCTGTGTAACCGTTTCAGCCCAACATTGGTCCGTCGTGCTGCGTGCCAACACGTCTACGAGCTATGAGCCTCATATATTACGACAATAAGGGCCAGCTCGTCAAGGCTGACGTGCCCAACATGATCGTTGATGAGTGCGGTTGCGCGTGATTCAGCGCGCTCTGCGCGGAGCCCAGACGAACACACCCGCCACTTGTATCAGGACAGCATTCGCCGAAAGTGAACCGAGTGGCCTTCGAGGGGCTTCTTAGCAATTCAGAGACAGCGAGCGAGAGGGCCAATGCTGAAGTCAAAATGCTCCATATGTGTTGCGTGCTCCACCAGCTTTGTACATATACTTGAGCAGTATTCGGACGCCGGGAAATACGGTTTCCACGGTCCACTCTGAACAACGGCTGGTCGTTGTAGGCTTTATAGACAGATAAATGAAGAAGACAATAGATGAGCATTTCGCAACAGTTGGCTAACTATAGTATACGTGGAATGAACAGCGCGGTGGGCGTGATTCATGAACATGAACGCACGTGCAGCTTCGGGATGGTTGTAGTGTTAAATGGAGCGCTACGAATTCAGACGATTCAGTTTAACACGAAGAGAGAAGCTGCTTCTCACGTTCATCAACGATTATATATATATATATGATGCATAATTGTGCGTGAGTGTTTTTGAGCGATTATCTAGAATATGTGCTAGCTAACAATGCCTAAGATTCAATAATTTCAGTCATAATTTCTGCATAGAGACTAGCTTCCAACGAGAGGACAAAACAGGTGTGGTGGAATACATTAGGTTACGTTAGGTTTCACATGATTCCAGCATGACCGACATAATCGGTGCTTAACGCAATTATACCTATATATATATATATATATATATATATATATATATAGCGTATACACGGTGGCCTGTCACGCAAAGTCAGCTGAAAGCCAGCGAATAGGAGGAAGAGATTCCACATAATTATAAACAAACGCGCGCTTCGTTGAAATACTCTCGGCGCGAAATTGTCTTGTTATTCTGCTGTCTAGCTTGCGCATGTTTAGCTTTGCCTCCAAACGCAATAATGAGCCACGTACTTACGGCTATTTCGAAAGGCGAAAATCGAGCCACGTGAGGTCGGCCAAGTCCGTCCGAATGATTGATGTACAAACAATGATCTTTGGTTTTTGGACAAAAACCATGTATGGCAGGACCACGTTCTCAAAGTGAAATGAAGCCTGAATGAATAAGCTCAATGAGACGAGTGACAAGAAAGCAATGATCAATGGGTCAGTTGAAGTGAGCGAGAATGCTTAGAGACCGAGAGACTGTTCCATATACCAGAAATTACCATGAGGATATGTGAGGTTCCTGTATAATAGCTCGCATGATTCATGTTAGATATCTCTCTTTTCAATAAAAGTCTTCAACGAATCGCGAAGACATTTGCAAAATGATTCATACATTCAATGGGCTACTTGAACAAAATAAAAAAAATACTTGAAACACTTGTCGTCATATTGTCGTTTCGTCAGCGGAACGCTTCAAATTTTGCACCGTCCGTCTTGTTAAGTGTTGCACAATTTTTTTTGTGGTACAATCCGCTGGCGTTAGCTGCTCTACTGAAATTGAACTATTGCAAATGTGCGTTAGAGTGCCATTGATGTTCGAGTAGACTTACGCAGTCTACGCTGCGAGAGGCACAATCTGGGACGAATAACTAGGAAAAACATCGCAGTATCCGCAATAATAATAATAACAATAATGACAATACAATAAAATGCTAATAAACGTTGTTAATTATATGAGGTGTGTCTATTTACTTCAGATAACTCTCAAGTCGATCCAAGGCACGTTACTAATAGGGAAACACAGATCACGTATCATATATATGTAGATATTGTGTTTTTTGTCTTGTGCGTATAAAGGTGGCCTATGCGCAAGTGGACACTATTTAGGTCATTATTGTGGTGACACCACTCAGTGGCGCTCGGACTGAGTGATCTGTCAGCCTCATTACGAGACGAATCTGTCGATAGTTGCAATGCCCTCTGTATATATGTATAGCGCAACACACCACCGTCCTGGGTTATTATATGCATGCCTCATTCTACGACTTTCACCCGTTCAGCACTCTCTCTCTCTCTACATACCTATCTATCTGCTTATCTATATCAATGTATCTGATTTACCTCTCCGGTATCTCTTCCTCTCCTCAAGCTACACGATAAGTATTGACATACTCGGAGAAATCCCCACGCAATCCGGACTGCCCATCCCAATTTCTCCTCCTCCAGACCGTTCGACGTCTTAGATCGAACAGAACCTCGTTGGCATGACCTCGTAGCGAAATCCCTTCAAATGCCAACGTTGCTTCTGGCTTGCCGTTTGTCCCCTTGCAAAACTTACATCCTAGCCTCAGCCTTGCCGAGTCCCCGGCCCGATCCTCAGCCTGTCCAGTTATCCATTATCATTCATTTACCATTTGCGGTAGAATACCCTCCGCCAAAGCAAGCCCCCTGCTGTCGGCTCACTCTTTGCTGTGCATTCGAATAACAATAATAATGACTAGTTCATTTGTCCCGTGTGCGGATGCATGGGCCGATCTTTGATTTGGCGGAAAGAGCACAACACTGATCGACCCCGTGGAGAGCTCGCTGAGGCTTAGACTTCGTTCATTTTGCTCTCGCCAGCTATCAGCTTTAGCTGATCGAAGCCGGGGCAGCGAGAGCGCGTCAGGGAGTCAGATACCGCATTAGACGAAGCGTGTGAGGGCTTGATTCAAGTCGACGCAGTAGTTCGGCTCCGCTTGTATGGGGATACAAATGCGGCATGATGCCAGCCACATTCGAACTCTGGCTGTACATCGAAACATCAGAACAAAACGGAAGAATTGGTACTCGATATCTCTACGAGCTGGTACAACCCTGAATGGCTATCACAGGATCGCATTTGTTTTCAATTAATGGAGATCTGGGAGAAAATTTCTCAAGCACACCGATTACACTTCTGGACGCTTACCAGTAATGTGACGCCCGCGCCCACTGAGATCCGTCCCCTCTTGGAATTAGCCCGAGGCCACTGGACCACTATATTTGAATTGCTTCGGTAATCACAGAATCACATCTGCTGCCCTCGCTGCAGATGTGAACCAGCAGGCGTTATATATTATATATATATATACACATACATTTTCAAATTAAATTTATCGTTAAAATCCTGTTTCCGATTTTGCAGTAGATTCATAGTTGCAGCTTCGTTGATACCAACAGCATTGAATCAACATCAGACCAGAACATATAATTTGTGATCCAGATAGTGTCGACAGCCATGAGAAGCCCGACACGCACATCTGACATCATCAAACAATAGTCAATTGCTTTTAATCAAATTCCACGTGAATTACCATAGGAAATTTTCTCACTGACAGCCAATAGCTGTTTATAACACGACACGCACGCTTTTATTGAAATCATAGACCGTAAGATGAAAGCGCTCTGCCTAATAAGGCCAGTGCACCTTATAATTGTGTGTGTGTGATTACATAATTGAACACCCATTGACAGAACTTAACATAGGCTTAAAGGCTCAAAAGGTGACGACATTAGCACTCTTTCGAATCAAGCTACGTTTTGTCCTCAGTGTGCGGAGAGGTTTATATTGCATTGTCATTTTAATGTGGTCTTAAATAGTCGCGCGCTGTTCTTGTTCACAACAAAAACTCATTTCCCTAGATTCAATAGAGTTGTGCCTCGCTGCCCGTATACAGCTGTCGATCCTGGTTGCTCCCAGTACCTCTCGCTGTAGTCTGACCTAAAATAAATACAGTGACATGACACTATCCATTTTGTATATATATATATATACTGCTTTGGCATTAGTATATCTATCATCATGATCCAGTTGGCGCATCACCTCCATCACCCCTGGCAATCTTTGGTCGCTCCCGGTAAACCGTAACCTGGTACGAGTCACTCCCGACGGCAGCTCTCACTTCATCTTGTCGCATTTTCACTTATAACCTATCCGATGTTCGCGTCGATCTAAATAACTGTCGCACCGGCACTCGGTTAACCGATTGTGTGCCCTACGGAAAAATGAATCAATGCACAGTAGAGTGATGCCGGAACGTTAGAAACGCTGCCGATGGCGTTGTTATGACCCTGGTCATTATTATTATTATTATTGTGAATATTAAAGATCTCGATTAGCGCTGCTATCATCGTCAACATTATCACCAGCATTGTCAGTGACGCGGGGCCGTTGTATAGACCGAGTGATTTATATTGTTTTATTTGTACAGGTTACTCGAATGTTGCGTTGTTTATACAAATTGAGTGGAATCGTCTGAGATAGAGAAGAGACTAACTACAGTAGAAGTCTGATATCGAGCCTAGGCAGAGATCATCCAACGAAGGAACGGAGTCATGTGGACATGATGTGGTACAGCAGAGTCCCGTATAAGCCAGATATACACCACTCGAGGCATAGAGACGGACGAGTTCATTTACCCCGTTGTCTATGGTGGTATGTTCGTAGGCCAAATTAAATATGTGATACAATCTACTGCGGAATTGTATTACGATATCAAGCTAATGATCGTATGTGGGAGCACGCTCGATGTAGGACAAAAATACTTCATGAAGGATTTAGCCGGATATATATATATATATATATATATGTATATATATATATATAGGTAGGTCTGCCACTCCACCAGGCAGGATTCCCACAGTACCATGGCAAATACCTTAGTTGTGTGGCCTGGTCTGCATGAGCATTCTCCGTCATTAAAAAAAATATGTATATATATGTATATATCTCACCTCGTTGGCGAGTAGTTAGAACTCAAAATGAAATTCGGCTAAATCCTTCATGGGGTATTTTTGTCCTGCATCGAGCGTGCTCCCATATACAGTCATTAGCTTCACAGCAAAACAATCAAGTACCAACCCTCTCAGTAGTACGGCCCCAGCATATATATATATATATATATATGTATATATGCTGAGAGGGTTGGTACTCGGTTGTTTTGCTGTGAATTTAATGGTTGGAAGGCTAGAATAGAACGAAACTATGATTGGTGACTTCTCGGCCACTGGTTGGCCTATTCTACATTGCCCACAATGTACTTTAGCAGCTGGAGCGTTTTGTTTGAGGTGGAAGGATCGCGACCGATTTTTCTACGCTCGGTTTGATTTAGGATATTAGCTATTAAAGGGGACGTTTTCACGAACGTAATTATCCGCCGCATTGCGCCGCGCTGCGTGCTAATGCCTCAAACGCGTGCGATCTCTAATTCGTCACTGTACTTGAAAGGACAGTGACATAGGATAGATGGGCTCATTGATAATAGTGAGCTCATAGGTTACATATAGTGAGCAGGTAAACGCACAACGCTTAAGTGAAACGTGTACTCCTGCGGCTTTATGGTGATGCGGAGACGAATTCGGGCTGCGTTGTCCATTCACGATGGCATTCACTCACAGAGCAAAGAACGGCGAACGATCAAACGGGATCTCGAAGAGGGTTTGCCCCCAGGGTATATAGAAAACGCGAGATATATATATATATATATATATATATATGGTATATAGAATACTGACCTTACGACATTACCCATCTTTGTTTCTTGAATATGCGTGGATGCGGCACTTCGCCGTTGGGTTATCCTGCCGGAAACGATTGCGAACGAACAGAAGTTTCGTGTGAAAATTAACTTCACGTTCGGCCTGTTTCAACACCCTTTTTTCTGTTTTTGCCAAGTTCGGTGTCGTGAAAATGGCTGAAAAACTGACACGTATTCGCCCCAGGAGTGATTGTAAAGGACAGACGTCAGACCTCAAGCGTATCCCGAGCTAGGATCAAGTAGTTGGTCCCCAAGTTCTCCCGAAATTGTTCGACATTCGATCGTTTCGGCTGTTGGTTTTGATCGACCAGCAAAATTTGTAGCAAATTTCTCAAAATGAGAACATTTAGAACAAACACAGGAATGAGTCACACCAATAATCATTAGCAAATCATCAGCGTGAAGAAATAGCGTTTTATTATCTTGCGAATGTAGTAATTGTATCATTTCGTGTGAGAGCGCCGACTTCACTTCGCTCATGGATCCCACCATAGATCCCGGAAGGACTCGATACTGGGAGTCGTAGGCATGTATTGCGAAGCAACCTCAATTGTTCTGCTATGGATATAGATGATTGTATCATTAATGATTTAACCCTGGCAAGTGACTAAGCAGCTGTAGGTTAGAGCATAGGGGGCCAGGAGGCGCCTCCGCTAAGCAAGATGCTACTTAATCAAAAACCCTTATTAAGAGAACCCGGTACACATCTTACACTACCCACTCATGTTTTCTACATCCATAATTATATACAGAAAAACGAACTTGGCACTTAGATCGCCCTGTGCGTCAATCTTGTCCCCGTTGTGCATTCATTGCTCTGCCCGACAACAGGCTACGTAACCTACTTTATCTTCTATTGGTCTTCTCTCGTTCTGTCTTTCGACCTATGTACATTTCATTTATTAGCCTAGCGTACTCAGCAAGGTTCAACCTACCTATTATTAACGCTCTATGAAGCGTGTTTGGCGCTCGTGATAATTAGAATCGACCTCATAACGGTGTAGTTCAAGTAGTATCGTTGCATCCCACGCTAATCCATGATACAACTGCATACCTGTCACCAGCCAATGGTCAGTTGCGTGACAACACACACTTTAATCGCGTGCGCGAACTATATTTGATTTCGGGTACGCTTCAAAGTCCCAACTTAACCGAGAAGCATCTGTTCGTCCATCGTAAATAGTTAAAAGACTGAATATATTTCAACATGACCATTTCACACAACTATAAGACGGCCATCTCACTCACGCACATACACACACACACACCGTAAATTCATGTATTGATTTTCTATTTTTACTGATTCGCATCTTTCAATATACCCACAGCTTTTCTTGCGTAACAAGGTAAGGTTGCCGTGTACATCTCTATCTCAAATATAATCTCTTTTTCTCGTTTTTTGAAAGTATGTCATCCTTTATTTATGCACCATCTATCCTTCGCTGCGTATTATTATTATTATTATTATTATTATTAATTATTATTATTATTATCAGTATCGTTATATATATATATATATATATATATATATATATATATATGATCGTGTATTTACAAGCAAATAATTATATGTATATCTATAAGGAGTACGGCTCGTTCTATCGAAACGCTCATCGTTGCTTGTAAGCTCATGTTTATTTGTGCATATGCGTAGTCGATCAGTATTGCTACACTCCGTCATTGCCAGAAGATCCAGTATACACAATAATTGGAAAGGGCTGTATATATATATATAACCACTCGAACGTCTATATTTTCTTTGTATGGATTGGCTGAGCTTTGAAATCGACAAAGTGATAGATCTCTGGACGGAAGGTTTAACCGCACCTCCATGCCGAACGGTGACAGCGTTTGCTAAGCATAATTCTACTCGTGCGTGTCCAACAGCCGTCTAGCTGATTAGTTAGGTAGCTAATCCAGAAAATGACACATTTATGTGGCATACTCAGCCCTTTTTTGTCGGCCAACTCAGAACGACCTCTCCGATTCAATGCATAGCTACCTGAGTTCTCGAAATACGAAGCCCTCTAAAAGCTCCAAGTTCCGTTCGTCCCGCCTAGCCGCATGCCCCCATCATTTACCATCGGTAATGAATCGAAGAACACTCATTACTGACTGCAATTGACCATGATTCCATTAGCGATGCTAGGGTATCGCTCGTTTACATTACTACAGGATATCTCTATTCGCCTTGACATTCTGTAGCGTTCTGTTACTACATATATATATATATATATATATATATAGTTGTTTTTCTTTATGACTTTTCACCGTAACTCCCATTTGTCATAGTTATTCAAAAGTACAATCGCATCGCATTCGTAGCATCAACGAATAATCGCAAATACAAGTATAAGATATAAACGATTTATCAACTCGACGAAAATATGAATATATATATATATGTATATGATTGTGTGTAGTCTGTGCTTGAAGCGGTTTTTGCCGCTGGCTCGCGTCGTTTTCTTTGTTACTGCAACACTTCTCAAGAATTGCTTGCAATCATTTTCCGGGACACAGCGAGGGTGACCAGTTCAGTGTTTACTGTGAGCGTGTGTGTGTTTGTGTGTGTCTGTGTACTACAATTCAAGGCACGCCACGAAGACAATCATCGTACTAACGACGTCTACGGCATGTTCTCGTTTGTTGGCGCTGTCGCGTTGGCGCCCACTATTCGGCGGTAAAAGTATTGGTTTATTTAAGTGTAACGTCCGACTAAATCGTCTAGTCATTAGTAGTGGAAGAGGTAATCGCATTTGTTTTGCTGGAAAAGCTCCCTCTGCCCCGCCTCGCAAGTTCAACTTTGAAAAGGTGTCCCCCCTTACAGAGGCGTCTGGATGTCGACGACAACCTCGTACGGATGATCGACATACGGCGAGTCCTCATCCTCGGGCAGTGGTAGCGCCCCTTCCCGGCTCAGCGACTCGTGTATCTCCGCAAGGTTGACCTTCGACTTTGCACTGGCGATTGCAAAGCTTAACTCATGATTCATTCGATTTTTGTGATGCCGCGTAAATGTCACCTGAAATCATTGACATGACCATCAAACAGCGTCAGCCATTAGTACTAACTAGTCGGGTGTACGTAGACGTGTACGGCGTGTGCGGGTGTACGCCAATGCATGTTTATATCGGTTGAGCGTAGTTAGCTGAGGAGACGAAATTAACTCAGTCTAAAAACTGAACGTTTAATATCAATAATGAAATGTGCTTTGAAGAAGGAAGTTAATTAGGCGGTGTCACGGTAATCGTCCTATGACGTTTGAGAAAGTTTGCTGGGAGTACAATGTTCTTGTACAAGCTCGGTAGTTATGTCGTTGGGCGGTCCTGAAAATCGTAGCAAATAAGTCTGCATATGCTCTCTAAACATTAGTCAAAACAAAAACAAATTTGCAACCAATAATGCAGCGTGCTCGCCAGACATTGTAAAACAGCTAAAAATTAAATCATGCCCTACTCTAGAGAAAACCCTACAGATTGAAATCGGTTGGCTAAAGTTACGTTTCTAAGAGGCGGCAGGAAATGCAGCAAGTTCGGTAAATTCAGCTATACTGTGAGGTACTCCGATGAGCCAGTCGATCCGGTTACCGCCTATGAATGACTACCAGGTCGGCGGAACCGAGCAATGATTGTGTACGTGTCAAAGTATCTCGACGTATGGCCGAACTGATACGACACAGCTCGTATGTATTTCACTGTATACCGTGACGTGGGTGGCTAAGGGTGTATCGGTAAGCGTAGCCGCATAGAAGTCGATATCTGGTGATTAATACCCGAAACAGAGGGGCGGCTCGCAGCTACACCGTGTCCATACGGCGACCAGGTCTGAAGGCATAGAAATGCCAAGCTCCCTGTTGATTGAGCCCGTTGGGCTATCGATCAAGGCCATGGCGCCGTTTGCCATGTCGCCCCTAACTCGCGTCCCCCTTGCCACCATGTTCGCTTCGGCTGGCGCCTTACTTTGAAGGACACTGTTACTCGAGGACCGCGCCAGGTGACTCCTCTAAGTCAACATATACACACACACAGACACGCGCACCATTCGAGTCCCCCTCATTATTTCATCTTATCGTAAGGACACATCACTGCTGCCATCTCTGCCAGCACTACAACAACTACAACTGCTGACACGAAAGCCGTCGCGGAGGCCAAAACCCTAAATCAACTGCTCTCATGGACCACAAGTCGAGAATCTCCTGAGCCTCGGTCCAGCGAGTAAAAGAGAGAGAGAGAGAGAGAGAGAGGGGACGACACCCAGTGAAAGCGAGCGATAGCCGGCCAGAACGAGTTCAGAACAACTACACCCAGACCAATGGCGATCGATTCTACGGATGCTTGCCAGAGTATAGACGAAATTGTGGCTGGGATCTGACTAGGGTCGCCCCTAATGCCTCACTAAGTAGGTCGTTCGTACAATAAGCCACTTGTACAGGTGGTACGGATAGACAACCATCTGCATACGTCCACACACCTGAGAACACGAGAGGAGGTAGGATTCCAACCAGTATTTGAATAATTCGTCGATGTCGACCAGACAAGCAGACATCAATTGATGTACAATGGACTTATTATTCAAGGTTGACACATGGAGAGGCGGGATTCGGGGGAGAGAGAGAGAGAGAGGGTGAAGCCCTTTGCATTTCGTGTAATCTTGATAGTATTTCGATATATTTGCTCCGGGAGGATCTAGTTCACCAGTTACACATATTAAGGGTATACATTACATAGCGAGAGCTTGTACAACTTCATTCATCGGCGGGAGGCCGGAACCTTTCATCTGGAGCTTTGACCGTTGCGACTTGAAATTATTTCGAGTAGATTACGAGAAGGTCGCGCGCAAGCAACAGGTTCTTTATGAGAGATTTCTCTTTACTTGACCAGTAAGGTCAAATGTGAAACAAGTCAATATGACTTCTGGTTACACTTTTACATCGCACTGCACACAACGTTTTTGGTATCAGTGGGTGTTGTACTGCTGTGAGATACGGTCACCATATTTGAGGTCACCATAAATTTTCGCGAGAGCAATTCTCGAGGTAAGGAAGTTTATTAGGAGGCTGTACAAACGGCGTAAACTTCCATAAAAATATAAGCTGTCCTCACTGGCATAATGGATCTTCATAGAAAGGCAGGTCAGTCGTTGTATTATCGCTTGAGAAAAAAGGCTGCACTGGACGCTAACCTCCCTGTTGTTGTTATTATTGTACGAGCGATGCGTCTTCGGTGCGGCGTCACTCATAAAACGATTAGAAGTGCGAAAAAGAATCGAGTAACTAATCTCTATTTATGCTGATGGTGACTGCCTCGGTTACTATGAGGAAGTTAACTCTATATATAACTGTATATATATGCAGGTATATAATATCAAGCCGATTCAGGCTGTACTGGGCTGTTTAGAGGCAGACCGTGATTAGCGTATGGCCATGCCACACAGTAATTATTTATATGTTTCCCTGCAAATGTTTAGCCTGACCCACCTCGGCCTTAATAAAGGTGTTCTTTAATGGGATTGAACGCTTGCATCCCCTACCTAATTCACTCGTATGCGTGCCCGATTCGAATTACTAAATGATGCCGGTTAAATCCCAGACAGCTGCGATCGTTCGCATAGACGGGTACTACCATTGAGAACTTGCATTTCATTTGCACCTTTCCTCACATTCAAATTCAGTCCGGCGCGAAATACTTGGCGTGGCCATCATGACAGCTAAGCTATTATACTTTCCATCAATTTCGTTCCCTGCAAGATTCATTGGTTGATCCACCCAAGATAGTCGTCGTACGCTGCCGGACTACACACGTTGCCTTTATTCACTTTCACAAGGTCACGCCAACAACCAACTGATTTCTCGCTGTCCCTTATCGTGTCTGTGCTTCTATGCGCATCACAACTGAGAACCCCTCCGTCGACCGCTGTTTCTCCGGGGTAATATAATAGTACTAATTCAATGGGGTATAGGTGCTGCATCCTCGACGGAGAAACACCACCAAGAGCAAAAAGGGTCGATACTCGACACCCAGCTAGCCGTGTAGCCGGTAGTCAGGATATCACGCCACCGAAGGGAATGCAACGCTATCGGCACGGCACACAACTCTGCTCCACCAACGAGATCTATATCTGACACGTACTTGTGTGAACGTCCAGTGTAACCCTGTGACCCGTATTGTTATTGCCACCTCCTTCAGCCAGTATCTAACCTACCATAACCTACTATGCACTCTATTTAGAAGGAGATTTCGTAATCAAAATCCCGCAGTTGCCTTGGGACAAGGCGCCGTAGAATCACCAATCGGTTCATCCGGAAATTTACCCGAGATCCGTCAACTGCTTTGTACGTAAAAAACGTCGCCCCCGGCGCCGTCGACCTCGTCTTCGCCGCTACCCAGCAAGACAATATATATATATAGATGTATCTTTTAGAGGGAACTATAATCATCATCACCATCATTCAGCTATGTCATCGCTATCCCATTTTCAGGTAGGGTCTCTTCAAGGCCTGGCAAAGAGACCAATCTATATTAGATCGTTTTCCCGTAGATCTATTCCTTAGATAATCACCGGGGCTCATTATTTACCGCTGTGAACTGGACGAATCGGGTTGTTGTTGCTGCTGCTGTCGCCGGCCACCTCCGGGTAGTTCTCGCAGTTCCCGATACACGTCATAGTGGCCCCCGCCGTGGTCCTGCTCAAAGCGAAGCCTTCTCACCGGTCGGCCAGCCTCGCCAAACCTTCCCACCAATTCGCCCTCACTATAGACCTCGAATAGATGATCGTATATTGCGCCCGCAGCCAACAGTTCGCTTATTCCTCCGCTCTTGTTTGGATCAGCCATTGTGGTGCAGTATTCCCGAGGGCTCTCATAGCAGCGGCCGTCGTCGTCATCCGTGATGACGTCGAACGCCGCCCAGTTCGCCGCCACATGATTGACCGTCTGCAATCGCACCCGCATCGCCTGATCCTGCGTCCCGTACACGAGGTAGGACAGTGCGCGAAACAGGCAAGCGCCATCCGCTTGCATCCTCACAATGGCGTGAAGAACCCGGCGGCCGTCGACGTTCAGGTACTCGGCTTCCATCGTCGCTCGGATCGCTGCCGGCAGATTGGTCGGCGCGCGTCCGCCCCGGCGCGCGGAAGCCCCCCTCTCACAGGTAGGTATACACACGGGAAAAGAGTTGCCGAGGCACGTGCACAGGGGACACCGGGTGACAATGGGCGGTGTCCGAAATAATATATATGCGAAAACACTCATGCGCTACGCGAACGGCTTCGATTGACAGTGGCCCGTCATTCACAACAGCTCGCCGTTGGACGTTCAACAGTCGCCTCGTCGGCGGCCACACACGTATTTGTTGGATGTTCTTCAGCTGTCAATCCGTCGGCAATCTTCGGCTGGCCGGCCGTGCGAAATGTCGCTGCATTTAGTATTCGCACACAGACGCACGCAGTCACTTGCAGTGATCACCGCAACGGCCCACCGTCGATGTTAACAACAATGGGCATTTGCCGCTCGACGCTGCAACAGCACAATCACGTCAGCCGGCAATCTATCCGCGCCAGCATTTCTAGCGGACACACAAACACCGCCGCCTCCTCCTCCGGTCCGGCTGATTCTGCAGCACAGGTGGCGAAGTAGACTAGCACACTGTAGTCGACTGATTGAGAGGCGATGCCGGGCGTTCGCCGGCATTGCAGTTCGTCAACAGTGCGCAGGCGCGCACCGCGTTCAGTGTTCGTGTGACTCCACGTGCGCGGAAGAAGAGAAGCGAAGTTCGAAGCACCCGCGAATTGTATCATGCACATTGTATCATGCACGTTCATTGTCGAAACAGCACACGCGAGCAGATGCGAGCGGGTGCACTCTCCGAAGGAACTCGTATTCGAAACCGGAGGTGGGGGGAGGGTATGAGGCTGAAGGAATATATGGCCCTACAGAGCAAACAATTAGCGCGGCGATTAGCGCCAGATGTCAACATTCGAAATATCCTGCTGCACTACTACATATGTGGTGACAAAGAGGCGAGGTTTCTTGAAGGCGCCTTTTCATAGTGGACAACTTTAGCTTTGACGGGACACTTTGACGCTGCACGAAGACCAAACCAACCCGCTGCGTGATGACATATAAGAGAGCTTAAGCATTGTAAAATTGCAGCTCCTTTAATAAACCAATAAAACCTTTACCTTTACCTTACAGTCCGTATAAGAGGAATGGGGTACATTCGAAATCTCCTCGTTCGTGACATGCACTAGTAGAGAATATTATGATAGATGGAGGATCGATCTAGTCAATTTCGACCACATGCTTTGCTTACCTAAACAGGTGGGCGTTTGAATTCGAATTTGAATGCATACTTTGTATGGTATGCTTTTTTGTTCTTGCTTTTTTTTACTTTTTTTTTTATCAGACGTTGTTATGCAAATAATTCGAGAGATTTTGGTTAATTTGTTTTTCGGCTGCTAGTTATTGAATATCGACAAAATGTGACATCTATAAAGGCGACCACACTCAATAAAGCGATGAACGGTGAGTCAATCTTTATCCAGAAGGCTGTTCAACAATGGTATAATTGTCTAAGTCGTGCCAAACCGAGTACACATATACATATATATATATATATGTTAAATTATTTGATGCTTAGTTGGGAATTAGCTTGCACACCAGCGTTTCTACTTGTGCAATGCTTGGAAAAACTCTCCCATGGTCTTTCGTGGGTGACCGCTGAGGATTAGCGGTACACTCAAGCCCTAATGGATGAGGCTACATAAATCCACTACATAATCTCCTTGCTGGAAACTGACACGTCAATTCCCACAGCGCATCAATTACGTCGGCTTGTCTTCCCGCCCGAGATAATCATTTACGCCTAAACCTTTTTGAAATCTCCAATTGTGGCGGCCATCATACGATTTATATTTGTTTCGACTTTCTTCGAAGAAATTCTGTGTTTGTTATCTACACCGAGATGGATTAGCTGGTCTAACATCACATAACACGTAATTTGTATGATCGTAGCGAATACAACAGATGAGCAGGCCAAATAGCAAGCTTCGTCCGCCGATGTTTCGTGAAAACTATCTCGTAATGTCGTTATGAATCCGTGAGAGGGAGGATCCGGGAAACGCAGCAGCACAAATCGGATCACAATAACATCGACCGTTAAATCCAACATGTGTCCTATGCACCGCGGTAGTAATAATATATACTAGTATAATAACAAAGACAATTCGCTGTCCGTTTCACGTTCGTATTATCATTATTATTATTATTATTAATAGTCATTATACAAGCTCACATATGATTAGCTTACGACGGGAGACCTACTGGATGTTTTTGCTCTCAGTGAAGATTGTGCACGCGATACCCTCTCGCACCCTGCATTCGTTTCACAAACTCTGTCACCCTTGTCCGTTCTATGCGCCGTTCTCGGAAGCGGCGTGTAGTCACTGGGACAACAACCAGCATGACTCATCGCGCGACTCGGCTGCAGCTATTTATATCTAGTCGGTAGTGTGGACATTCTCCAGCGACGCTATATAATACCAAGGGAAACTAGAAGGTAATCCCCGAGTTTCCACCGCATAATAGCACAAATAACAGGGAATCGAGGGTGACTGGGTGCAATGAAATGCTGGCAAAATGTGGACGAAAATTGTTCAATGCTATTCAACGCATGCATTTAATCGATTCGTGCTCAATTCGCCTCGAAGTTCTCACGGAATTGTGGCTGCGTGTGTTGTACTCGGAAGTCGTTCTATTTGAAACTCACCTTCGCTGGTAACTCCGGAAAGCCGGTCAGCCCGGCGCTGAGGTTGGTGCATGACAGCGAGTCATCGGTGAGGTTACACTGCGACGCGGTCGTTGGCAACAGCGGCATGGATCGGCCGTAGTTCGCGAAGAAGGAGGTTCCCTGATGCTTTCCCGAAGGATTCCCGTGGGCATGATGGCCATCCCGTTCGAATATCCGAGACCACGATCGTCCGCGCGACTCGTAGCCCGCGCCTCCACCGCCGCCGCCGCGATCCTCTTTGTGTCGTCTGTGAGGGTTGACGTCGCCACCGACGTTGGCGTTCCCGGGGGTCAAAGTCAAATTCGAAACAGATTTAGATGAGAAAACAGTTGAGTTGAACTGAACGCCAGGCGGAATCGCTCGCCCAACGAACTGGCAATCTTGGACAGCTGATGCTGCAAGTGGTGGTGGTGCCAGTCGACTACAGCTGGTTGCAGCATTCTGCTGGTCGCTGCGACTGGTGCTATCGCTAACAGAAGTTATCGAACTGTCCGTGGACCCTCTTCGTCTATAGACTGGCCTATCCAATTCAGGCGTACTCTCCGAGCGGAACAGTCCAAATAACACGTTACGATAGCGTTTGTCAGTCGGCTTGGAGCTTGGCATCAGCACCATTGTGACCAACGAAATGAAACTATTAATCCTTGTCACTTGAGATGATCTGTTGGCCTGATCTAAGAGTCCGATCATATAGATTTCACAGGCAAAATCCGGGGAAGGCACTAAACCGCGTACTGAGGCCGAATCCCACAAGATATCCTTAGGGACAAGTCACATGGCAAAAATCCACGGGCCACTTCGAATGCGACGCTGGTCTCGCATTGTTTTGTAGAATACTTCTAGCATAAGCGGCCGTACTACGCGGTGACGTTGCTGACATGAAGGTTACACACTAACTTGGACACAATTCCCTAACGAAATGATATGTGGAAATCTTGCACAACCAAACAAGCATAAGCTACACAGTAACAGTGAGATAGTCACTCACTGCGTCGCTCTCGCAACGCTCGACAGCATCTAGAGCCTCTGTAATCAAGGACTGCTAGTTAGCGACTAATTAGTAACTGCGTTCCCTATATGGAGATGGACGAGATCAAACGGAACAAGGCTGGCAAGGAAATTTGAGGCTGTCGATAACAGGGTTCACGAAACACTACGAATCGTTACACTGTGACGAACGCATGTCCATTTTTAGCGGCGCCCTCTCCCGTTGCCACCACAGCAATGTCCATTTCTGCCCAAATTTTACAATCCACGGACTAGAATGTCAAAGGAGATGCCCTGCGGCGACGATTGATCTATCGACAAGCTTAGATTCGCGGCGGACGCTTGCGGCTAATGCTGGACCAACAGCTGAGTGCGGCTCGATCAATGTCAATCCGTCTTATTTGTCGTTGTGGCCCATGGTGGTCCTAGGTCGCGTCACTACCCGAGCGGGCTAATCCTACGATTGGCTCTCTCGAGATTAAGATTAAGTCCAAATGCAGCCGTACACGGCTCAGTTCCGCCGGCGTACTCATATGCGACGCCGGCTGCGGCGGCCATAGAGGCAGGCAGCGCGGATCATGACCACGCTCGACAAATCAAAGTCCACCGCAAAATCTACTCTAACGAGACTCTAAGATGCGAAACGCCAAGGTTTGCTTAATCTAGTCCGGTCTAGCCAATGCGTACGGGGGAAGAGTATCAAGCGATCTTCGTCATTGTCAACGTCGCAACAAATCCTATTGAGTAAGAGAGTGATATAGTTAGAGAGAGAGATATGCTTGTATAGCGATTTAACACGCACCTGGCCTTCTCCCCTTTATCGTTTGTCTTCATGTTTTGCTGTCGAGACAGCCACTGTCGTCACTGGCGAGGTTGATGGCTGACAGCGTCGACGCGCGATGGATTTGCCCCTATCTCTCCGTTACTCGGAGTAGGCTGCGCGCAATGAGTGCTCCACCGACCGAAAGTGTCCGTCGCCGCCGTCGTCGGCGGCTCGTCGCGTGGGTGAACGTGGGCGAAGTGTGCTCTCCCTGCAACAGCGAGATGCTTCGTGCTGTTCCAACATGGTCCCCGCCGCTCGAGTATCACGCCGCTTTCACCTTGATTACGGACACTCGGCGCGCGTAGAGGACTCACACTACTACGCTCGCTCGCTCGCCTCACTCACGTTACCCGGCGGTAAGTCGTGTGCCACAGCAAGAAGTAAGCCATAGATGTCGTCCAGCAAGACTGGCTGGTCGCCGCTGACCGCCGCCGCCGCCAACGACTGCTGCTGCTGCTGCCGCGGCGACATCGCCAAAACAAGCGATGCTCGCGTGTAGCCAGTTCGAGAAAGTCGGTAGACGGCGAGAGACCTCGAGGGAGACAGACTGCTGTGCTGGACTGCGAGTGAGCTGTGGCCGTCGTTGGATATGCAGCAGCTCTATCGCGAGCACACACAACAGGGCAGATTCCGACTATGCCCGAATGGAACGGAGAGCATATGAGAGAACTGTGGCAGCGCCCAAAAGGGGAGCGCTCAAATTCGCTGATGTAGCAGTGCTCTCGCATTGAGCTCTCGCTTGTGCGGTGGTGCTCGCATTACGTCTAGTCCATGTGCTCTTTCAGTCGAATTGGCGACGTTCTCAGGCTGTTTCAGTTGTAGTGTTCTCGTGAGTCCACTAGACGCAGTGTTGGCTGGGGAGCTCCGCTTGTTTTGATCCAATAACGGGCTTCGGCTCACTAGCCAGCTCAAAGAAGCCATGCGCGGACTATGCTCCCCAATATTACGCCTTAAACAGAGGGCCGAGAGCTAACCGACTTGAAACTGAGAGTAAACAACGTCGGCCAGTACGGTTGTATTAGTGACCGCATTCGCATCACGAAGCGGCGAATGCAATTGGACGTGATGACGTGACGTCGTGGCTGCTCAAAAGTGGCCACTGCTGGTGGCGAGCAACGGCAAGGGAAGATCATTCGACTCACAACGAATAAACGGGATAATGATGTGGGTGTGTGCGGTCGACTAAGAAATTACGATTTCACGCCTCGTTTGTCCCCGTCGGTAGAGACACGCTCGCGATTATGGGATGGTGTTTTTGTTGACAAAATATCGAGACAGCAATTTCGGGTCGGATCGCGTGGTTGCATGAATTGACGCTCACCATATCACATCATCGGCATCGAGCGATGTTAAGACGTCTGCGGACGAGTCTACTAGTCTACGAACGTGGTGACGTGTGCCGTTTGCATTTGTGCTGCATTCGCTGTAGTATAGCATCGAGCGTACGAAGCGTATATTTGTTGATCATGTTTTTGATCATGATTTGGATTTGTTGCCCTGGCCGTAAGAGGAAGCTGAGCACTGCCGTTTGAATTTTTAACTTGTTTTGTCAGTTCTGCACAGACACTATGCTGGCACCAAACGACATACGACATACTGATAGGGATGCCCTTGTTTCGGCATGATTTTGACCTTTCGTTGAAAGAAAATAAATGTGCGATAGGCGAATATAGTATCTTCGATCCAACTACGTCCCTAACTTTAAGGGACTATTTACGGTAGTCGTCTTAATGGGGCTCGAACGTTCGGCTGATATTCGCTTTACACAGCCAGTGCTGCTATCTAGCATGTCCAAGTTGCCGAAAACAACCGAGTGCCCTCCTGATGATCTCTGGGGCGGCAACGTCACAGTACTTAGCCACATAAAGCTTGGATAAATCGACCATTCGTGGGAGATCTTCCAGGCCGCATGTTCAAATCCTGTCGTGGCCTCAATATAGGGTGGATACTTCCTCCCGACACTGATTTCTAGTAATCATGCCGTCTCGTTTGGATAAAAGGTGAAATTGTAGGAGAGCCTAGCGCCCTTCAGCCGCAAACAAAACTCCAAAGTGAAGTAAATATAATTGATTGCACATGAGTTATCCACCATCAAAGATTTTGAAGCCTGAATTCTCTACCGAGCCTATGGCCTCGGTAGAGAATTCAGACTGATATAAGAATGATCTGGTATATAACTGTACTAGCTCTTGTACATTAATGTATTTTAAAGACAGCTCGCACTCATTTCGAAGCGCAATGTATTTATCAAGCCGTCTGATTTTGTCAACCCCGCTTCATATGGTATTAATCGATAACCAATTATTTGTCTAAGAAATAAATCTACATATGTATATTAGGTTGGATTCTGTCTACCCCGCATTTTTTGGCTGACGTGACCAACCATCCGATTGGGCTGTGTATTTTCACAACAAAGCACTTGCAGTATTTTCTATTTGAAAGTTAAGCGTGGAACCCTCTGAAGATTGATGTTCTAGGAGGTTTAAAAATTGCGTTTCCGACACCTGTATTACAATGCTTTCTGGCGAAATTAAAGAGGTGACGAAATGGTGCGGAATATTTGTACTGAGTTGGGAACGGGTGTAAAAGCCGACCAAGTCCAAAATCGGCAAATGCGACCTTGAAAGTGGCCTTCTTCAATGGTTGACCAAGGTTTTCTAGGACCAGGAAGGACACTAATGTATAGGAGACAAACCTCACACCAGATCCAAGGCAAATTTTCATCCGAAAAATGCTCTGTGTCTTTCATCGAATTCCTTCGTGGTGGAACGTTAAAGGTGCATTATACTGGAAATGCTTGAAAAGGCAACACGCTTAATCCATATCTCCACATGGCTCAGATGCGTCGAGGGCACGAGTTTCTTCAACAGCAAAAAAGGGCCAACCGACAAGCCTCAGATACGTGGCTTTGCGCCATCGATACGTAGTCAAAGCAGCCCTCCGGATGCTCGAATGTGAAATTCGTCAGCATCCTCCGTAGAGCCCAGACCTTGCATAGACGCATTCCCACAATGTTCTTTCATTAGCCAACCATACTAGAGGCGAAATCGTTGCCATTGAAGCCGAACTCGGAAAACGGATACATACTTTTTCGATATATATATATATATATATAATTTCAAATATTCTCATCTTTCTCTCCAGCCACTGACGGAAGTAGTCGACGCGCACTGAGACCAATAGGTTCGGACATTTCAAACCAGCATGCCATTTCTGTGATAGACAGCAAAGTTACAGCCCCGCCGCCCTCATTTCACATTCGATTCATGGCTTGAGTCTCTCGATCCCAAACATTTGCAGCATATTTATTCCTTCAAATTTATCAAGCACATACGCCGTACATGAGCTTTCGTATACGGGGCAGGTTGTTTCTGAATAGAGAAACCAACTCTACGTTCGGCAGAGCAACGCAGGGATAGCTGGAAAGCTGTCAGCCTTTAGGGGACGCATTTATTTTCGCGAGGGCGCGGCAGTACGGCAGCTCCTGCTGTATGCCTAAACGATCTCAATCGAAGAGAGAGAGAGCTGTCTATGCCACTGCTCGGGAGAGAGAGCTGTCATAGCCCCTCGCCAATAACCCCGTTCGAATCCCCGCAAATCGCTCCTCAACCCACCCTCCCGCCTAAAAGAAAAATAGATATGTTTCGGGTCTACCGACAATCAGAGACCTCGAAGGGTGAACGCCACGGCTAAACATACAACGTAAATGATCATATCGCTTGCTTGTGTAAACACTGCGGTAGCGGCGAGTCGGCGTATCAAGGCGGCGTCAAATGCAAGATCAGACACAGTTACAACATTATATAAACAAACGTACATGACGAGATAGATTGGTATACGCCGTGTGTGTGTGTGTGTTATGCTATCCGTGGTCTTCGTCACGATGCGACGGTACCGCGAGCAGCCATGAGTTGAAGTTTGAGCACAACGGAGAATGCCGGTAGAATTGTTGTACGTCATTAACAGAATAGCGAACAGGGCTGCGTTGGAGGCGATCCCTGGGGAATTTCCTGCGCAGGTGCCAAGCGAAATTAATGAAAATCACGAGAAGCACGACGCCGCGTTCTGTAGTTGCCGACCAAACTGCTATGGACATTGTACATTGACGCTCTACGTAGCTTAACTAACGGGCCATATTTTACGAGAAGTTTAATGGTCAAAATATAATAGCTCAGATACGATGATCAACACTGTTCCACTGTTATGATATCAAAGCTAGGCTCGGTGTCACATGACGCCATTTTACATTATCTATATATAAGTAGCACTTTGTTTCTACAATTATTAATTTACAATTAGTAATTTAGTGCAGTGGAAACAATCGACCGATATTGAGCGACCAGTGCAGCTGGCTCGGTGCCTAGGTTAGGCTTACATAGGGCGTGGCATATATATAAAGTGTCACGCGGGTGTGCAGCTAAATGCAAAGTATTTTCATTTTATAGCTAATTCGCTAGTAGAGTAATGTAGTTTGTTAGCTACCTCACACTTGTATTTCTTTGTCTCATATAAATTCACAGAAGTCCAGGAGCTCGGACGTTTGTGGCTGCCCCGTAAAGAAAACACTAAGAGCATTGAAATAGACTAACCATTTCGTGTATGTACATTCGAACATACTGTCTCCCCAGTCTTCTAGCGAGCTCCCGATTATAAAGCACTCACAAAGTTAAATCAGCCTGCAGTTCGGCTCATTGTGTGCTGACGCACTTCCCACAGCCTCATCCTTAGCTAAGCAGCTCATAAGACTCCCACAACACGCGACTGTTAAAGATCCTTATCACTACCGTACAATACATAGGTCCACTATAGGTCTCGCACTTTCAAACCACCTCACTGTGGCGTGAACGTTTTTGCGAGATGAAATTAGTTCTTGGGAAACAGGGAGGCCATCGTGGCCACGCCCGAATTACAGTGCTGTCTGTATATTCGACAAGTCAACTAAAGAGCACATTCCATCTTCTCGCAGCTGAGACCAAAAGCGGCTGTGAAATGACACTCCACGGTGTATTTATTGCGTTGTCGATCAAGCAAAGCGTGATATACCCTCTTGTTCAGCATGGCCATTGCTGGGCGGCAATCAAACGGAAAACAGTTTGGCCCCATCCCCGGGACGCCTAACGAGTGCTGCCGAAGAAGGCGCCTGGGACGGCGACGCTCGACTCGGGAATGAACAGCGTCAATATCCTATTTCCCCCATGGGTCCGTATCGCTTCCCGTTATCGGGAAGCCGAAGAAAACTGTGAACACGCTGGGACGGAGAGGGGTAGCCTTCAAGGAGTATTTGTTCTTCGACCAATAGGAACTTCGGAGAGGCATTCTCGTTTCTGTACTGGCCCCTCGATGGCCGCAGCTAGCTTGTTCCCGCAGCGCTGTTTGTAGATGATTCCGCGAGGGATCACTGGATACTGGTTGGCGCCTTTTGCACGATTCTGAACTCAGCGGTCAACAACTCTAAACGAGTTAGACATACAACGACTAGATCAGGGGCTGAATCACGAAGACGCGATACGCCCAGTTATCTGCACTTGCGTAAGCAATACTCTCCCCGCCACAACCGGAAGCCGATAACGGCGCGTAATGTGACTCGGAGGTTTTAGCCCAAGAGGAACATTAAGCCCTGCACTGGCACGTTCAACGGCGACGGCCGAGGTCATCGTCTAAAAATCATTTGCATTCAGACGCCGTTTATTTCCCCATGTGATCTGCTCTTTGTGCGTTCCCCGTGCCCCGTGGAAGTTCCCAGAAGCCACAAATCGAATACAGCTTAACTGTGACGAACTTGCACTCGGTCGCGCGACAAACGGCAAAGTCTTCCGCAGTGATAAGAGCCGCCATACGATCGAACCTCGAGCTCCTCTTGACGCTGCACAAATGGGAACTGTCCGCGGTTACACGCAATTTGGGATCCACGCAACACTGCCTCTTTCGCTCTGATAAATTCAGTTAAGCTTTCCACACTCCCGAGCAATTTCCTCTGAGCAGCGTATACGCATAGTCTCGCAACAGTAACTTCTGCATAGACAAATCGCGCTCGTTTGCGCAATAGGCGTGCGCAAGCATAGAACAAAACGACGGAGTTCCCTTGAACAACAACATTCGAGGTAATCCAACCACTGGACATGTGAACATTCTGTGTACAATTGCAAACTCATTTGAATATATTTATCACCGCAGCCCACCAACCCTACAAGAGTTTCAGATCGTTTGCATAATGTTGGCTTCTGGTGCGATGGTGCAAGAAGGTACGAGGATCCTCCACGGAGCATCTCTATATATATATATATATATATATATATATATATATATATATGTTTAGTGTTTATTTATTGAGCGTTTCCTTTGTCGTGCATAGGCTGGCTTACATCTTACCTCATTCTGAAGAAGACGAAGAGAAGGACCAGCGTCAGCAGGCAGAGAGCTGCCGTCAGGACTAAAAGAGAAACAACAAATAAAGAGATCGTTATCATTCACAGCAAGAAAACACCCGTTAGAATTTCACTAACAGGCTGGATAACATGACATTGTTCGTGTTATTCAACCTGCTGCTGCTGTCGTGTTCATCTACCGAAGCCTATCGGTGTATCCGGCCAGTGAGCAGCAACAAATGATCACCTAGAGCCAAGTGTGCAATGAAATTTTGACCATATTTCGCTACATATGGCCTCAAACACAGAAACAGGACAACGGTCCGCGTTTCAAACGATTCTCTGTGTCTGATAGGTGAGCCGCAGCAAGATGTATTTAAGTGTATTGAGACTATCAAACTATAGATTTTCGAATAATCGTACCATGCCTATGCTGTCAATATCTGAGGTCAAATCTGTCTCTTGAAAAAGCTACCTGAAGGAAGCTACCTTAAAAAAGCTACCTGCAGGGCGTAATGGCAGTGCGGCCGATCGTCTATCGAACTGGCATAATCATCATCATCCGACATCTGATGCCAGGACTCAATCCTAAAGATCTTATCCTATTATAAAAACACGCATTGGAAAAAGTAGCCTCGCGACCCCATAAGGTCTACTGTCATCCTAATACTGTTACGAGTGCCTCGGTGTTTTATTTTTCCCGAGAAACTCTCCGCTTCATCAGCGACGAGTATTTCGCAATTTTCTCCGAAGGCGGCGCTCACCAAGCACAAGGCCACTGTCATTAGCACCCTGGCGCAGTCCCCATTATGCGATATTGCTGGCCAGCCTAAGCAGAGGTTGCAGTGCACAGACAAAAAAAAAGCCTTTTGCCATTTGCTACCGCCACGCCCGCGTTCTCGCGAACATGTTAGATAAGTTCTAACGAATCTTGTATTTTGTCGGGACCTGTCCCGGCCCTTGCTGAATCCCGTACAGCACACGGTGGGTAGTTATAATGTGATTCAGCGAGCTCATACCAACCGCTCGTACCATGTACTATTTTTGTATCGTGAAGCTGGCTGACCCCAACTTCGATATGCGTACGTCATCATATATGCAATATATTTGCTGCGGAGGACACGGCGCCCCCAACGAAGCAACCAGTTGTCGTGATGCAGTACAGCATACAAATATACCAGACACGTATTCGACGTGCGGCTATCCTGACGTGCCCCCTATGAGTGACGCTACAGCACCGTATCGTCAGGGGGGAATCTTGGTAGGAGAAGTCAAATTGCACTTTTGCCTCTTCGTGCAGTTCGCTCGCTTGGTTGCAATTTGCGCCGGTACTGCTGTTTACTGCTGTTTAAACGGATGACCGATCGAAAAATACGGCTTGTACTATGATACTTTGAGCGTGTCCGAAATACGATTATCAGAAGGACTGGCTTACCCAACGAGCTATGGGGTCTCTCCACGGTGAACTGTGGAGTGCGTGATGTTGCGAACATGCGAATACATTCGTTGTATTAAATACAAGCGTCTCCCCTGGATTGTCTAGTGGTGAGCTTCTTGGACTGCTAGACGCGTGGATTGGGAGCAAATCTTGGTAAGGTTGAGAAAACAAGTAAAGATCGCCCCAACAAGTCCTCCTTCTAATACCTAAAGGTCGAGCGCTGAGGCCTATCAGATAGGGGTAGAGCTGAGGGTCAGTTTTTTAAAAAAAAAGGTGAACCATCAATGTCGGGATGAAATGATAGCATCGGGTAATTTCTATTCTAGCACAGCGGAGATACTGAAGCTATCGCTATTGTTAGAAGACTCGCAATAAGCAATATATAATAAAAAAAAAAATTTATTTTAATTGTGAGTAAGTAGATATAAGCAGAAAATAAGCAATATATAATAAGAAAAATAATAATTTTATTTTAATTGTGAGTTTTGTTTAGTCGCACTCCCATCCATTGATTGTTGCGACGTTGAGGGTGCTGTTCGGTAAAGTCACCAGTTAGCTCACATGCTTCTCTCTTGGTTTTGCAGAGGATATATTATTCAACGCAAAACCGAAATATGAATATCAACTACGCATATATATATATATATATATATAAACCACACACATGCATTTACAGATAGCTAGTAAACAACGAAGCACAATAGCAAACAACAGCTTACCTAGGGCGAGATAGACGTAGTTTTCGTAGTTAGAAATTCGGGGCACTCGCTGAATACGCTCCCAGTCATCGCTACCCTCGTCGTCATCGTAGTAGTCATTTGCGTGATCTGGATAATCCGCCGGAGCGTGGCTCGCCGTGAAGAACGCTGTTCGCCGAGGATCCATTGTTAGGTCGAGCAGGGCATCACCTTCATTGGTGCCACCACTTGGACGTCTTCCTCACACCGAGGTGCCGAGCGGCACAAACATCGCACAAGAAGGCGCGATCACTGGGCGATTACTAAGACACCACTAATCACTGACACCGACAGCATCTTCTCGATGAGTTCCGAATTAATCCTCCCGTGCGTGCTCACGTTGTCACCATCACCGTTGATTCATGCGCATCGCGTCGAGAAACTATTAACGACATCGGACGATACGCTGACCGGTACAGCAGCAATGCACAGTGCGCGCGGCGCCACTGAGGAATATATTACACAAGAGGCGACTCTGCAGAAGGACACAAGCGGTAGAACTTCCGAGTTCATCGAGTTCGCCTCACGGCGACTATCACTGCACTTCAAGAGCGCATCTTCAATCCACGTGTGTATTCCCCCTTCGAAGGCGGCCGTGAATTTCGAACGCACTAGCAAACCCGCAACGCAATCTATACACTGCCAGTCTCACGTGTTGCGCTCCAACGAGGTTAAGGTCTGTTCGAACATCGACGCTGTTAGAGGGACCTGCTCACATTCATAAACATATACACACACATATACGCATGATTCTCATATAGACATCGACTATTCACTTTTGCCACTTGAGGGAGAGAGGGAGAGAGAGGCGGTCTCGTTTGCACCAAAGCTAGGCGTTTTTTTGCCCACCGTGTGTTCTTGTCCTGAGCAACTTTAGGCTCCGTTCTCAGCACCTTTTCCAAGCAGAAGACGGTTGCTTGTAGTGAGGTAGTAGTCACTGACGCGACTGTTGCCACTTCTGAGCTTCTCACTACTTCGTACTTCACCAGCTGGCTCAATTCCTCTCAGCCCGCGACAGACGACACCATTGCGGTGCCGGTTCGCGCCACCATCACACCGTATCAATAGCACCGCCGCAGCATCACTAACGCCACACTGGCCGACGCAGCGATGGGCAATGGTTGACGAACACGAGAGTAGAGAACACCAACCACTCCCCTGAGCGGCGCCAGGCCGCTGCAGCAGCCGCCGCCAGCACCACTGCTGCTGCCAACACACGCTCACCGCCCACCCAGCCCAGACAGAGGACACGGCCCAGCCTCGCGCACCCAGCCTCGCTCGCCCGCGGCTTCTCGTCTGGGTCTTATCGTAGTGGCGATGGCGCACGGGCCTGGCCCAGCACAGCACCCATACCCATTGGGTCGTGGGGTTTCATGGTGGGATTCGGGGGCGTCGGGGGGGAGTTTCACCCTCTCCACAGTGGCGTCCTACACCCTCCTACTCGAACGGGTGCTATAGTGCACACTGTTCATTCCTCCAATGCAGGAAGAGGCGGCAAGAAGCAGGCGTTACCGCCTGGCCGGCAGGGCGCCAGCTTGTTACCTCGGACCGCTGCACGGCCTTACTCGGGCAGCACCCCAAAATGGCCCTGCCACAACACAACGGTGCTTCGTGTAGGAGTACCGAGTGTGCCAAAAATCAAGAGAAGACCGGGCTTCGTTCGCAGCGATCGTGATGGTGGTCGCTTCTCCCGTTCGAGCTAAGTTCAGCTTGCTCGATAGGATGTGCTTGAAGGGTATGCTAGCTCTCACGCTATTGTGGGTTGTCCGGGACATTTGGGTGGCATGGAACTCGTGGTGTAGCTGCTCCGCTGTAGTGCTCTGGAAGAATTGTAGAGGCGCATTATTGTTTTGTCAGGATGACCAGTATTGATAAAAAAAAGGCGGATATGGTTAATGGCATATACATACCTGATACATTATTATTATTAATGTATATAACGATCGTGGATTAGAGAGGACAAGTACGCTGTAGATTTTGGCGGATGCTGTGCCTGATCTACCAGCGTCCTCAGAATAGGCGAGTAAGTCGAATCAAACGTAGAGACAAACTCGAGGTGCCGAGAAGATAATCAGCCGTACACGCTGCTCATAAACACTCCAAACAAACCTAAGACTTGTGCAGATGAGCCGCTACCGTTACCTTGCATATCTGTGCGTCAATAGCTGCGACGGGATCGAACGCGGCCCTTGGTCACACAGACATTCAAGCCTTATTCGGGTAACGCTCACTGCGCTAAAATTGACATTGCCCTGCAACATCTTCTCGCTCTTAGGAGACACGTCACTCAGCAAACAAATGTGTACACTGCTTATAGCGGCTTGTTTCCGCTTTGTGGCGAACCCGAATCGGCATCCTTGTTAAGTACAATGCGCTATGTAATGACTCCGAGCTGCTTCTCTCGGCAGATACCTGTTCGTTGGATTTTCGACCACCGTTGCTCGTTGCTGTGTGCCAACACGCACAAACACGAAGACGACAACGAATACCAACAGAAAGCCTTTATCCTCGAACTAACACCCCTCGGCGGTTTGACAGACGAGCGATTATTTATGTCTTCACTAAAACACTAGCAACACAGCCACTGACCAGTTGCTGATTCCACGACTCGGGTACGCACTCCGTTATAGGTTAGATACAGAGAAAGATTACGAGGAATTCATACGGTCCGTCGACACTTATCCAGCGCTCTTCTAGCGGAAACACTTAAACAGCAGCACCAACACGTCACGAAAGAAGTGCAGTACAGTAATTAGCCAGCGCGATTGTAATTTAACACAGCAAATTACACTGGACGCACGATGGCACCACTTCGTTGACCACTCGCGACTGGCTTGGAGTTCGTCCCTACAAGCCCGATTTCGCTGCTCGTACCGTTGTTGTTGGTGTTGCTGTTCTTGTTGTTATTATACGCGGTCGTATTGACGGCTAGCGTTCAGCGCCACCGATCTATCCGGCTCGGCCTGCCCCATGTCCTTCTCTGCGGCGCTCGCTCTCTCGCCAAGGGAACAAATGCGTTCGGTAGGAACGCGGCCGCTGGAGCCGCACGGCTCATGGTTTTGTCGCTCACGTTACCGCCGCCATTTGGTTCTACAACAGCGGCAACACACACAGAGAGACGTTGTTTGTCTGGTGGCGGTTTCGCGGCTTCTAAGTGACTAGCTTACAGCCACCTACTCCGAGCTCGGAAGGATGTGGTTGTTTTTTCTCGCGCTCCCTCCCTCTCTCTTTCCGTGACTATCCATCTTGCTGACACTATCTCGCTTGTTGCGGGAGCCAGCTCGTAACTCGATCAGCAATGTGGGTATGCTAATTATAAATTATCGAAGATGGCCCGTAGTAGCTGTACCGCTGATGGCACAGCAGCAGTCGGCGGTCGCTGCTCGCGATGTTGACAGTCTATGCGTGCTTAGTATTTGTGCGGCTTGACAAACTCCGCCACGACCGCTGAGTCAAAAGGCGACGAAAGCGACTCGACGCCAGCAGCCATCGAGCAGAGCTGGAAGACAGATAAGCCATCGGTGGCTGTCTCCGATCAGAAGCTGAACGCCGATAAGGGTCTTGTCTCAGCGAGGAAAGCATAGCCAGCAGCGATCGACGGCTGGACTCGCCACACATCTACACTCTCTGTTGTAGGTTTACTATGAGGAGTGCAACGTTTAGTACAACAAGAAACCAGATACACGAACACTGAGAGAACTTCGATATCCTGAACGGATCACCTAGTGAATAATCTTGCCCACATCATTTTGCTCGATGCTAAGAAATATGACCTATCGATAGTAGTATAGCCTTTCGCAAGAGCGATGGGAACTCACGATTAATAGGCATGTTTTTGAACAAAATAAATTGACGACGTAAATTTTAGTGGAGCCTGTTAGCCATAGAAATCGACACGAATGAACGCAACCATTCGAATCTGAGCCTAAGCGAACAGGATGTGGCCCCTCATGAATAACTAATCTCAAACGGGATTGCCTGTCTGTCGATGCCGAATACTCTCGGGAGAGTCCTGCATTAGCTGTCGACTAACACACGACGCACTCAGATGACTACACCGAATGTAAACCTGATCACTCTGAGGAGGCTTTTGTCGTGACAAGCCTCAGAGTCTTCTTTGCAAGACATAAAACGGTGCTGTTTCGTGAAATGACGTCAATCACCTCAAGGCCAAGGGACCTCGCCAGAGCACGTCCGACCAGTGCAATTCCAGCCACGAGCTGATTGTGACGACCTTGCCCTGTTATACCAGGGAGTGTTTGCTTCATGAAACTCGGGAACAATCGTCAATAAATAGACATAACGGAGTAGCACCCTTTCTCGTTAACGCATCCAATCAAATGAACAACGCTGAATAGACTCAGAGGTCGATTTGTGATAATCGATGGTAGCATATCGGATATCACCTTTCAGATGCAAGGCACTTTCTAGTAAAATTCTAATTTTAACCGTACCTTGTCTGCTTTGTCTTGTATATCTATCTAAAACCCCGGAGTGACTTTGACCACACTCGTAATTTAATTATATGTGTATACAAATGTATATATCCCCCAGCCCCACTCTTATCAGACATTCGTTGCTTGAAGAGGAGCGATTTGCCGGCAGCAAGCACCTGTCGATCTGGTATTGAAATTAAACACATGTGTCTTGCAAGTGGAACAAATAATGATAAGATTCGTAAACGTTAATAGGCATCATGAAAAAGCAACCGATCTAGATGAAAACCAAAATAAAATAAATACTCCTATTTTCCAAGTATGAACTGTGACTCAGGACGACAGCGCCGAATGTGCAACTTCGGCGACACTTCTACAACTGAGAATATAGCATATTTCTAAAAAAAGAATATATATATATGAGAATTATTTCATATCCATGAACATCAACTAAGCGCCAACATTAACCATAGGCCTTTTAGGCGTCTCAACGCAGTAACACAGTCCAGTGAATAGACGCCCGAAAAATACCCTACGATAGAACTGAAAACAACAACCAACTATTAATATAACTATTCGATAACAAATATAAACCACGCCAGCAAGAACGACCCGGCTATGCAATACTATTGTACATATTTCACTATGCGGAGTGACCACGCTTGCAGAGTTCTCTATGAGCACCTCTCATGCACACGAGGCCTAGGTGAATAGATCGGTTTTGGTGCTGCCACAGTCGTGCATCTATACCGGGGTCGTATCATCTTGCTTAAATGTCATTCCACTTATGCCAACGTCAATTACTGTTGCCTGTCGGGCGTATGAGCACTCTCCTCGAGCAGCTAAACTAAATAGTCGAGTACATACAGGTGGGGCAGGGAATAAGGCGAACAATGATGTGGACGGATAAATAAATCAGATATTCACGGGAATTGAAGGAGACTGCTCCAACTACGAGGCACTGCCGCGGTTGCTTACTGCTGTCATTTCTGATTAACCGCCGTCCGAGGAGCGATCCAGATCTGTTCAGATCGGTTGTCTGGTTGGCGGAGTCATCGTTAGATTCAGAGTACGCGATATTCGTTGTATACGCGAGCACGTGCATCTTAGTCAGATACATATAATGGAAGGGTCTTCTCCTTGGACGAGTCGGAGGGATCGAGCTCGTCGCTGTCGTTAGTGATCATAAAAACGACAATTTTATTAAACCGTATGATACAAGGCAAAATACGGAAATAGGTGTGTGCTAGAGAGACAGAGAGAGAGGGAGCGCAATCATTGTACCACTATTGCAGAGTGTTTGTAAAGACTATAGGTTGCACAGAGTAAATCGATCGGTTCGTTGCCGAGTCTAAAATGATGACGAATTGGAGTTCCATAATACTGTGTACCCAAATAATTGAGTGGCCTGTGATCCAACGTCAACTGGTGAAATGAATAATGAAAATATAGATGAAATACGCTTGTGTGTCTATTGTTCAACGGGGTTAAACAAACTGCCAGAAGATCATAACTATCTACCTATCAGAGCCGAGGAAATTTTTGGAGAAAAACATCTTCTTTTTTTTGAAAAAGATATCTGTCAAAGGCATATGCATCCAAAGAGAGAGAGTGAGAGAAAGAGAAGTTGGTCCAACATAGAAAGTATTATTATCCAATCGAATACCTCCAGAAGGTTGATCCCGATACAAGAGATTTTCGCTCAGAGTCAGCGTAACTCCCGCAATCGTCAAGGAGACAATATACTAGGTTAAGATTAATTTAAACTAAAGGTGGATTAGGGCACTTCTGGGTGTTTCGGGAACAACTGCAAATCCTTGAGTTTGAATGTAAAGCACTTGAGTTTGAATTCTCGATTAGAAATTTGTTTATTTTTACGAATCTCGAGTAAAATATTTCGAATTTTTTTCTGTGATAAAGCTCGAAATCCGGACAAGACTGATGCCATTAAAGAACCTACCCAATTGAAAGATGTGTCCGAACTCCGTTTACTGCTCGGAACAATAGCATATTACTCGGCATTTGTGACCACTCTTAGCGAACCTAGAGGACCACTATATAAATAAAAAATTGGAAAAAAGTTCATAGAATTTGAATAGACTAATCACAAATGACGAAAAACGTAGTAATTGTTTGCAATTTTTCCCTCTACGATTTATTTTCACTGCTGCCTAATTTGCAGTTTCGCTAAATGACACGACCGTCGAAAGACTGTGCGGCGAAATCGCAAAGTCCATCGCGGGGGCCAATATTCCTCCTTTAATCGCTACTTCCCACGAAGACAGCGAACAGCCCAAAGGTGTGATGAACCTCCACGAACCACCCGAGATGTTTCAGGACGAGATGCGCCCGGAGCTGGGGACGGGTTGATTCAAGTAGTTTCAGTGGACGTTGGCAGATACCGATGCCCCGGTGGGCCTCGACTATCACGATGGAAAAATTGCCAAACACGCTGGCCTGCACCCTCACCTCGCTACCACTTAGTTGAATCCCTTAGTGCGTTTAGCTAGAACGCGGCCACCCTAGCCTTGGGTGGAGTCGGTTAACTCTGATGTTAACTCCCTGTGTAGCTAGACAGATCCCACTTATTCGGTTGGGTCTGCCCGCCGACTGCAGGGGGCGAACTTACCGAGCAAAGGAACAGCCTGCGGGAAGGGACCGCTGCGGCGCTGGTGGAGACAAACTAAGTTGGTTGAGTCATTGCTCCTTGTTCTTCTTCTTCTTCTACCATAGCATCTACGATGTAGAGTTCTCCGTGGGCGCTTCGGCTACCGAACTATCGAGTCAGGATGGGCGCGCGGAAAGCGGCAATATAGAGAAAGCACAATGTATCTGCCAACGTCCTCCAAGATACCACGATGGCAGATCCTATGAGGGCACTAAGAAAAAGAAGAAGTTGCTTAGCTCCTGCTGGGGCGCCCGCTTGTCAGATGCGTCTTCGGCTGAGCCTAGCTGCCTAGGTGCTTCGGGCCGTTCGGGTTGGTCATACAAGTTAGGTTTTGGGCCTTATATGAGGTTTTGGGCCTTATATGTACGTTATACCTTGGACCCCAGACAGCCCGAGGCCCAGGGGTCACCAGGAAGAGGAAATGGCGATCGAGGAGCAACTTGTACGATGAGGGTCGCGATGCATCAGCAATGCAATTGGAAGAAAGGGCCAACATCAAACGTTCACTTGGGAAACACTGAAAGGTTGAGGGGGTGGATGTCCTGCCTTGGCGGCGAGGTGCGAGGAACAAGAGTACAAAATAGGCCGAGCAGGACACATATCAAGAGCCAGCGGCAGAACAACATCGCAGCCCTTACATCGAACCCGCAACTAGTTAACCATGTGGACGGCTTAATGAGAATGATGCTGAATTGCGTTTGCAGTCACGCAGGAAGTACGCTGCGCCTCCTCAACGACACATACAAGCAAAGGTAAAGGACAAGCAACGGTAAACACCTAACATTTAGATCTATACATCTTATATATGTATATTATGGAGATGACCAATACCAATATAAATCGGCGTCTGGGGCTATCGATTAAGTTCACATGCCTGAATCTATTTGAATATCTATTCAATACAATAATAATAATAATTGTGAAGAAACGTCATTATGATGCAGTCATTTGTTTGTGAGAAGGTCACCGCCCGTATAATCCATAACCACTGTAACATCCTTATGTTGCATATGCTATATACGAGAAGAATCACAGACTGGTAGATTAGTAACGGCCTGCTGTGGTTTAAGGCCCGAGTGTGATACCACGGGATAGCACACGTCGCGCCATTGTAGCTATCGAAACTTCTGACCTCCACAAGTCAAAACGAAAAAAACCTCAGCTCTTAACCTTTTAGGTATTACTATGAGGATCTGTCGGGGCTACCTTTGCTTCTTCCCTGTGTTACTCGTACCTGGCAAGAATCTTCAGATAAAGAAAGATGATAAAGAACTCCAAAGATTCTCCGCGCCTGACAGGATTTGAACCCAACACACACCTCCCTCCGGTCTAGCAGTCCAAGACGCTCACCACTAGACCATCCAGGGGACACGTCGACACGAATCCAGCGCAAAGCAACTGATAGAAGTGGCGGCACTCGGAGTTCTACTACCAGCTATTATGCTTCTACTCGATACCCCTTCGAACTAGCACAATGAAACATAATTCGAATTTTCATTCAATCGGTGTCCACTGCGCCCCGAAGCTGAGTGCATTAACCCTCGTGATGTTTACCGAAACAACATCTGCGATAAAGCAAAGCCCGCAGCGTACGTTCGAATGGCCGAATGTGTTTCGGTAATACGACGAAGCCTGCAGCAAATTCACACAAACGAATCATTCTCTGGTGACGACGCACTTCTGTAGCGGGACAATGCTCGAGCTAACTTGAGAAAATAATCATTTGCTAATTTGTCTTCGTGAATGTCTGCCAATGCCAGCATATCGATATTAGAGAGAGCGGAACTCCGAACTGTCAGGCGGCCCACTTCTGCATCCATGTTCTCCTGACAAATCTCCCCAAATTCCTCCGAAACCACCATGATTGTCAGTGTTATGCCAGAAATAGACGTACTAGTTGTCGACCCTAAGTTCTACCTTGCATCGAACGCCACTTACGACGGCTTAGCTTCGTCGTTTTGGGATGATACAATCTCCCCGCTCCCCCAAGTGAGTTCTCAACAGCGTGGTCGAGTTCGGTTCTCCGCAATTCCGTTGATATCACCACACTCCACCCCGGCGTATCTCAGACGGCCGGGGCCGCCAACTCGTCCGTGTCCCTCGCCCCCTCTAAATGGACAGAGTGCAGCCAGCTAAACGAAGGACTAAATAGTCGAAACCACGTCAATTGATCTCTGCTGTGAAGCTCCGACTCGTCGAGTCGTGTCCACTGGGTCCATTCAAGTGTGATCGTGCTGCAGGTAGGTATTCCGCAGAGAAGCCGTGCAGCCTGACGAACCATGCGCGCGCAGCTCGAACGTACCACGATGCCGCTGGCTACCAACGGGAGAATTCACAGTGCGTACATTTCAGGACATGCTAGATAAACACCACTGCTGGATGAGAGTGTCCGATGCACGCGATCTATGCAAACTTAAGGGAGTGGTTGAACGCGTTCGTGCTACTCAACGCGGGGGGGGGGGGGGGTTATCCTTCGGCAGTCGTCTTCGAGCGCCGAAATGCTCGCAGGCGGGGTCAGTGTTCAACCGTTTGCCTTGGTGGACAACCCGAGTTCCTCACTGAGTATACGGTTGAACCGGCATTATTGAGGAATATATATATTCGTGATGTCCTCTGACTCGATATGTCCTCACCGGTCGAAACATGTCGCGATGTTTTGTCACAACACCTGACAAGTGACGTGTTGGCTTCCAACGACTGTTCGGCCAAAAGTGACACAGGCACTAGTGCGTGTGTTTGTGTGATTTGCCTAGTAACGATTTAATGATGATTAGAGTTTTGCATTATTTTTAAGAGCGGAGAAGTGCGTTACGCACGAACGGGTGGGCCCGAGCAGTGTCGGACTAGCCATAAATTAACGGCAAGCTAGACTACCGGCGTTACCGACTAAAACTCCAGGTTTTCAGTTGGTCTGAAAGCCTCAGCACGCAGCCTCTCTCTTAAGCTTCCCTCCATACCTCCCAGCTATTCGTTTACTAGTACTGTGAGCAAGTACATAGTATTTCAAAGGTTCAAAATAGACGCCTGAAATCATCTAGAACAGCTATATATATATATATATATATATATATATATATATATATATATATATTAGTCGTTGCGTAGTGCAAAATTATCTACGCAGTCCGTCGACGTATGGTACTAATAAGTCTAAAGGACGTCCACGAAAGATCAGCCAGCGAACTGTTACATATATATATATATATATATATATAAAACAGTTCGCTGGCTGGTCTTTCGTGGACGTCCTTTAGACTTATTAGTACCATACGTCGACGGACCGCGTAGATAATTTTGCACTACGCAACGACTTCTGCCAATTTCTCTGACAATTGCAGCCTGGGTCTTTCCTGCTCTGTGTAAAGCAGTAATAACTGCTTTCTCTGCATCACTAAGGCTCCAAGCGTGTGCCATGACTATAGCACAGCGTAAATGCTCAACACAAACCCGATTCATTCAGCGAGAATACTCGATAACTCGGGGTGCCTTATCATTTCATACACCCAATAGATGACACATTTTATTCTAGCAGGCTGCATGCGACGTTATATGCGCTGTTCTTTGTGGAGTGTATCTTATTTGACACGTACAGTGATCTGATACAGAATAATTTCCTCAAATGTGTGCTCCTTGTAACGGTTTGTGAGAGGGGTGCCTTAAGTTTATGCCCACCACTGTATATCTTCTCGCTGACGATATCTTATCGTATAGATTTGTCTATACAAAGCTACCGCTCTGCCATCAATGCGGGTACCCTTATCAAAAATACCGTTTCCTTTGCCGCCGTTCCACCGTGTTCTGCTCGCGCCATCCGACACCCACAGGCCCTACCCTCTCCCGAATCATCCACAGCGCCATTTGAAAAACCATCAAAACCGCTACTGACATCAGCTGTCTGCTATGCGTGTGTCGCGACACATCGACCCAACATCAAGCTCGTTCTAGTACCGGGCCGTGGGTTTCGACCCACAAGCGCCGCTGTACGAGTCGCCTTACCTTTATCAACATAAGATTCACACACACACACACACACAAATACATAGAGACAAACATCGGCAGACAGCCAGACCAAGAAACACATGCAATCGGCTGATACGAAGTCTTCTTCGTGTACCCCCCCTGCCTGCCTTGTGTGCTTGATGCAAAAACTAAAGAGAAAAAGACAACACAACTACCGCTAACGAAAGCTGCCACTGCTCACACGGCGGCTGGGTGTCGCAGCGAAGAAATCTCTCTCGACGTATTGTTATTGTCGCTCTGTTGTAATCGTTCTCGCTCGCTCGAAGCGGTGTGTCTCCGTCTGTGCCGTTGCGGTTGTCGTGCGTGACTGACGGATTTTTTCCGGACTCGGATCCCTGCACAGCATCGGACTGCTTTCGGAGGCTGTTCCTTTGTTGTCTTCGCTCATTGTTTGCGCTCCACCCGCTGCCGAACACATCCGAGATTGTTCATTCGTGTGTTCTGCTCGTGTTCATCCTGCCGTTTTGTGCTGATCGTTGCACAGTGTGAGTGTGTGCGGCACTCTAGCCAACTCTATAACTGGTGGCTCGTCGTTCCTGCGTTTTGCTGCTGTTGTTGTTGTCGTCGTCGCCGCCGCCGCCGCCGATGATCTAGTGCCGTGACGGCACAGGCGGCAGAATAAAGGCCGAACCCATATAAAGGCCGATTGCGTCGGCCGTAGCCACCGAGTACTTGGCTACTTGTTGCGATTTGTTCTTCTCCTTCGGTTCTTGTACGCGTTCTTCGCCTGACCTACCGTAGATATGCCTGTCATTCAGGTAAACAACAAAGATGAGTTCGACAGCCAGATGCATACTGCCGGCAATCGGCTAGTCATTGTTGACTTCACTGCTACCTGGTGAGTAAATAGAGAAAGATGGCCAAAGAAAAACAAAAACAAGACTTCGACAGGGCTTGTCGCAGCTCTGGAGAACTCGGGTGGACAGACGACGCCGCCGCCGCCGCCGCCGCAAAACAGACCCAGACATAAACATTCCGAGATACTGGCTATCTCAAATACAGATGAGAATATATCGGCGCATCGATCACTATATTCGCCGGATAGGGGCTATTGAATCAATAAAAACAATATCTGATCACACCGAAGTTAACACCATGACAGCACAGTGGTGACATCGCGGGTTCGACACTTCTGACAGAGTGATTGCTTCTTCTGCTTCGCTCATGGAGAATAACTGTAGTAGCCAAGCGTCGAAGTTATCATATTGGTTGAGCGGTAGTCCGAACACGCCGATACAATTTGTAGTTGCTGATATTGATTCGAAACACCCCCGAAAAACAAATGCCCGTCTACAATTCCTCTATACCCCCAAGATGGCTAATCAGTCGTTGGAGCTAAATTTCAGCTGGCGTGAGTAATTTCTCCGGGCTGACTCACAGAGGGCATTTTGCTTCCACGCTTTAACCGCATTCGGCATTGCTTCAAGCCCCAAAGCGTGTTGTATTCGTGTGTGCTCCGCCGTGCAATCGACGGAGGCATGTAGACGAATGCGTCAGATCGTCACACCGTTGCACATTTTTCTCTAATTTTCTTATCTTGCGCGAGTATGTTGTATCTACTCGGAAGATTCAGTACAGCCGATTCAAAGCGGGACGATTCATCCAACAACAGTACCTGCTGCACTTCGATGGCCCTTTACCGTCGTGCATAGACATTCATACAAAGGGTCGCCGGGTAGGATGGAACGAGGGTATAACGTAGGGTATACATGGCACATACATATGTGTCCATCGTGTGTAGTGGGATTTGTCGTAACTGATAAGCCGTTCTAATCGTATTGTCGTCATTTCAGGTGTGGTCCCTGCCAACGAATTGCCCCACACTTTGCTACATTTTCGACGACGTACGCAGCTGATGCGGTGTTCCTCAAGGTGGGCATCGCGTCTGATTGTTTTCAAACGAACTAGGATTTTTAGATTTCTCCCTCTCACAACTCGTTTATTTTGGACTCACTATAAGACGTCTGACTGGGCTTCGCCTCGGCGAAGGCCAACTGGTCGCTTAGCCTTCCGGGTCTCTATGTGGTGACACCCAGGAAGGCAAGGCCTTTTGCGTTGCCGTCGAGGTTGTCTCCGATGCCGGATATTGCGGGTTTCAATCCTGTGGTTGAAGGGCTAGTCTTTGACGGTTATAGCCTTTTGTAGGACTACCTCTCTTCTCCATCCATTCTTCGGACCACCGTCCACCATCTATTCCTTGGCTGTTGTTGGTGCTCAATGCCCTCAGGATTAAAACATTCGACATCCGGCTTCGGAGGCCGAGTCATGCGAATCACAGGATTTGACTGGCTAGAAGGCTGCTTAAGGTAGCCTGAAGAGGTCGACTTTCCGCCGGCCGTGAACCCACGCCGGCCTTTGACGGCTACAATCTCCCGCAGGATTTGAACCCGCGACCTCCGGCATTGGAGGCACGGACTTGACATTGAATAGGTTACAGTGCTACGTGATTGTTTATATCGGGACTGAAAAGTCCCAAGTATCTGTTGGAATTATTTAATAAATTGCCCGTAGTCACTCTTTCGTGTATGATGCAAATGAACAATTCAAATATATGTACTCGTGTACCTACAGTAGGTCATTTTTGAGCGTGGGTTGCTCTCGACCAAGTGTTCAACTGACTTGAAACGCTGGATGCCTCGGCAGTCTAGGCCTTGTATAGAATGAATTAACAAAGTTTTAATTATCATTTGTCACCATCTTGTCATGCCGATAACAAAATATCTGCTGGATTTAATAATGAAAGTGCAGCACTTTCATTCGATTTTTCCAGTACGCAAATCCAATAAAATCATCACTTAATAATAATGGTTATTATTTTAATGTATATCTTTACTTGGTTCCATTTACGAGCCATTTAGCCCATCGTTAACGCCTTCGAATCTCTATCACTGTGTAAATCATGTGACCGAAATCTATTCTTAAAAACACACTAATGTTTTAATTAAATAATCGTTGTAATCAATAATCAATCAATTATCGTCGTCGTCAATTCAGCGTCTTGTCAATATAGATTCATACGTGACTGGTCATATTGATATTTTCACCTTTCCACCTTCAACTAATCGTCCTCCCTTGTCTCAACACACTTACAGGTTGATATCGATGACGCCCGTGATGTTGCCCAACAGTACAATGTCACCGCTGTTCCGACCTTCATGTTCTTCCGCAATAAGGAACGCCTCTTCAACCTGCGGGGCTGCAATCCGCAAACGTTGGAAACCAAAATCACGGAGCTCCTCACCCGATCGGCTGCTGCCGAGCAGGTAATGCTCTTATTGATCAACGACACACGTGTGATGCCCTCGATAATTGCTATACCCATATAGATGGGTTTGTTGTGTAATGAAGTTCCTTGCATTGTCCCCCATTATCGATGAGACATGAACTCCTTCTCGGCGAAATTTAATCACACGACGGTGTGGTTTTGAAACAGAGCTTTCAAGTGGAATGATGCCTATCAACACATGCTGGAATCTCATTCGTCATATAGGAACACACACATCAATATCCATTCGCACCGAATGCTACAGTCTCGCCATAATCCATGTCAATGTTATAAGCGATTCGTGATGTCGCCCGGTGAATGACTACACCACTGTTCATTGTTGGCGTTTTGCTTGTTCTTGTATTTATTCTCGTACGCGATAGGTTCAGGGCCACGGCGACCTAGCTCCGTTTATTTCTAAGCAGAACTCTGAGTGTCTGAACGAGAGCGACACCTATAATCTAGCCTCACTTCTTAGCGGAAAGGCTCATCTCGAATCGGATTGTGACGAACAGCTGCTTATAAACATCGGTAAGCTCCTTGATCTATTTCTGTATGATAATATTTTCGGTGGCGGATTTGGTTAAGTGTGAAACAACAAAGTAGAGGCTTTACTGGTTTATTAAAGCAACTGCAGTCTCACAATGCTTAAGTTCTCGTGGAACGGCGCGTAAGCCGTCCAAGCCACCGCGCTGACGGCTAAGTCTCGGGCTGGGGAGATTTAATTATTATTGATTTGCAACCGGTGATTTAATTATACTTATTTGTTCTGCATGCCGCGCCTCACCGACGATGCTCTCTCTCTCCCTATTTCTTACGTACAGGATTCCAACAGCCAGTCAAGCTACACTCGGTTCGCATGACCGGACCTCAAAACGCGGCAAAGACTGTCCGTATCTTTATTAATCAACCGCACACGTTGGACTTTGATTCGGCATCGTCGATGCAACCTGTGCAAGTGCTCGAGCTAAACGCGCAAGACGCGAAAAAGGATTCGATTGTAGAGCTGAAATATGTCAAGTTTCAAAACGTCTCAAATCTACAACTGTTCATCAAGGATAACCAGGATGGCTCCGAGGTGACCCGCATTGACCAGCTGCAATTCTTCGGTTCGGCGTTGTCCGCGACAAATATGAACGATTTTAAGCGCGTGTCTGGCTCGAAGGGCGAGGCCCACTGAGAAGCAACAAATCGTCCGCCGTTGTTGATTTGATGGTCGATCTCTCATTTTCTGTCGCAAAATTACAGATCACCCTGTGATCAACTATGGGCCCCTCTGTAACGTTCCGCCAATGTCACATACTATATATATATGCATATATATATATATATATATATATATATATATATATGTATATATATATATATATATAAACTACGCAACGTTATCTTTCTTACACTCTGGTGTCAGTCATACGACGCGCCTTCTGGCCCTCTGAGGAGCAACCCGGTGGCTGCTCAGCGTGCGATTCCTCTGGCCTCCTCCTGCAACGAGACTCTCCTGTTGGCCGAAGATCAAGAAGAACGCAGTGTGATGTTTGTGGCATCGAGGAGTGCACAAGCGCACGGCGATTAGCTATCTATCCATTGAAATACACAGAAATGGGAAAATACACAGACAGACCCGCGCACATGCCTAAATTGTTTTTCGTGTTGTCACTGGCTAGGCACATACGTGGATGTTGGGGACGAATGTTCTGTAAGGGGTATGGCTGAGCTGATTTTAAATTTAAGCATAACACCAGCAACAACAAATCCCAGGGAGCCTGCTTGGGGAGGGGGCGTAATTTGCGCCACGAGTTCAGAGGGAGCGAATGTGTGCAAGAATGTTGTTGCGCGTGCATACGTCTTATATATATATATATAGGCGCAGACGAAAACTGCAGACACAACTGAAACGAATATATACATATAAATTATATAGACATGCAGAAATTACACAGTATAACGACCGTAATATCAATATATATATATATATATGATGGCACGATTGGAGAGAACACAAAGAAGACAAGTATCTAGTGATAAATAAATGCCCTGCTTAATTATTGGAGAGAGTTTCAACGATCAAGCGGGGGGCAGGTAAATGGTACAGTTGTCGACGGTTGCAGGAATCTTGTGTGGGTTGGAGACCTTCTGGGCAGGCGGTTGTTGAGACCAAGCCGACCTCAGCACCCTCGTACACATCAGCGACATGGAATGGGGGATCGATAGCCAACGACGAAGTCCGCCGGCTTCCCGTCCGCTCTTGGGGAACGCTTTGGGGCTATTTTTTTTGCGTAGGCAACTCGTTGAATGACCATGGTCAGGGCGGGGCATATGAACATGAACGCAGCAGAGATGCGAGAGGCAAGACGCATAGACGACGTGGCTTCAAATGCAAAATAAACCTTACGTGTTTTAGACATGCGCTTCGTTATCATTTTCCCATTGTCAGCGACCTCCAGCTGTTCCCCTATTTGATCTCCCCCTGTGATATATGATAGAGAAGAGCAACGTACCCTTGAGCTGTCGATTCCAACAATAGTTCTATTACGTAACGTAGCAGTACTATGGACGTTAAGCAATGAATACAAGATGAAATATACAATATTCGCTTACGACATTCCGTAAACACCGTTAATACTTTATTATTGTTACCATCATAGTCATCAGCACTTAGGGCATACCACTCACTCTATGCCATCAATGAAATGATTCTGAAAAGGTAGAAGTGAGCCAGTTAACATTTGCAGCATTGCCCTACTGTTAAGGGATTCTGACGAGATCTCAGAAATGAACGTCTGATGCACAGCAGAGACAGAGGTGGTGGTCGAGAAATTGTCAAGCAGAATTCACACCGTGTCTTTTCTTTTCACCGTTTTATCTTCTATTCTGGTTATTATATTTTCATGCCAATTTGACGACGTATGAGGATAAATCTCAGTTCATCTCAATCTCCCTTAACATTGTGATTGTTTAACACTGTGTGTGTGTGTGTGTGTGTGTGTGTGTGATTAATTTAGATTTTGCTGTCGACCTTCCGACCAAACCCAGTTAGAGCTCTATGCACAAATGTGCTACTTTATCCACACTGATCGGAACGTAAGTCAGCATTTATATTATACTAATAACCTGTTTCCATGCATATTTATTTATATGTATATATATTTATGTATGTATATTTATATGTATATGTGGTGTAGAGAATAATTATTGTATCATAATTCCTCTCTCTCTCTCTCTGTTTTTGTTGTGTGTTTTTTACCTATTTTTACGTTTAGACAGACGCAACATTTCCGGCCAACTCGCACACACATACACTGTACACAATTATCATTGTCATATCATCATAATGATTAAAGTCATACGAATTTATAGTTCCGTCCGTCCTAAACAACAGCGTAACCTTTCGAGCGGTCTTCTACGTTCCATGAATTTATCTGATAACTCTCAGGAGGTAAAGTATCGTATTGCATTGACATACTTCGTTCAGAGACTTACTGGTCATTTCTTGGTCTCCCGCCCGGGCACAACACAAGTTCTCGCTATACCTATTTACTTGGTCAAAAATAATCATCAGAATGTCTGTTTCTCTCTGCCCCCGAAAGTCCCCTTCGACCAGTTCCTCTTCTGTCATATACATCATACTTGATTCCTATGCGTTATTGACTATTGGTCGACTTCGTCACCACTAACTCGAGATTTGGCTCAGCCACACAAGCGAGATCGTCAAGCGTCGACCACGATATTCTGGTTCTACGTTTCGACGTTCTCTTGGCCAACTCGCATTCGTAGGCTGGGCAGGTTCTGACCTTTGTCATCGAGCAGAATATACGCTGTGCTGTGTGATTATAGCAGTACGATGCATTTTTGCGTTCGTCTAGCCGAATCGGGTTCGCTCTCGATGTCGGCGGAATATCGAGCTAAATTAAGGCGACGCCCGTTTTTCGTTAGTTCTCCTAGGTGAAGCTAGGTCGACTTCTCCTAGGTGAACCACTCACTGGAACGCCTCGGGGGGCAGCTTGTTATTTTGCTCAAGTATACGGAACACGTCGTAAGCTGCTTCCGGGTTCCAGTTATGCTGTACGAGGCAATCCATCGAGAAGCGTCGATTCATTTTCGTCACTTGCATGAATTTCGCGATGATTTCCTCGCTGCCAGGAGGCGGGCCACCGACGGACGGGGGCGGGGCAGTAGCTGCAGCCGCCGCCGCAGTAGCTGCAGCCGTAACAGCTGCCGGCGAAGGTGGCCGAGATGGAGGAGAAGGCTCCTGGTAGGCACGAGACTGTTGAAAGGAAAGCAAAAAGAAAAGCAGACTTAGAATGCGGGAAAACTACCAGGAAAATCCATTAGTGGGAGGATGCCCAGGGAAAATTCCTCTCTGCGCACTTGAGACGCCCCTGCCTGTGACAGATAGTTTGCCGCAATGGTGGACACATTATTTGACTCGAAAAAAGATTCCTTCAACCTTCATCTGATATCTCTCGCTGCATTCAAACCGCGAGAAGTAAATATGCTAAAGAAACACAGATCCCAAAATAGCAGCGCGAGGCGAATTTTCATTCTGTGGGTGCCGGTGAGTCAATCTTAGGAGTACCTACCTGCTTCTCAGTGGCGACAGTGATGAACCAGCCGTCGTTGACGATTGCCAATCCCGCACCTTGGGGCACGACGGTAAACATTCTTTGGAAACTGCGAAGATTAGGCAGGAATCGGCCATCGGGTCTCTTCTCACGAAATACCCCATTTACGTAGAAAATCATTCGGGTCGGCTCGACGAACGAGACGTCGACAACAAACGATGAAGGATCATGCTGTGTTTTAGCGAAGTTCTTCAGAAAATCTAAGATGTTGATTCGACCCTGGTGCAGCAGGCGTCGCTTTAGGTCTGTCCAAAAACAAAGACAAAACGATAGACGATCGGTAATTAGACGATGATGTCTCATCTTGCCTAAAAACAAGCCAACAATTAAAAAGCCTACCGTCCACGCATTATCACCGCCTCGGAGTTGCCACACTTGCAATTCGCTATAGCTACTGTTTGTAAATGGGCTTAATATCAAGGTAGTTATAGCATGTTGACCATAAGCATGAACAACCTCACCCCAGTGCCACACTGCGCCGCTGTACTCACCCTCATCGTGTTGCATTCGCAAGAAGTTGCGGCTGTCCCCCTTGTAGTCGAGTTTCTCTCGGTCCTTCACTGCTCTTGAGTTGCAAAGGAAAGTTGATGACAACGAAAACAGGGCGGCCTCGTGGTACGCGTCCAACAGGGGCGCACGATCGTCGCTGTCGAAAACCGCAAAGAACTGCTCAACGAAGCTAACGACCAGTTGGCGCGTAGCATCCGCAGGTAAATGACTCGGCTGCAGAAGAGAATGACCCATATATTATTATCAGAAACAAATATAAGACTTGCCAGTTTCTGCCTGGCGTAAGCAAGACTGTAAGTTAAAGCTGGAGGAAACGCGTCACATGGGGCGAAAAATCATAAACAGATATGCATAATCAATCATATACTATACGCGCGGAGTTCAGCTAATCATAGAGAGACACTGTTAACTGCCACACCGTTAATAGTGTTCTGTAACGCTTTATAACAGTGTCTTTATGTTCAATAGCATTGTGTCGGCGTTGTTGTCGTTTGCAGGATAATGGGGATCACTTACGAGAGAGCGCGGTACAGCGATCTTCTCCTCTTGAAGATCGAACACAATTGGTGGCGGTAGCTGCTTCTGGTCCTGGGAAAAAGTGCAATTACTTAGTTAACTACTTCATTAAGCAAGAACGACCTTAATGAATGCTTCATATGCATTTGTTTACGTTATATAAGGAAACAGAAAATAGGAAGACAGATGTCACAATAATTCCGGCAACAAGGGTGGAACTTACCAAGACGACAACGCGAGGAAATCGTTCCCGGACGGCACTGCAAGTGAATGGTGAACCAATGAAGAAGACACATTTCTTCACTCCCCGTCTCTCTCTCTTTGAAATCATCCACCGCTGCGATTGGGCTGAGTACTTTTTCAGCATTCGTCTATTTTTTGCAAAAAGACCTCAAACGCAACTGTGAATAGATACTTGGAATAAAGGTTATTTACTGGCGAATCGAATAAAAGGTCTGTGAATAATATTGCGCATGGCACAAGCGTCAAAAGAAAATTGTGCCCGTGGAGGGAGTACTGAATCAGAGATTCAGTAAGGTAACTTATTTACCTATAAGGTGTTGAAAATGAAATTATATCTGGCAGAACATAGAGAGTAGATATTCACCCCTTTTGTTCTGGGAACGCTAGCACGTATATGACACGAACTAACGTTTGCTGCTCGAGTTGGTTGTTTTCAGCTGTGAGCTCAAGGTGGGTCCCCAAGAGCGGGATGGTATGTATATGCTAACATGTATGTATAAAACAGTTGTTTATGGTCGTCTCCACAAGAGTCGAAGACTCTGCACTGAAGCGATACTTTTAAAGATACAAAGATATATGGTCTTTTTTAATGAGACACCTGGCATTCCAACTTACCGCTGTTAAGAATAACACCCAAGGCAAAAACCCGGTCGACTCCTTGTACTGAATCTCTCACCAAACGACTCCCGTGCCATCACCGGCTGCCGAGTAGAGACCTGCTTACATTATATAAAGAGACATGGCACGCTGTCCACGGGTAGGTATTTTCACACGAATTTCTGCAGCTGTTTTATTTTTTGCTTTTTCTGAGGACTTTTATTCGTTCCCTCTTTGTGAAGATCCATAAACGTAGACAATGGTTTCCCAACGTCGGAAATGTCACACACGTTTTGTTCTATCTGCTGCGGTGCCAGTTTCTCATTTGTACGTGTATCTTAATCAAAACGTGAACCGGGTCATCCTTAACGATCCGCTCCGTACAGTCGACGTGGTCGCGTTCAATCCCAGTCTCTAAACGTTCCATCAACTCGGACACTGTTTTTAAGCACCCCGCGCCATACCAGGCGTACGCTTTCGGCCGCCTTGAGGGCGTAGATCATATCCGCACTTACGAGAAGCTCGGACAGACCCACTCATCTGCCTCCCTGTTGTTGCAGCTGACGAGACGCCGCCGGCCACAACGTCATCGGGAGCGCAGGGATCCAACCCCGAAAGCACATGGCCTGTCAGCTATAACCTGGCAACTTCACGAGGCCCTTACCACGTCTCTCTCTCCACCCATCCAACTCCTTAAGAGGCACAGGAACGTCTGTGAGTCGGCTGCCTGACCTTCGGATCACTTGGGTTTGTGTCCGAAAGTGCTGGGCAGTGCCATTTCACTCTGTCCCCTGATCCATACTTTTTTTTCACTTCTTTTTAGGCCAATGTCGGGGAACGCTCAGAGACTCGACGGCAATTTGCCGACATAAATGTTGGATCACTTTGAACGCAACTCTGGGTCAACATTCGAGCAGACGTAAGCAACGTCCGGAACAAACAATAAGTTGACTCTGGGATTCTGTTTTTGAATGTTATTTTTCTGTTTTGTGCAGTAAGTGTATGGAACAAGTAATAATGTCATATCGTAACAAAGTGTGTTATGATTGTCACAGGTCTGCGCTCGGCGGCCACCGGATATAGGTGGTTGGATCGGTGAAATAGCTAAAGTTGTGAAAATGAGAAGGCTACTATTTTAGAAATAGAGATGACTCTGACAGGGAAGACAACGTATTTGACTTGATTGCAACACTGATTGTCACACATGTGTAACACCGGATGATTAAGAACGCCAGGAGTGCTTCTAAAGCAGTTTATTAGGAAGGTCATGGCCAAATAGCCGATTATATAGGGCAACTTCAGTGCAGCGTCTCGACATTATGGCTAGGTATATCTAGATTCACTAAAGGGCACAAACACGTGCACGAATGAGATCACAGCTGTAAACAACGCAACCGAAGATTTAAAGCGAGACAAAAAGGCAGAGAGGGGAGCTCGCTAAAGTAGCATCGTTTAATGGGAGAAGAGGAACACAAGCTAGTTCATGTTGAGTGTGTCTGTGAAAGAGACATCATATCCTATGCGCCACATATACACTGATGTCAGGGGCATCTGACCCAGAGTTCACCCACAACTCTTGAGGGAAATAGTCGTTCGGGGCCGAGGCCTGAGCAAAGGGGCATACCTAGATATCATTCGGTACTATCAGGCATTCAGGTGAGGGCTTTTCATGCATGCATTGATCTCACAGTGGATGAAACAGAACACAGTCGAAAGAGCGAGCAGGCAGATGTGGTTGGGCGTCGCTCCTTCGAAAGTCGCTCTCTGCAATGAATCCTGTAAGAAGTTGGCTCACAACATTTGCCAATATCGCGATAGACATAAAAAATAAATATGCATACGCCAGCAGTAGAAACCTGAACAGGACACGACATAGCCAAGCCCTATGCATAAGCTATGAAGATGGATGACACAAATCGTTATCATACAAAATGAAACTTGCCCCCTTGTTGTGGCTTGCTATTTTTGTTCACGAAGGGTGAGGTAACATTTGGCGAGGTCCACCTATGGATCTACTATAGGAAGAGTGCTGGTTATAACTTCCTATGAACGAAAACATTACGTGCGCTCATCGCGGGATCATGTTGGCCTACACCTAACATATACATATCTCCTTGTACTCTGTTAATATCCACCAATGTAATTAAACGGAGGTGTGTAGTGTGCCCATCCAGAAGCGCGTTAGCCATTGTCATTGTCGATAGTTGAAGAGCGGGCATATCAAGCCGCTGCTGTGAACGAACATTCAGTACCCCTTCTCGAGAGTCATTGGATCGCTAAGGATGTCAGACCTACAGCGCACAAAAGCGAGCTCCTGCTTGCTTCTCCTAGTAATTCTGATTAGGCGCAAATCTTGCACAGAGTTCACTCAAAGTCAATTGTGTTCATTGGAAGAAAATTCATCAAGCCAAACGATGTGGATAATCAATCACCCCGTGTCCGGTGGTACATACGTGACGTAAGCGTCTTCCTCCTTGTATCGTTCCGTGAAAGGACAGCCGGCGAATGTAGCCTCCATTATCGGAAGGCCTTTCAGTGCGTCTAAATCTTTTACGTGTCTGACCTGGAATTCAGACGAACGGTGCCGGTAACATGAGTGGAGAGTATATAGCAGGAAATGACGACAAAATCATCTCAGGTAACGTGTGAAATAGTATCTATAAAACTTGGAAAAGATAAGATCGCCTACGGAGTAAGGGCACACACGAAATCAACAAAGAACAACGACAACCACTAAGCAAGCTATTAACCACATGGGGCTGGAACATTTCTCATACGAACCTTGTTACCGGCGAGTTTCAGCGTCTTTAGCTCCTTGCACTTAACGGCAAGTGGCGCTAAACAGTTGATGTTGTACATCAAGTTATTCGAGAAGTCGAGGCCTTCCAGCTCCGGTATATAGTCGGTGATGACGGCAATGACGAAGTTGGCTACATTTACCCGAGACAGCGGAAGGAAGAGACCGGCTTCGACTAAGCTGGTGTCCGCTTCGAACTTTGATAGGTTCAGGAACCGCGTGGCTGTGTCGTAACGATTCGACATGGCCACTGGAAAAAAATTGTTTGAACAATTGATCAATTGGTTTAGTGGAATACACTTCTTGACCAGTCGTCCACCTATACTTGTATCTCAAAACAGTAAACAAGGAGAATGTGCGCCTTGGTAGTCGGCATCTTTACTGGCTGTCATACTAATTACACATTTTGAGATTGTACGTCAATAGTAAATAGCCAAGTCATCTGAGTCGATGGAAATTGAGAGGTGATAATTTTAAACAAAGAAGAAGTATACAACAGACACACTTTGGCTGGATACACACATGAGTCCTAACTAAACAGTCACTCCATTATTAAATACCTTTGATAGCGCTCTCGGCGTATTCACTAAGTGAAACCTGGGGCAGATCGCAACTTCGGACAATGATATTCATTTTCGTTCCTTCCTCAGTAGAGATCGAGCCACTGAGTTTACGGAACTCCTGGGACGCCCGGAACGAATTCACGTAAAATGTGGCGCACTGCTGGTCCGTGTGAAAGTTCATTGCGCGAAACTGAACCGGACACTTTGCAGTGAGCTCTCGAATAATGAAATCCTGCCCCCACCGGCGCCCGTTGGGTATTAATACGCGGTACCAGGACTCTGATCCAGTACCGAAATCTGAAACGAAATGAATTCATATATATATATATATTATACAATAGCAGATAAGGGATATCAGCTCGCAAGGCTCGGCGGAGCTGTATCCACCCAGCATCGTGTGCGTGTGTATTCGAACAAAACAAAGGTGAGCGGCCGGCGTCACAAATACTCACATTTTGGCAGGTCACGATTCGATTCAAAGTTCACCATGAACCTCAGCTTGTTTGTGTTCTCGTGCTTCATTCGATGCTTGATTGAGTCGAATCTGCTTCTCATATTGTGAGCGCCTCCCCTGGGGTGATGCCCACTACGAGCGGGACCATCTTTATGAGATGATGCTCCATCCATAACGGCATCACCATCATCGTCAACGTCTGAAGTGAAATTAGTGCCAAAACAGATTGTTAATTGGAAAGCTTACTTTTGATCGTTGTATTTGAGGTGTATCACTACCTTGTATTCGTTTGCTTCAGACACAAAGGCGCGTTTTGAGCTGTGAAATTTCAGTTTGCCTGACTACTAATCGACCGATCAAATGTGGTACCGCAGAGACAAAAATCATACGCCTTACCAATCAGATCGATGTAATCGTTTATGCAGAATGCCAAGGCTTGCTATAAGACGTCTCTTGCGTAATTAGATTTGACCAAGTTTAAAGTGGAAGACAGCGGCAACAACAACAACAACACCCTTTTCTAAACTTGGCACATTAAAAGGGCATTTCATAGTCTATGTGTCGTATGTGAAAACGCTAACTTACGTCGGCCGCCAGCGGCACGCGGGCCCCTCTTGTTACGGCCGAATTTCTTCATTGTCCTGCAAAAAAGAGAATTTCCCGAATACAGACTGAGCAATTAGAAGAACTACATATGACGGCCTGAAGTATTGAGTAGCTTATAGAAAAAAACAAGGGTGCCCACACATGAAAACGAGTAGGGCGCACTAATCGTTATAAAGTAATTCCTCTAAGCCATATGCTCACAAGAACGGGAGCTAGATTATTTGGCAGCTTTGTAGTTACTGTAGCAATAATGCTCGCACAATATTGCAGGCAAATTGCAAATTGTCTATCTAGCAAATACAACTGACGTTAGTGAGGCCGGATGAAAACGTAAGCCACAAAGCATCGTTCTAACTATCAGTATATCCAACATATACTATTTTATCCCCGCCCCCCCAAATAAAAAAGAGGTAGTGCTTCCAGTAAACGAGAGTAATCGATTATTAAACTGCTGATACTTTGTGGATTTCGTGAAATGTTACTAAGCACCGATTGTCGTATAGATTCCTAAAGGCACAAACGTTGGTCCGGCTACACATCTTAATAAATGCCTGCTGCCTCGGAACGATCATGGCCAAACACACATATAGTATGATGTCGCGACGCACAAGTCGAAAATCGAATGCGATTTAATAACCGGAAAATATTTGCACTGTTTTAACTCCGCACAGACAGATCACTCTCGTAGAAGCCATTAAATGTCTTCCATAGCTCAGGGTCAGCTGTCTACTTTCAGTGGTAGGCCTCGGTACCGCCGTGTGCGCTTCGACGACTCCTTGGGCCACAGTATTGCTTCAAGGACTTGTCAGTTGAAGGGGTTCATGCTAACAATTGTAGTGTCGGCCAGGATTAGGAATTGCACATTGCAGCTGTTTCTTATGCATGTGACGGCAGATCACCATTAGCGGTATCCCAGCAAACTGAAATGTCTGGTGATTACGCCGCTGTTTGTGTTTTCTTAGGGCAGTACCACGTAATACATTAATGAAATACATTAGCCTTCAAACATCACCCTGGCAGGTCTCTAAGGCGATGCTACGAAGCGGATCCGGAATTTGAAGAAGGCCATAGAAAAAGGACAGCTGATTCGATTTGCGAATTGCAGGTCGAGACAAACCATGTGTGCATTTTGCCACTTGTGATGTGGGACAATTATGAAACGTTAAGACGTCGTCCTGGTTGGCCCGAGGTGCCAGGTCTTGCCGTGCAGCTAGCCAATACCCGTATCGTTCGAAATTCACACTACGATCGGTCGACATCGTTGAGAACTACACGAATTAATATTGATCACTAAGCCTAACGAATATGTGTATCCAAAAACCAGTCGAAACATTACCTCACTCAACAACACCACAACATGAAATAAGCTTATCGGTGTGAATATAAATCTCGGAAGTAGTTGCTCGTTGATCCCAGACATGGGCCATTTTCACCGACGGGTTCCGGGCATCGAATGAATGCTTAGCAGGCCATAGCGGATGAATGAGTTTGGCTCGCCTTGGTGGCGTTGCGGAAATTCGCCCGCGCAGAATTCGGCGGAGCCCACAAGGCGCCAAAATACGTGAAAACATATTTTGAAGGTTTTCTTGAAATCTCCAAATTGCCCGATACTGGTATAGATAAGGATCGTGTTGTTTAGTGTTATAAAGAAATGCTGGCTCACACATAGGTCCCTTGAGGCTCAAACAAATCCAAACTAAGCTCCGCCGGATGATGCGGAGTTTCTGATGACAGTTTATTGGTGCGTGTAATTGCGTGATTCCTTCCGAAGTAGATAGTCGCGCTTAGAACGAAGTACATCAGACAAATCTAGACAACTATTGACCCTGTGTCTCAATGCTCTATTGCTTGATCATTGTTTTCGAAAAATGTTCTCTCATATTGCGCCTCTTCTCATAAAGTAATTCACTTATGAACTGGGGCCAAAATGGCCTTGTCAGACACCGGTCCACGTGCATACATCGTGGTAGAAAGATGTCGCAACTTTGGTTTGCACACACACACATACACTTCGCGAAATCCCATGGCGTTTCATTGTATTTATGTCGATCAAAACGTGCGCCTCTAATCGAGTCGATCACAGCATGTGCTTATGAAAAAGGTGAAAGCGAAGCCAAGGAGAGAGAAAGAAACGGCTCGTCAGACTAAATTTTTACGTTGAAGTCGATGATGGTAAAAGTCAATTGTTTCCAGCCTCTGCAGAAGATTGCACCTCCCACTATATTTTTGTTGGACATTGTTACATATTGCATGAGGTCAAATAATTAGTATGTGCTGATTATCGTAAGATATACTGTGCTGTAGATAATCAACACTCTCATTTATGATGACGGGGCTTGCTCGCTGGCCCAATAAAAACAGGATGTTACTCTCTAAGCAGAAGTGCGCGTCTGTTTTATATGATGGTGCTACTGATTATAATTATGCAACTGATGGAACGTGTTACCCGTGACTTGGGCGTGTTAATTAAGCCCACCTTGATTGTAACGAACACATTGTACAGCCCAGTCACGCATGTAACCAGTTTCGTAACGTTTGGATAATGGTTAGACGGTTTAGTATAAAATATTCTAATGTATATATATATATATATATATATATATATATATATCAACTCATACAATCAATCGCAATCAGTCCTACAATGTTCGTATTGCGCCCAGATATGGAGGCCTTATTTCATAAACGACAGGAAGATGTCCGAGTGTGCTCAGAAAGCTGCTTCATCGAAGATTACAAAAAATAGAGATAGCGTGCGATTTTATCAATCATGGAGAGGTAGCGTTCGTGCCCTGACCCAGGTATATATATATATTGTATGGTATATATATATATATATATACTTTACTTAAACCTTCTTTTGATTGTAGACGAAATAATCCCAGGAGCATTGACATGCACAACTTAATAAATCACTGTTTTGCCTGAAAGGCGACAAACTTTGTGCATGATAGACAGGCGGGATGCTATAGAATAGAAGTGTTGGTTCATTGATGGCACTGCGATTTCAGCAATGAGCTATTCGTGTTAAGAGACTTTCACAAATGTTTAGGACATCAGAACATAATTGTTTGTGACCCGAGTCGGCACAGATTTCATAATCTACGGTATCTTCATCTTTATTAACATGTTTTAATAATTCGGTGATGACAGTGTCTAGTCGACACAAATGTTCGTTGCTCAGGCGAGGGAGGGAGCTCCACAGTGATGGCTAACGGTAAGGAAGAGCGTGTTTGCTCGACTCCGAGAAAACTAAAGCTGTTATAAGTATAGTGTTGCGACGATCAGAGCGGCTGGCGATAGCGGTGAGCGGAATGACGATATCCGGTGGAATGAGACGTCTCGACATCTTAAACGTGAGAAGGGTGACACGCATCGTGTACATTTTAATCAGCCGGGAATGGCTCGCACGAGGCGTAAGTATCCCCTACAGATTCTCTGAGGCTTAAGCTGAACAGAGCCTTAAGATCATTGTTCTGGATTACTGAGCTCGGCGGGACATTCAAAGATAGCCCCTCCCTAGCGTAACAAAGCACAGATGGCAGCAGAGCCTTATACACCAAGATAAGACCCTCTCGTGGGACTTCCATCTGCAAAAGTCTCCGCAGTACCGCAACTATTGCCTAGCACCAGGATGCGCTCTGGCACAGGACCAGTTGTGAGCCTCGATGGGTAGCTAGCTACACATAAAAAACCACTCCCACGAAAATCAGCTCCGGTTTGCTAGCATTGACAACTAGCACCGGAGAAATGAATGGCAGTTAGTCTCGAACTGCTACACGAGAGCGCATCTTCGTTGTGGATTACCGAATTCGACCATCTTTTTGTTTATTCATAGGCTGATTGTTAGTATCCAGTCTCGGCTCGTGCTTTTCGGCACAGAACCGCATACTACACCCGACCCACTGCCGCCGTTTGTATGTCGACGCTGTTATTCGACAGGCTTGTTTTTTAAGAGGAGGAAATTTCTTCAAACGCATGGACATCACCAGAGGCACTCTCCATAACAGTGGGATTATCCAGTGCAAAGGGTGGGGTTGATGTGGATGACAAAACGCCTCTACCTGCTAAAATCACCACCCTCTGCTGAGAGTGCATCTCCTCCCCAGAGTCGGCTTTACGTTTGGCATCACTTAGTCATTCGGTCGGCTATCCGGCCGCAATTGCGCATCCGTTTGTCGCCGCCGCCGCGCATTTTGGTTTCTCAAAGTTCCACGTTTCATCAATTGGCCAATAGGGCAGAGGAAGCTCTGAATCCTAAACACACAGATAGGCTCACACAGCTGAATCCTGACACTCGGTAATTGACGCTCGGTTGATTATGATTATTAACTGGCTCACAACGTGACCAAGGAACGGGCGCGAAAATCGTCGAACGCAACACATCGTAGCGTGGCCAACGTGCGTCTCAGTCTAGCATATTTTGTTACATAACAAATACGAGTAGTTACTCGATAGAAGGGGGGGAGAGCAGGGTATCAAATGGCCAAGCTCTGTTCGTCTGCTGATCTGCTCATAGTCCTCGTTGCGATCGTGGTTTCGTCATGCGAACTTCAAGCTCAAAGTGCACGTTCGTCCCATGTTGCCAGACTGTTGGCGCGCACCGTCGTTGATACGGATCGAATCCACCTGGTGATATTGCGACGGGCATCGAGATACGCTCTCGTGAAAAGTCAATACCGTTTTATGTTGTCATTTCGCCAGCATCATCATCATCCCTTGTGCTCTGTTGTCCGATAGGTAAGTGCGTTGTCGCTGGGGGTCTGGTTGCTCATCATCTGCGGACGTGTTGGTAGCGTCGCCACCATGTCATCCTGTGTTAGCTCACTTTGCTGTGCTGCCAACGAGCAGTGTGGTGCGCCCGCGTTCGCAAGCGTTTGCGGCGTTCGGCAAACGTAGGCGTGTCTTGTGCGCGACACAGTCATCGTGTCGGCCGAACTGAATCCAACGGCAGTCCCGAGTGCCACCTCCTAACACCCTTTCACAATTGTCATTTCTCTTCTCTATTTTCTTCCCATATTCCTCTCTCGATCGTCTTCACAGTGTCCGCAAATCATGACCACCATAGATTACGATATTCTAATAAAGCTGGTGCTCATCGGCGACTCCGGTGTCGGCAAGACGTGTGTCATGATCCGTTTCGCCGACGACACCTTCTGCCCGTCACATATCGCGACTGTGGGTAAGTCAGCCTGATTTGGAAAACAACCAATTCCATTCTTTTTTTTCATTCTATAACCAGTGCTCCTTCTGCCTAACATTGATTTCGTCATCGAAGCTTGGGGGGGGTGTTGCCCCTGCGTCGTGCATCCTCGAGGAGAACCGATATGATCTCGGATCTTTACGGGTTCAATGTGGCGAACCGGTGCATTTATACTTCGTCTCTTGTCCTTCGTTCGTGAATTTAACCAAAGGTCACAACCAGGAAAACTGTTTCTGGAGCGACATTTTCCATTGCCGCTGTTGTTGTCCTCGCTAATATTGTCGTTTTGAATGCTTTCTTTTCACTTACTTATTTACTTGTTACAGGAATCGACTTCAAAATCAGGACGGTGGTCATAGATTGCAAAATTGTCAAGCTACAAATATGGGACACGGCAGGACAGGAGCGATACAGCACAATTACGACAGCGTTTTATCGAGGGGCTGAGGGCATCATGCTTGTTTACGACATCACCAATCAGAGGAGCTATGAGAATATCGCCAAGTGGCTAAGGTCAGTAGTACCAGTTGTGACAGCAACAACAACCACTTTTATCTGCGTGTAGGTGCATCCATCTATATGTCTGATCGCCCGATGTGCAGGGTCGATATCGGCGGGCAGGCTCTGTGAGTTCCGATCCAATGTTAGGCCTAATCACGAACGACCTCTCGATGCATGAGAAGTGGGCGATCGCATCGCTGAAGTCTGACAAAACGATTGCGCTATTGTTTTTGACAAGGCCAAACTAACAGAGTAAATTTATCCACAAAAAAAACATAAATAATTAGGAGTTTTGACAATGTTGCATCTTAGGGATATTGACGAGTACGCTGAAACCGGCGTAAGCAAAATGATTCTTGGCAATAAATGCGATATGGAGAGGCATCGGGTGATCAGCAAGGCCGAGGCGACTGCAATGGCGCGGGAGTACAGCACCTACTTTGTCGAGACGTCGGCCAAGGACAATATCAACCTCACCTACGCGTTCATCGAACTCGCAACATCTATCCTGAGGAAACAGAAAGAGCAGGAGGTACGCAGGGAATTCTGGCTGATCGCCGGAATAATCTGACAGGGTTACGCTTTGACTTATTTAAGCACTGAGTGCTGAGTTGATGATTATTCTGGTACAAATTAGTCGCGGGACCATTAGCATGTCGTCATTCGATACAAATCCCGTAGATGGTCGAGTGGTGAGCGTTCTTGATTACGAGGTGGCAGGGGGCATACGTTTTGGGGATAATTGTTACCAGACACGGAAAATCTTTGGATCTCTCCATCTATAGATGCTTGCCAGCTACGACCAAGGTGTCCCCAACTGGTCCCCGTAATGATACCTACGGGTACAGACCCGAAGCCTGCCAGATAGAGAAAATGAACAGCTGCGAGTCGGCTCGAAGAATCCTTTGAAGTGCCCACAACAATACGATATAGTTTTTCCCCGATTACGTTGTCGAAATGCATGTGCACCACTTTCTACTGGAGGCGAAGTCCTTCTGTGATGAATGATTCTAGGAGAGTTATCGAGTCCACAAATGCTATAGCAGTATAAGATGATGAAGACTGCCGGGAACAAGCATTCGCCCGTTCTCAGTGGGACTGCTGCTGCTGCTGCTGCGGCTCGCTGCTAAAGACGATTGAATGCTGAACGACATGCTATAGATTAATTATACTCTGCAGTTAGTCATTGGTTTGTTAAATACAGTGAGTTTCTCTGCTTATGCCCTCCGCGCCAATGTTTCGAGAATTGTTCGAGCTCGAAATCGGCTTAATACTTTCGCTTCGCTTGTCCCTATTTCTATTAACAGAGGCGCGACACAGCGCAGGCCGATCGAGTCAATGTCAGCCTTCGTGAGCCCTACACCGCGCCGCAAAGTAAATGTTGCAAGTGAACGTCCTGAAGAGGCACAGCGTTTGCGCGACTCGTTATTTCGCGCAATGCCTTCTGTTCTCGATAATTCTATATCTGACGACGCCGAACGACTGCGTTTGATGACACCGGAGCCGGAATCGACGGGCCAGCCAAATACGACATTTCTAACTTGTGTGAAGAAAAATGAATTGTAGCAGCGTCAGGTGTATTGACGATTAGCTATGCCATCAGGGAGCGGGACCCCCAACAAAGCCTCTTGAACTCGTAATATTATTCCTTTGATTATAATAAATTCTATGTGACCTGGCCAGAAGAGTTTGAGCGTGATTTCATTGCCCGACTAGACCACTATATAATAAATGGTAGAATCGGAAGGCGAGGGTTAATTTCACATCGGGCTACCAGTGAAATTGCTTGTGGCTTTGACTTCTCGCCTCTTGTCGAAATCGAAAGTCGATATCGTGACAGGTGATATGGTCCTCAAACTTTGCATGGCCAAAGACTACGTTTCAATGAAGAGCTCGACCTGCAACAAAAATCGACCTAGCCGAAATCCGTGTTCTTTGGATATGACACTTAGAACTTCGATGTGCAGCCAGATTGAGATCGAAGCTTATACGGGTTTGACTCGACAAAAGCTTGAGTAGAAAACGATGGTAAAAGGTGTTACCATGTTGTTCGCAAGCGCTTATTTATTCGAGGGACATTTTGTCAACAGTCAACCTGGCTGTTTTCTTTTCTTCTAAACTATACGATGACGAACGTTGGAAACAAAAGGCACCGAGTTGAGAAGATAAGCTAGCGAGTTCCATTGGCTCGATAAATGTATGGCAGTGTCGTAGATGTGACCTTCACGAAAGTTCCCCTATAAACGCGGCCTTTTCAAGAATACGTTTAAATGGCTAACATTATGTATCTTCTTCCCGCTCTTCTGGGTAGAAGCAATTTTGCATGCACTAATGGGCAACTCGCTCCACTCGTTAATTGCAGAATTAAAGCATCATTTTCCTTGCAACTTAGCTTAGATTCCTCCTCTGTCGAGCGTTGGAAGATCAATTACATAGTCGATCACCTGTTGTACTTTTGCGCATGACCTAATTGTGACCACTTAGCACGTGTCTATTTAATTTTGTTCGCTTCTGAGAAGTTCAAAAATTAAAAAATAGGTGTGACCCCGATAGGTCACTGAAGTAATACCGGAAGGTGAATCCGAGGCCTGTCATATCGGGGAAACCTGTTGGGGGGATTTGATAAGTCAAAAACACCGCAAATCTGTCTCATTCCACGGGTACATTCAGCTCAGTTGATCGAAGGCACAGCCGTATGTGATTTCGATGCCAGTTCATGTGGCAGGAATGATGGTGTCGATAGCAAAGGACGTTTTCAACGAGTGCACGCAGTGTTCATTGACACGGCGAGCTCTTGGCGGTGCACAACCCGATACACGCTTGGGAACAGCAGCTTCGACTTTCATCTAACATCTGGCTGCACCAACTGCCAAGTGTAAGATTGCCTCATCTGTTTGATCATCTGTGCGTGTTGCTTTTCGTTTGCGGGTGTGCGTCGACCTATTGGCAGGCCGCTGTATTGCTGCTTTTAGCCGATATACGTTCGCTCGGAGCCTCCTTGAGTATCGTATCCTGGCCATTTTATCTTCTACAGCGAGTTCCCATAAACCCATAGATAGATCCCAGTCCGACTCGCCTCGTCCGCGGCAACAACATTCACCCGGATCCGTGTACCGTATTTCAACACCGTGCTCTTCAGCCGTGAGTGTGCTTGATCGTCAGTCGACAGTGCTGCGCCATGAGTAATTGTAGGGATTGTAGGGATTACGATGTCATATTAAAGCTGCTTCTCCTTGGCAACCAGGGTGTGGGCAAGTCGTGTATAATGCTCCGCTTTTCAGACGACGCTTTCCGATCGACATACATCTCGACTGTTGGTAAGTGCACAACTTAGTAACTGCAGAGTACATGGGAGGGCATAAGACACCATTAGGGTACAAGTTATATATATATATATACAAAAATTCGTGACCCAGTCACCATCTGGGGAGGGGTGAACGCTGGCTGTTTTCTTCTTCGAGTTCCGTTTTTTGCCCTCTGATCGGTTTACAGGCCTCGATCTGAGGGTCAAAACAATGAACGTCGATGGCAAGAGGGTTAGAGTGCAAATATGGGACACCGCAGGACAGGAGCGATTTCAGACGATCACGAAGTTGTACTATCGAGGAGCAAAGGGCATAATACTCGTCTATGACATCACGAATCAGGAGAGCTTTGAAAGCCTCACCAAGTGGTTATGGTTCGTACAAACGCGACAGACTTGTAGGTATACGACTGGGAGCGATCGATGTTCAAGGGGCACCACTAAGCACATTCGTGATCTCGTGCATTTTGAATTGGGCTGTTGGCGATGTAACGATTTGCTGTGACATGAAATTAATAGCGAATAATTGATCGGGAATCACCCGTCTCATTACCATTCGTATGCAGGTTTGTAAGAGTTTCGGAGAAGGGATCGTGAATGAATGAATAGAATGCAGGTATTTTTCTCTGAGCAACTTGTAAACAAATGCACTTTATGACTGCAAATATTGCAAAGTGTTTTCATCGCAGTAGAATATGAACGAGCTTGATAGCTGCTCGATAGAGTCTGCTACGTGTTCTGCTAATACTGATGTTCGCCAGGGCCGAGTGGTCCATATATTTCTTTGCAAAGGAAACAGTTAAAATAGTCAATAAACATGGACGACTCTGTCATTATATGTGTACATATTATACATCAATATATTGATGTGAATTAAGTCAGAATAACAGTATCAGCGGCGATTGACGCTGCAATCTCATCACGAATGAATGTCAACAATATTTGTCACGAGCGGAACGAACCCCGTGAGAGCTCAAACGTGATAGACGTGTCTGACGCAAATACTGTCCACTATTGCGTGTTTTTTTTGGCTACCCCATTCCGCAGGTCCATAGAGGGATGCGCCGACGATGATGTGGAGAAAATACTGGTCGGCAACAAGACTGATATCGAGACGAAGCGTGTAGTTGGCGCAGAGGAGGGAGCAATGATGGCGCAAAATTACGAAATGAAGTTTCTCGAGACGTCGGCCAAGGCAAATATAAACATTGACGCGGCGTTCAGAGGGCTGGTTGAAGCCATTCTAAGAAAGAGTTCATGTCGAGGGGTATGTAGAGATGCCGAGGTTTCAATGAGCACGTATGATTTATTGATAATGATGTATGGTCTATCGGTGCCTGTAGCTATTAGGTAACGTAACCAGGTGTTGTACAGGTCTCTGTAGTAGGCGTATCACAGATGCAATTCGCAGTAACGGGATGATGGTTAGCTGTGACGTGCGTGCATTGACAGGTTCTTGTGGGCTTGGCGGGTCGACTGCCGACGGCGGCACATAGGCTGGATCGAACATCCCACCGTACGCAATAGCTGTTATAACGGAGGAAATGCAAAACATGTTTTAGTGTTTGTGAAAAGATTTGTTTCTTTGCAAGTTGTTCATTACGGATTTCCTCTGACCCGTCGGCTAGCGTGGAGGGTCAAGTATTTTATATATCTTTAAGATTGGGCTGAAACCCTCCCCGCATCAATATCTCTGGGTGATAATTGTACCCACTGATCGTGAAATACATCTAGGAGCACCCTTCTCTATATACTCTTAGTAGAATATCTAGAATAAGAGCGGCCCCACTTTCCCAGTCCTTAAGCGGATGCCCAAAATAACAAGTGCGTTGCCCCTCTGGATATCTAGGAAAGAGATTCCCATTATAAATTGGGTTGCAAGTGGTTCACCTCTAGCGGGCGCTAACCTTTCTCCTAATATCAGAAAAACTCAAATTATTTGAAAACATACTTCGTCTCAGATCAAGGACCAGGTCTGATTGTGTCCCTCCGACATCCCGCCTATACCCAGATAGCGAGCACATCATCACCAGCCAAGCTCACTAAAAGCACTTTTAGCCTGTTAGCATAGTCACAAACGATCGAATGTTCAAGGAGACGTTTGCCTCAAACGAACATCATTTGTTCAAGGTATATTTGAATCTGTCCCCCCACCCAGACGTGTTTGTTCAAGATTCTGTGTAGGCCTGACGCCTCCCTTTGTTATTTCCTCAACAGGCGGATCAGGCGACGGCACCAGGCAAGGTGAACGTCAGGCTTAGCTGTGCCAAAACGAAGCTAAAAGGCAAATGCTGCAAATGATCGTTGGGGAAACAGTCAGTGCCAAATCAGCGAGCACGACAAGTTCGACATTGGATCGAACTGTTGACTAAAAGCTGAACTGAAACTCATTTTGACAAGTCATACCGATGTGTTGTGGCTGATGCCAGTGTTATTTTTAGCTTCTTACAACGCTAAAAAGACGTTAGAATTGACGTCTTGAGATGTTCGCGCGCGAGAGCTGAATCGCCGTGCAGAACTCGTAACTGACAACGCTATTGATGTGCAATAAATGTTATATATAACGTGAACCACCGTTTTCACCTGGAGGCAATGTGTAACCGTCAATCTAGGTATATGAATTAAATCGCATAACGTATAAACGACCCATCAAATAAGGCTATATGCAATGTGAAATAGAGGGGGCCAATGTTCAGTCTCTCTACTCTAGTGAAATCTTAGCTTTCGACCGTTGAAATTTTCACTTCCGCCAATCCGTGGTGATTCGATGACGACGTGTATGATTTTTTCGACTTCCCTGTGCGTACCAACGAGACTCGATAGCGCTTACCACCACTAAGGGGTTAGTTTTAGACCCGGCACAACAAGAGGCTCAAGTCGAAATATCTCGATATTGAACGAAGTGGCGCACGACACGCGTTGCGCTACCAGTACAGTGTTCCTTGGCGCTTACCTATGGGCTATTGAAACAAACAAAAAAACAGGAAGTGATTTCACTAAAAACAAATGTATGTTCACGTTTATACGCGTGGCTTCGATGGGAGGACAGCTACCGGGGACGCGTACATGCAACTATTAAATAGGTCACCAAATAATGCCGATCGACGCAGGGTGAACCTTTGGTAAGTTCATGGTACGACCACGTAGTGGACTTTTGCGACGGGTGCATAGCCAACTCTACGAATCACGATCAATGCTTAGTAATGAATACGCAGTTTTTTGTTTACGGAAGAGGAATTTTTTTAAAAGCTGGAGACAAAGCAATGCGGTGTCCTTCATAGGGATTTTCAAAACTGATTATGTTTTGAGTAAGTGCTTGAAATCTATAAGCAACTACGATTATTTTTGATAATTATAACTAACGATTTCGCCAGAGGACCAGGGATAGTGAGACGGTAATTAACGCATGAATAATAATATGCTGCGCACGTATATTTATTGTGAATTGCATGTACAACTTTAAACTTAGAATAATCAGAAAACGCTTATATATCGTGGATGAAGACAAATAAGGAAAAATATGGATTAATTATATATATTATTCAAAATGCGAAATTGTACTGATCGCAAGGTAAAATAACTATTGATTACATGAAAATCATACCAATGGGTTCTAGTAAAATACTTATATCGAAGCACACTCTTGATATATATATATATATATATATGTGTGTGTTTGTGAAATTGTTATATGAATGACCTTTGTACTAACGAACGTGCATTTGATCTGACCGATAAGTTATGGCTGCCGTTGCCTGATCATGCAAACAACTCATGACCGCTTGCTCGATAAATAACATCACGGAGCTAAGCCAGCATCTTCCACAAATTTGAAAGCGCTTCGAATTATCCTCACGTTTCGCAGATGACCAAACGAGTATCGTGATAGTAATAATAATAATATAATAATGATCACTATTATTATACTGATGGCATTCCCCCAAATGTTTGTTACAGCCAAAACACATTATCACGGTTATGCATACGTTGCATGCTCCCGTGTCAAAGATACGAATGCAGCGAGGGGTACCCCATAGACCGGCTGATGGCGTTGTTCAACTGTGAGTTGCCTTATTCCTGTTATTGATGATAAATGATGTGCAAACTGCTTAAGATTGTCGTTGTCTCCTCTGCTGCTTCTTGCCGGTACATTTGTTTGATATATCTGACACCTGCTGCGAGTGCATCGAGCCTCTCGCAGGCCCCTACTAAGCCTAGCCTTACAACAACAACAACAACAACAACAACAACAGCAGCAGCAGCAGCAGCAACAACAACTCGGTCGAATCAGTACAACGATTTCACATGCGATCTTTGTGCCACCAAGTTTTGTTAGCAGACATTCGTTCACATGGAACCGAGGGCTGGCGGAGGACGGCGGATATTATTACCACAGAGCGCGGTGGTGATAATTATCGCGATTTCGTCGAGGCGTCCACCCGAAAGTAGGCATTATATGCATTCAAGATATATCCGATTCACGTGTTTACGACTCTGCCATTATTGCTCGCGTGCAGTGATGTCGTTAGTTGCACGCGAAACATTGAAAGTCGCTTTTTTTGTTTACAGATTCGCTCGTAGGCCTAAATCCTGATCGTCACCACCTGTCCTTGTTCGTCTGTGCTCGTGGTCAACTCGGACGGATCTCGGCCGCGAGGGAAAATCAGCAGCGGCAGCAGCACCCGCCGCCGCCAGAAAGAAAACACTACGCCGGCTTTCACTAACTATCAGCTGAAAAGCCATGTCGGCAAGAACGTACGATTTCTTATTTAAGATTGTGCTTATCGGAGACCAGTCCGTGGGCAAGACCTGCATCATACACCGCTTTTGTGATCAGGCCTTCAAATGCGAGTATATTACGACTATTGGTAAGTAAATCTCGCCTGGCGCCCGAAATTAAATGAGTATTTTCTTGCGTGTTTACTAGATAATGTATGTAGCATATGTTCAATTAAAGTGACCAAATACATACAAATTCATTCGTGGGTGAAGAAGCAGAGTTAAAATCCTTTCGAATAAACATTTCTCATGTTCCCGTATACGACACACATGTCGCGTCATCTACATTACTCCGGGTATTGCTAGGTCGGTGCTTGGCGAAGTCATGCTCGCTCTCACCTTTTTTTTAGAGATAACTATCTACGCCTTCCTTTACATTTATTTGGACTCTGGAGATGTCGATACTTGGACCATGGTTCAGAACTTTTTAAACCATATATGTCCCGCGGGACTCCACGTCTATCCAATATATACTGTAGCGTATCCACCCGAGTCCAGGTGGCGTGATGGACGCATTCGTGTTCGTCTGCCCTGCAATCGCAGGAGACACGCGCGTACGCCGACGGGTTCGATCCGCACTGTTGTACAGTTGAATGTGAAGGTTTGTTCTCTTTGTGTGTTCTTTCATTCGTGGAGGAATCGACTTCAAAGTCACCACAATCAACCTGAATGGAAAAATTGTCAAACTACAAATCTGGGACACGGCAGGACAGGAGCGATTCCGAACTATAACGAAGACGTTCTATCGAGGAGCGAAAGGCATCCTGCTTACCTACGACATCACCAATCGTAAAAGTTTTGACAACGTCGCCAACTGGATAAGGTTCGTAAGTAGTAACAGACAGGCAGCGCGATTTGAAGCTGTCCCATTGACCTAATCGCGGGATTCTCCAGTATCGTTGTGACATTGATTCGGCATAAGGTCGGCGTCGGCCAAAAACTATTCCGCGTCCAGCTTGCTGCCTACTGAATACCACCATACCATAGGATTACATAGACATAGTATGCTACATTGTCCTCTAGGTGTATTGACGAATGCGCCGATGACGATGTGGAGAAAATGCTGATTGGCAACAAATGCGACATGAAGTCCGAGCGAGCAGTCAGCATGGATGAGGGAGCGGGGATGGCGTGCGACTACAATCTGAAGTTTCTAGAGACGTCGGCCAAAGAGAATATTAACATCAGGAAGACCTTCACCCAGCTGGCACAGGCCATTATCGAGAAACGTGAACGTGAGCCTGCGGAGGTTCGTATTGTATAATAGGAATGACTTCAAGGAGTTGGGGTTTTCGGCTTTTCTGTGTCAGTGCGCTGTTTCACCGTTTCGTAGAATAGGCTTTTGGGGATCTCGCGATCCGGCCTCTGCTTCGGTGATCAATTGTTTCTTGAACATGCAAATTTCGTTTGTTTCTTGATTAGTATGAACTTGCTACTTGTTTGCACATTTACATTAAGCAGAAATACGAAACATTCTATTCTGATATAAGTGTGCCGCTAGAAGGCTTCATTCACAAAGGTCGATCAACCTGACTTTAAAAATGCTGCGCGCTCGGCTGGCATTGAGAAGCGGTTGCCAACGCCAAGCATATGCTATTTGTTAGCAAGTCTTTGTTAGCCAGGCGTTCAGAGTTTCCTTCGATGTATCGTCCTGATATGGAATAATCTACAAGCTAGCAGAGAGCACTTCTGCTCAAAATTCGAATCGACCTAACCTTTTAGCAAGCTTGTGCTGCGTATCTTTCAACAGATGAGTCCCCCGAAAGGTACGATCAACATCCGTCTCGGCAGCATTAAAACCCGGATCAAAAGGAGATGCTGCCTGTGAAAGGACAAGCACCAAGACAGTGGCTGTCTGCCCTGCTCGGTCGATTCGACGACAAAAGCCGTCTCGTTGCTATTGCGACAGTATGCAAGATCTCCACTGAACCGCTGATTTCGTAGTTACGGCTACGGCAGTGTGTGATAATAAAGTCAACCAAGTGAGCTGCTATTCGAGTGGGACGAGTTCTTCTTCTCGGTATCTTATGTCAGCGGGATAGTCACTGAAAGATAGAGTGGCTATATTCACACGTTTTGTGTCTACAATACTCTATACGAATGAGCTTGTGCGCTTGCTGTGAGATGTCTCACTTCATTCGCACTTTAGCCGCCGAAGACAGACCACGCGATTTGGTCTATCTGTTCTATGTGTTAAATCGTTGAACAAATGTCTCATTGGCTGACTCTCAGCCTTCAACATTTAACGTCCACGTAATGGCTGTTGGCATTGCTTCATAATGGACGGACTTCCCCTTCGAAATGCCAATGTTCAACGGTGGGGATCGAACCCGTGTGCGTACCTACGTGTATCCTCCTGGTTGCAAGGCGCACACGAATGCGCAGAGAAGTGCCTGCAACAAAAAAAACAGTACCTTGTCGAGGCACATCTTCATTTTGACACTGGGGACCGTAAACTATCGCGCTGTAGTTATCGATAAGATTTAGTTGTTATGAGCTCTCTATGAGAGCTGTCACTTGACGACTCGGTACGCCCAAATGCGCACGCCACAGAGGTGATACATGCGTCAGATTCACTGTGTTCGCTGTTTTGTCATCAAAGATGCTAATTTGTATGTAACTCGGTTTAGCAGCCCTAAACAGTTCCTAACGTGTCCTATTGTTTCAAAGTCTCCCCTGTGATATGGAGGTCCCATCTAACAAGCGCATTGTCACCGTCGACAGGGTTCAGCACAGATCTCCCACGGCGAGTGAACGCCAGATTCAACGTCCCCCCGCATTAAACCAGCGCGCATAGACCTACAAAAGACGTTCGTGCCTACAGAATATTCCGTGAGCTAGAAAATTGAAACATGGCGGAATTATTTGTTGTGGCTCGTAAGAATAATTTACGTAATGGCAGAAAGTTCGATCCCCAACGTAACACATTCGCATTCAAAGGGGTTGTCCGTCTCATGAAACCTTATGCCGAAAGCAGTTGTACCGTGGACTGAGTTAAATGCTTAAGGCTGACAATCGAGGTTGCGCGCATTAACATTCTCAGCGCATCAATCGCGCCCCCCTTGTTGTGTTCCTCGAGAAGAGCGCGATCCCTCATACGCTAATTGCTGTGCATACAAAGTCTCCACACGTCCACAAATACATTAAAATAAATAATTGTTTTTCGAGCTGACCCTCCGCTGTTCCCAGGCTATCTGACAGGCCTCAGCTCTTAACCTTTCAGATAATTACTATGAGGACCTGTCGGGGCCACCTTTGCTTATTCTCTTCCTTCCTGTTCTCTCTCTTACATTGCAAGTATTATATGTTACATCACTTGACAATTTTTCCACGAACACATACAAGTGAACACGTAGCTCGACTGCTACAACAGGAGGCGAGCCACTAAATTCATTCATTGTGCGCGGTGGATGGCGCGCCTCGCGAATCGCGCTCACCACAATATAAACAAATATCGACTGTTGCGCCACGTTCGAAAGTCCTCATCATCGCCGCGACCACCACCGTCTCCACCTGGTGACGATTGCGATGAACAGACAAAAATGCAAACTCCACACGGAAGATTGACCGAGTTTAATAAAGGGTGACTCTTGAAGTATATCGCCATTCCGTGGTGCGTGCTGCTAAACAGTGCTGCTAATTGAAGCTGACTTCCCACAAGCAAACAATGTCAACGACACTGGCAGTGACACCTGAGTCAGGTGCGTGATTTGGTTACTACGCGAACGAAACGCGTAGTAAGGCATGTGTTGTTGAAATGTTGGGCAATTATGGTGATGGCGCTTAATAAATGAAGGGTTGATTTTTCTCGCCTTTCCGTTGATATTGGAAAACCACACTCGTTAATGGCGAATAATTCGACGAGTGTTTCTCAAGTCGTGTTCGCCACTGTAAACTTTTGACAAGTTTTGATTAGCACCGCCAAACTGACAGGAAGTGTAATCTTCAAAGCACTGAGTGCATTGCCGATTTCCCTGTTTGGTACAGTCTAATTTCGAAAATAGAATTACAAAGTCGTTTCCACAACAGTTCTCAGGTTTACTCACCCCATAGTATTGATTCGCTGAGCTATTTTTTTGTCTTTCGTAGTTAATTGGCATTTCATCAAACTGTGCATTGTTATTATTATGGCAGGCTTTGATGCTAGCATAAATTGCCGTAATTTAGCGCTGAACTTCATTTAGTAGCTTCAATTAGTGGTTAGTTCATCAACACATCGTTCCATTGATCGCCAGATTTACGAGAGAGATCAGGATTCAGAATGCACTTCTGATGCTCAGCATAGCTGTAATTAGTGTCTATCGCCTGCGTGTGCTCACTATCGTCGACGCTGAAGAGCAGATCCTGTTAGAGACTACGGTTAATTTTTACTGCAATACGACAAATATCAAAAAGGCGTTGACGAAACTCATTTGATATTATCCAAGACGATTTATAACAATTTATTAACTACAAATTTGGTGGGATCCAGAAACCGAGGAAACAAACACGAACCGCCTGTTATATTATAGCAACAAATCACTAAGGAAATTACTGTCATTTCATAAATTAATGCATATATACACAGCTTAATCGTATGGGTGAGGAAGACAATGAAACATTTGATCAAATGACTTCTTATAATTCTTCTTGTATTCGTTTACTAATAAACACGAGTTTAGTAATAAGCATGTGTCATCTATTGGCCATTTTAGTTGTTGCTTTGTTTCGAATCGAACTGATTGTCACTGACTTACAAACCGGCCCTTAATAGGTTTGGGCCCGCCCATGCTGGCGGATGATCAGATTTGTTTTCCACATGAAAAACAACTCCTTCAAGGGATAAAAAGATAATGCGCTTCGTTCCATCGGATGCGCCTGACGAAAACAAACGTCTCTCTACAGTCTCTCTCCTCGTTGTATTGGAACAACAATTATTTGGTTGTTGTTTTGTGCTATTTCTGTTGTGACCCACCATGCTATGAGATTAATTGTCATTGCTCACACCGGATTACTATTGTTGTGCGGTGTTTTTGGGTCGCATCGCTGCTGAAAATCACGTGTGTCAACAGCCCTGGAAGGCCTGACGATAGGGCAAAAAGAGCGTGTATGCGAATGGCTTATGTTGTACTCGATTTCAAAGCGGGAGCTGGCCGTCTGGAAGGCGGTCCGTCAAAAGTTCGTCCGGTCTACAGCATACAAGGTACGTTCGAATGTGTACGGTGTACACACTAGGCTTTCGGTTCAATTTTCAACGTTATTTCGAAGGGGTTCCGTGACGAATTTGTCCCCTTCGGTGTTTCGTTTTTGCATCAGATCCCTGCATGAGCCCTATTGCTGTCGTTGAAATCGACGTTTTGCGTTTAGCTCCCTCTGATAAGCAATGGCCAGCCATAAAAATCTGCAAGAATCCGCGCAGCTGTTCCCGCGCTAAGAATGCCTGCTCTTGTGTTGCTTTCGCCGCTCTAGGTTCCAGTGGCGACTCGAGTGGATGAAGTTTGCCGTGATCTGTTTGAGCTAAAGCAGTTCGCGCAACGAATTGTGTACCTGCTGCCAAAAGCCACGCTGGAGGTTGTGGCCAAAAAGACCCAGGGCGCGTTCTCAGTGAAGGAGATCGCCCACTGGAGAAACGCCATAGGCACGATACAACTTCCGTTTAGGTTGGTATCAATACGCCACTACCTAGAAATCCCACTCTTTCTCTCTCTCTCTGTGCTCTATATATATGGGCATACGTGAACACCACGAAACGAGGTCAAGTCAGATGTATCAACACCACTATTGTGTGCTGTTTCAGAGCAGTGTGAGATATTGCCCAAAGTATACTAAAATAAATATATTTTCCCGGCTGACTCACAGCCAACATTTAACTTCCACGGTATTGGTTCAGTGCACTAGTGGTAAGCGAACATATCATATGATTTTCTACTTTATCAAGACATCCGTTGTGCTTTCGTGCGGCCGGTTCCATACTACGTCCAGGTTCGACAGGGGCTCACCACAAGCCGAACTCTACGCGTTGGCTAATGCGAGAGTGGACTATAGCTTGGACGAAGCTGGAACTCAGGGTCTCGACGTTCTAAGTGGAAGAAGTATATCGCCGACTGTCGCCTCGGATTCCAATGCAACACCTCCTGGGGCAATGAGGTCAACTCCTGTGAGCCTCAGTTCAACGGCTGCGTCGACCTCGAAAATAAACACTTCCCCTGTGAGTCATTGTTCGCGTGTCACGAGCGCGTCGTCATCTACAAGAAGCGTTATGCAATCGAAGGATTCGTCGTCATCTACATGGAGTTCATTATCGTCCCCGACCACGCGCCAAAGTATAAAACGCCCTGCGGGAAGGTTAACTATTGACGAATCGCCAAGCAAAAAGGTCCGTTCAATCATCCCGGCGTCTGTCAAAGCGAAGGTTGTAGCTGTATTTGATAGCAGCAGCGACAGATTCGCGTCGACGAGCGAGCCGACACAGCTGTATCGCGTTGGTCGTAACACAGCTTCGCCGAGGAACGTCACCCCCAAACAGCCCATGAAAACTAGCACTCCTGGAGTGTCTGATGCGTCCCGCAGTGACTCCGAAACTAGGGTAGCCCTCAGGGGGTCTCAAACGACCCCCACGGCAGCCGCCGTAGATATACCAGCTGGCTCAAGGTCCACTGCACAAATTGACACGAGCAATGAGAACCCCGACAAAGATTTCCAACAACACATTCTCACCGAAGCAGTTGCCCCAACACCGACATCCACTAGTGGATTGACAGCGGCCGTCGACGCTGCTGGTCCTTGCAAGAACGATAGCATCTCGGATTCGATTGTTAATATTACCCCGAATGCGGGCCAGGACACTGACAAAAGTGGTGCCTCTACCAGGGACGACAAAGCTGGCAGGACATCTGTTGACGAGGAAAACCCAGAGGAAAAACCGCTCTCACGGTTGGAGTCCTTCGCGGGCAATCCGTTCACGTCGACATTTCCAATGTTAGAACATGATCTCGATATCGTTGAGGTAAGAGAGTGTGCCTGTCTTTGTCTGAGTGTATCAGCTAACTCATCTTGCACTTGCAGCCATCTGCAAGCGTTCTCACTTCATGTTAGAGTTCATTCTTTGTACGAGAGAAGGGTGCTACCACTAAATCGATTTGGAATTCTCCTGCTCCGTTACGACAGATATCACCGATGCTGCGCAAGTACCTCTTGCAGTTTCGTGTGGAACCCATCGAGTATATATGGTGGCTAAAGCAGAGAAGATACCCGACTGACTCGTTGACGCAAAACAGCGACATCCTCGCCAAAGCCGACGAATTCTTAGGTACGTGTATCTATTAAATGTGTCGAGCTTGCACTAACTCTAACTCTGTTAAGCTCTTATGCATACAAGGGTTGATTTTTTCTCACAAATCGGGGGCATTATATATATATATATATGGATCTCGTTATAACAGATATAAGCCTATAATAAGTAGCTGGGTGGCACAGTCATAATGCTTGGCGTAACGTCAGACGCGTTATCACCCTCTTTTCACCTACGGGTACTCAATTGAAGATTCATGATGTCGTTGTTCTTGTTCACTATCCGATCCGCAGTGTTTGTCGCGAATCTGCTGCAGCAGATTCCCAGCCTGGAGAAATCAGCGATTCCTCCAGTGGCGAAGCTCTACGGTGTACAGGCTCACTCGCTTGAGAAGTGGATACATTACAGGCAAGAGAGATGATCGTCAATTTTTTTGTCGAGAATTAAAACGACACGTTCTTGCGTCTACGGTGAACATTGGGTTTGTTCACGGCATTTCGCATTTATCCCTAATTTCTTCATAATTTCATAATTTCTTCAACTAATTGCGTCAGGTCTCATTGGTCTCTCATTGTTTGCAGGAAGCTGTTCAGTCAGGACAAAACCGCGTTGAAATTCAGCCTTTTCGGGGAGTCTGCCCTAAGGAAGTACACGGTTGAAGATCGGGGCATCCTTCAATTGGAGAATATTAGCAGGTTTAAGCCGTACGTCTCATTTTGAAATCGCCACGCGTTTTCACCCCCGCCCGTCTATGCTTGATATTGACTTGCTGCTTAGAAGCATTCCCTCAGAAGCTCTTATTCTCTAGAAATTATTGGCAAGCACACGACAAAGCTCATCACCGGCGTGTTAGGTGACCCCGATACCACTGGGCCATCAGCGCTGAGCAGTAGACGATTAATTTGTATATTATACGTTCATAAGAGTGAAGGGTATTTATGTATTTACAACTGCGCGTTCATCGGCCCCCGGAGAAGACGTTTTTGTTATGTTTCTTCGTTTGGTTTTGTTACACAAATGACAGCTCCACCCTCCGGTCATGAGATTCGTTCAGCTGTAAACCTCTAATTGCTAATTCTCGTATTATGGTCCACTGTTTGCAGGCCACCAAAACGCCGGCGCTTATCACTACGAACTGATCGTACGTCGTGCTCGGATCAGGAGGTGGTTGAACGAGTCATGTCCTTCTATATGCTGTCGCCTGCTGTTCTTGACCAGTTACCTCTCCCGGAAAACAAGCAGGTTCGGGAGAGTCCCGAATTCTCGCAGCTGCGACCCGTACAAAAACTTCTCTACGATCTCGAGTCAATCATTATCAACAAATGCGAGGTCAGCTCCCTGCGTCTGAGCATCCCCCGAACAACATTGACGCAAGCTCTGATGACATGATAGAAATCGACCCTGGCGGCGTCATATCCATACATTTTTGAAGCTATTGGAAATTGAACAGAAGACTGTCTTGCCCGTTGGATGTCCAAGCCTCCCTCTTATATATATATATATATATATATATATATAAGAGGGAGGCTTGGACATCCAACGGGCAAGACAGTCTTCTGTTCAATTTCCAATAGCTTCAAAAATGTATGGATATGACGCCGCCAGGGTCGATTTCTATCATGTCATCAGAGCTTGCGTCAATGTTGTTCGGGGGATGCTATATATATATATATAAGTAAACTAAGCCAACCTCGCTAACCTAATTGCTAATATCTAATATATAACTAAGCTAACCTCGAATTGCCCTCTATGTATGCTGTGCGTACGATAGGTAAGCCAGTTTCAGGAAATGTTTCCTGCTGACGCGGGCCGCGTCTGCTTCGGTCCGGCTCTCATGAACCGATCTGGCCGCCTGCGAGCTCTCTACCAGTTGCCTCTGGGCGACGTGCTCGCAGCAGCCACAGAGGACAATTCTCGTCTGCGAAGTAAAGAAATTATCCTACCAGCCTATTTCGATACAGCTTACGATGGCGCCCAACCTATTGTTCCCGCCAGCGCAACATGCGCTCTTGTCAATGCCATTCACACAGGTTTGTAGAACGGAAGTTCTACTTTATGAAAGCGCTTCCGTGGCAGCGAGCTTACAGCAGGGCGCGACAAGGTTTACTTGAACCTTGCGAATGTAGCATTTGGGATTGCCAACACGTGTCTCTCGTTGATACGAATTAATGGGGGACCCGAAGCACAACGAAATTAATTGACCGCGAAATCGCCGCGAATTGAATTGAAAAAATTGAAGTAAAGCAGAACAATTAACTTGCCAGTGGTACCCTTTTCGCAGAAATAGAATTATAGTGCAATTCAATTCGTTTTTGGGTTTTTTTGCGGTTTTGTGCAACGCCTACGTTCTCGATATGTCGCGACTCGAACCTCGGGCCTCCGGCTTTTTGCAGCCAGTGACCTAGCCGTCCACGCCACCGCGCTGGCGTGAGTGCGTGAATATGATGCCCTGGCGTGAATGCCTGTGATGACTCTAAGCGAAACCATGATAGTGCATTAGCCATAACCATGGTATGTTGCTGTAGGTTAATGGGTGATTCCATCATTTGTGTTTCACCCAGGCTCTACAAATCGAGACCGCCAAAGGATCAAGACAGTGACGAAGATCCTGGATCTTCTCAAAAAGTACGGCTCAATCGAGCCGACTAACGAGGTGCCACGTGACGAAGCTCAACAGGAAGATCCAGGATATCCCCAAGAGTTTGTGGTCCCATTCGAAAGTGAAGAGGAAGTCGAGCTTCGGGACAACGACTATTTCGTTTATCACGAAGCAAATGGCCAAAATTTTGATGATGGTGATGCTGATGATGATGGCAGACACGGTGATCCTGTGCAGGACTTAATTAATAATGATGGTCGTAATGAAATCACGAATGGCGGCGACATGTACGAGATTCGTGTGAAGGTGGAGCCGGCCGACGTCGATAGCTGAAATGCGTTGAGAGATCCGGCACCAAGGAAGGGGGGGCGAAGATAATAGTAATTTATAGTAGTAATAATAATCATAAAAAGAATGATAATTATTATTATTATTATTATAGTTAATAATAATACTAACACAATTTTTACTGTGTTGAAAGAAGCCACCGGCATTCTGCATCACTAACTTTGAATCAAAACGGGATTCCCTGATCTCTTCAATACCATGCATTGTATTGTATTATCGTGTTGAATAGCGAATCACTGTTTCAGCTGCTATGAGTATATTTTTATAGGTCCACCTAGTTTTGCGGAGTGTTCTGCCGAAGCAAATTGAATTCAATATAATTTTCTATTTGTTTGGAATTCGCCAAGCCCGATTCGTTGAGTTACGAGCTGACTTCGGCTTAAGAAACGGAGCACCGACGTTTCTGTTCAGTGAGTACAGTAGTCCGTGTGAACAAGTAACCATTTCGGTTGTTCCGTTCAGCTGACGTAGAAGATTTTGAAGGTTTTGTTTTCGAAAGTTCATTATATAATTCATGGTCGGCTTCTGTAGACATCTACCAGTTATATCGAATGGAAATCTATAAGTCGGGGAACCCGGGGAGAGCTGAAAGTGAAAACTCATTGAAATGCTACCGTCCACCTGTCGAAGCGTTCAACGAATTGAGGATCCTGTGCTGATACGGCTGCCATCACGCGGTGCCGTCCCATACAGCTGCTGCAAGGGCCAAGCGAACAGGTCGAGTTTTGTGTATGTTATTTGTTCGTTGTAGAATTTACTTGAATAAAAACGCTTGGAACGGTTGTATATATATATATGTATATTCGTCTTCGTAAAAACTCGTGTACCTTATTATAGATTTGTAGAGCGCACAAATACGTACGTATTTACCGGAGTGTCCGCCTCTGCCTCTGTCTATTTCTTCCCCTTGGGTGCAACGAACACAACGAATACGATTCACCTAATCGACAACACCGTTTAGCAGCGTTCACTTTAAATGATAGTATTATCACAATGAGCGGGTGTGTTCCACCTCTGTGCGTTAAGATTTGGCTGTTTTGCGAATTTCGCTATAAGCTAGCAGCGGTGGTGTACATAAGCAATGTCCTAGGATGAATGTAACAATTAATTCATAGACGTAATAAATTAATAGCTGTGTGAACTAATTCTAACTAATGTATACGCCTACCTCACGAGACAATTTCGAAAATCGACGCTGTATATAATACACGCAACTATTAGGCGTACTGTGGCAACAACAGCGACACAATCAAACCTTCGCTAAACTGAGTCGTGTGTTTGACACGTTGGTACTTTGATGAATAGCTCAACGTCGACATGACATCCCTATCTACCGTAGTAATCCAACGATGAGGAAACACTTGAAAAAAGTCGTCAGCGCGGTGGCCTCGACGCTGAGTTTCTGGCTGTCGGAAACCAGAGGGTTTTCGAGCCCCGCTGCGTGATGACACATAAGAGAGCTTAATTGCATTGCGAAATGGCAGCTCCGTTAATAAACCAATAAAGCTTACCTTATCTTACTTACAATATTTTCATAATATGAACCAAATACGCTAGTGGTGAAAACCCCCTAGAAAACACGAGACACGACGAGGGCCAGCAGTCGAATCAACGAGTACACGTACGATTGAAAAATTACTTATACTGTTCTCTTTTTATTTCATATTTCTCCATTTTCGTCTTAAAGAGCTCCATAGCCTAGGTTTGTGTGTGTGTGTGTATGTGTTTGTGTGTGCATTCTTTTTCATTTGTTTTCTCAGTTAATTTCATCGCATCGCATCGTAGTTATTCCATTTTGTTTATGCTGTTTATGTAGTGCTTCTCACCGCCTTCCGTGTATTCCATCACACAATTATCCTGGTTGAGGTCGGTCAACACCGCCATCGTTCGGAATCACTCATTGCTCGTTATCAAACGTTCTCATTTGCATCAACCTAGCCACTCAGCCCAGCTGGCACTGAGCTGGCCTGTCGAGACGCGGGCCTGATTTTGCCTTCTAGTTGCAATTTCCTACACGTTGTAGCCCTGAAATCAACGAAAACCAACCGCCCCGTGCCCTCCTTGTCTCTCTCTCCCTCTCTGTCAACTGTTGATGATTAAATTTTCGTGAGTCACATGTCATTAGATCTCCCGATTTGCTTGCAACTTGAACGAAATCCTTGCTACAAATACTGCGCTTGTAGGTGGCCCGAGTTGTCGAGTGCTAATCCGCGATTTTGTTCGATCGTGATTTGAACTTTTTCACCACTACTTCTCGCCCGGGGCTTTAAGCTCGTAAGATCTAATAACGAGGACAACAGACGACGATGAAAAACGATCGACAAACATACCTACACACACACACACGCACATAATATATATATATATATATATATATATATATTCCGTCCTATAACAGCGTTCATATCCCAAACACCAGTTCACAGGTTCACGAGGGAGTTCACCTTCTCTCGGTCGCCGTAAACCAAATTCACTACAAACCCTATGTGCCACAGTGCGTGTTATTCGACAGTGAGCTACCGGTGGTACGATCCCGTGATCTCACGTGTGGTGATTCCCATCTGGACATTCATTATGTCCCGCTTGATGTGCAATTCTACAGCATTTGACGGACCTTATTTCCAAGAGGAGACAGAAGAAATCATCATTGAATAGGGAATCCTTCCATGAGCGGACGGCAACCCCCGCACAGTCGGAATAGCTCCCTGCCCCACAGGCTAACACCCTCCTAGTTAGGTTAAAGCTTGGCGGCCGTCGTTATCGCACCGCCGATAGCTCGACCATTTGCGCTCTGGTTCGTGCCCCCCGTACAAACAACACACACCACCAGCTTTTTTTTTTCTATTTTATCGCGGCTTATCGGCTTTCTCATATCAATATTTCACTCGTAGCATAATGACGATATTCCGTGTCACAATTCATTCGAAGAATCATGTATTCGACGGTCGTCAGAGCTGGCAATTGTGACCGCCGCAGAGCCACTTACCCCCGGGGAAGCGCACGTGGGTCGGCCCGCTTCGTCATAGGCCGTCATCTGAATACGAAAATATAAAAAAAAATTTATTTCACTCCATCCTAACTGCACAGACATATGCAGAATATCTTCCGATGTCGAACTGCCCTGATACCGTATGCCTATACGAGTGGCATTGACGCAACTCATCGCAGATCAACACAATTGCAAGCGCCTCCCCTATCTCCGACCACACCTACACATACATACGCCCACACACACACACCCACCGCTCACCAGTTAGAGGTGTTGTTTCTTCTATATCGTTCTCATTATTGTTATTATTATCATTATAATCATGCCATCATCTCTTCATTCTTTATTCCCGTCTCCTGTAGTTGGTCTTTGCTCTCAATCTCTCTCTCCATTTCTGTCGCCCAGTGTTCAAGTCACTGGTGTAGTCCATTGTAGACTATAAAAATACAAAAAGGAGTCGTTCGAAAACCCGGCCGCGGAGATGCGACCCATCCATCCAACTAACTGGCAGCACTCAACACGAACGATCCGGTTTCATTCTCAATGGCATCGTCGTCGTCATCATCATCTTCCATCACCATTTTGTCATGCGCAAATCAGTTGGTCAATCGTGTGAATAAGGGCTGCAACTTGTACCGCAACCAGCCTTCGATCGACCTTCCCCAGTATCTAAGTCGGTGTAATGGATTATGTTGTGGGAAAATACCCATTGCTGTTGTCGTCCCTGCTCTTACCTAGGTCCCGCTACACACACATATATGTATATGTATATCTCCTAAGCATCCCGCGCTGCAGTTTTTCCTTTTCTTTTCTCCACTCGACCACTACAGATATGGGGACAGTTGGCTCTGCGCAATCACAGCTTCGATTGGGGAAATTCTCATCGTCCGCTGGAACAAACGTCCCTGTTCCCTGTCCCATTTTCCAGAACACCCGCGTGCGCCAATCGTTGACACCCGCCTCACATCCGACATCGCTTATCACAACACGAACGTTATGATGGAAGCCGTGGCGGCGAATGACGACACGCAATCGAACGGTGTGTGGGGATGCCGATCGGGTGGGGAGTAAGTGCCATTTTCTTCTTACCAGTGAACAACAACGAAACGGTTGCAGTCGCCACCAGCAGGTTTTTTTTCTCCTCATCTGAGCAGTGTTGACCACCACCTGTGCATCAGTAGGTATCGGCAGAGATCCCGTTTTACACGCTAGGATAATGAGCTATTTGCTAGAGGGTATCATTGATCTTACTGCAACGCCCACTCCGACCCCCCCCCCTTCCAAGTGTCATGCCTTCTTAAGCTGCTTGCACTTAATTTCCATGGATCTTTATTGATTATTTCTATTTGATGCCAGTAACACTTAACGCCCATAATGATAATCGTAATAGCTCTAATAAGGATCATGATATATTATAATTCATAAGCGTCTCTGTCGACAGGAAGGCTGCACTGGTCTGAAAATGACGGCTACTCATCCGCTTGAGGTGCCGATTGGCGCACACGGGGGTCCAGACAACGGACCACCAGAGAGACCAACTGCCCCCCTCAATGAGTCGGGTTGACCTTAACACCTCCACACGCAGAGCTCCACAGTCACACAAGATTCACGCGGTTGCATTCAAGCCAACACGTTTACAGAATAGAGGCACATAAATTCGACCAGCATACAACGGAGAGGCAAGAACGGAGCATAAGATGATGATGTCCGCAAATGATGGTCACCGGCACCCGCGCGCGAGACAGACAGACAGAGAAGGAGAGAGGGAGATCGACAGAACTTAAGGACAAGAGAGAATTATCCCGAAAAAAAAATGCTCATATATATTCCTCTAGTCACCTAGAATCAGGTGACGGAACCATACAGTAGAGCTAGTCGGGGAAAGGCGGTCTCGAGTCAACTAAAGACAGCTTCAAGTGACCTATTTCTCATTTCAGCCACGAATTAATTACACAGAGCAGACACATACACCGACCAGCATGTGTTCTGCTTAGCAAGCGTATGAGCTAATTTCAATCAACACATGTTTCCTCTGTACACGTTACTGACTTGACCCGTCGTCTTTCTCTCTCTCTCCCTCTCTCTGAGTCTCTCTCGTCCGACCCCCTCGTCACCGGCAAATTATCCCTTGCTCGTTCCACTCTTGCTCGACCCGTCATTAGTGGTCACACACGGGCGCACGCACACACGCAATCGCTCATATACAATGCTGCTATTTCACTGTATTACTGGTTGTTGGTATTTCGTGGTGACGTTGTTTATTCATATTTTTAGTTGTTTAGTTTCAAATTTACCATTATAGTTCGTCTTCTTATTATTGTTATTGTTATAACAACAACAACAACAATAATAATAATAATAATAAGTATCGTTATTATTATTATTCCGTATCGTCGTATTTTGTTTGCATACTTCGCCTTCGTGGTCTCGGTACGTGGTCGTGGATGTTGTTATTATTGTTGTTGTTGTGGTTTATTTTGTACACTCAAGGACAGTACTGGAATCACAGAACAGGTACAACTACGGCTACTTCATACATCTCGTTCATGGACATCCCAACCCCGCGCGCGCTGCCCGGCCGCCCCCTGCGCGTCCAGCCCGCCGATCGAGCGGCAGCTATCCAACAAATAGAACCGACCTCACCGAGGAAGAAGCACCCTTCGTTAACATGGAGAGGTATCAACGATCCATCTCATCACCGTCCGTGTCAGCCAGCATTGTCAATTCACATTCGTGCTATTACTATTATTATTATTAGTATTATTACTATTATGATCTGCTTATTCATATATAATAATGATATTACTATTTTCGTCACATGATTTCTTCCCCACGAAAAACATCAATCTGTCATCATCAGCATCACTATTGGCCTTTAAGAATTTTTTCCTTTTTGTCACAAGCCGGCAGTCACGCAACCAGCCGACTACAGTTCGACTCATCCAGACAACATGCCTAAAAGTATTATTGTTATTATTTTTTATAATTATTCTCATTTTCAATATTAATATTTTATATATATATATATATATAATTATAATTATTATTATAAACTGTCAGTGTCACACTGCTGCGAGTCCCAGCAACAGCAACCTCAGTTCTGTGGTGTGGTGCAGCTGTTGCTGACCGTGCCTATTGGTGGCAAGGCTATTCCTCATCATCTTTATCATCGGTCAGAGTCGTCCGCATTGAAACCGTCATCGTCAACAGCTGTTATCAACAACAAATCACCGCCGAGAGATGCGAGCAATCCGCTCGCAGACTGCTACTGACTGACCAATCAGTAGCCCTCACCGAGCTCGGTCGTCTCTGGCATAAGCAATGTACCCAATTCAAAAGGGGCCTGCACGTTGTCGAGGGTTGTTGTTGTTGATAGTATGCAGAATCGAGAGACACCGCAGATGGTTCGCTTTTTCGATATCTCTCCATATTCGTTCCTGTCCCTCCGCAACGATGAGGGACACCCGTCGTTGGCTGTTGGCCACGTTCAGTTGCAGCAGCTGGCCCCGAACCGAGATCGGTCGCCGGCGCCACTGACGTTCACTTTATCCGCAGCTGTCGCGTCGACCGCCTGTTGAAGAAATGGCACGAGGAAGAGAAATCGTATGGTAAGTTGAAATTGATTCTTTCTCTCCTCTCTCTCTCTCTCTCTCTCTCTCTCAGGGACGGGGGATTGAAATAGACGGACAAGGTCGAATGTACGGAGGAAAAAGTCTGCACATTAGCATTCATAGTCACTTGCAAGTTGAGGCGAGGTAAAGGTGAAGGTTACATTGGTTTACTAACGGAACTGAAGTTTTTCAAATGCTGAAGTTCCGTGGGGGGAGGGGGCACTTCGCCCCCTGAGAATACCGTAAATATTAGTCAATAAGAAAGAAGGTACCGAAAAATACCAGCCCCTAGTATAGTAATCAGGTCAGGCAAAAATTGGAAACGTGTCCACGTACTCTTCCGGACATCTGTTTCTGTAAAATGGCCTCCGCCAGCTGTGTGAACGCTTCCTCGATGTTGATGTTCGCCTTCGCCGACGTTTCAAGGAACTTGATATTATGGTCCCGTGCGATCGCGTCTCCCTTATCCTTACCGATAACCCGCTTCGCCTCCATGTCGCATTTGTTGCCAAGAATCATTTTCTCCACATCCTCATTTGCATGTTCATCAATATATCTGTAAAACAACAACACAACAAAAAAAAACAACAACAAAAATGACCAATTTTTAATTCATCGCGTTACCCTTTCATCGGCCTGAGAAAACAAAGCGATGTTAACTAATCGAAAATATACACACAAGTATATCGCATAGCTTAAACGATATGGAACATAGCAGGTGTTTGGGCAATTTACAATTTGCATAAAATAGCGGCTGTGCAGCACTTCGTGAAGGCGTCGCTATGCGAGTCACGCTCGGGACAACTACGATTCGTAGGAGATTTGCAAAAAATTGTGTTTCGCATAAATGCTCATTGAAGCGACATGACAGACTGCCCTTCAAGTGACATGCCTGTCAGTGTTGCTGTCAAGTGAAATGAACAACGATGTCTTTGGAACGTGTCAACTCGCAATTTTTTTTTGCTTTCGACACGAGTTTTAATCCATAATCGAGGTGAGGTGCTCTATCCAGCAATTTCCTAAATACACATGAAAACGGTGTCATCGTCAGCCGGTGAGAACACATCTCGGAGACGTAAAATTCAACTTTGTAGTGACCACGCACAAATGATCAGTGCAGGCGGGTCACTCTCGAGGCACGCTCTGTCCTCTCACTTAATCCAGATGCATTATTAACGCTTTTATTATCTCGGGTTAGTGCACATTTCTATATATTCACTAACACATAGGGTCCAATTCATTCTCGTGGTGCATTTTGTGTGTTTGATTAATTTCGTCGCATTCCCTTGGTTATTTCTCTCTGTGTCATTTCGATGTGATCGACTTCCGATCTGCGATAACAACCGAGTCGTCGAGGATTGGCTCGAGGCAGACTGGCCTCTCTGTTACACCCGCTTGAGTGTTGTATTACAGATACGAACGATGAGAGAGCCACGTTGTTGTGTCCAAATAGACATATCTAGACATACACAGCGAGCGAATGTGGGTCACCCGAACACAAATCAACAGACATCTTTCATTATCCCTTGCCGTCAATGATTAGGCTGCCTATAACTAGGTCGAAAAGTAGTAACGTACCACGCTGTGTATACTGTGTTACGACAGGTTTGGAAAACCGCTCACTGCGAGGGGGAGGAGGCGCTTCTGCGACAAGGAGCTTCAATACTTCACGTCACTCGAAGGAAGATGAGGGTGTGAAAGATCTGCGAGATTAGCAAGTAAAAACGCTGAAGCGCAATGAATAAAATATAGATCCAAGCGATGCTTTCTTTAGTATCATCGACAATGAAAACGATGCCGCCGTGATGGCAGACGAAACGAAGCAGTTGCTAATGAAATTAAAAAAAAATCCGAGTTAGTTGTTGAACATTCCGGGGAACCAATTGACTAGAGCAATTAACCAGCTAACTAGAAGCATTGCGTGAATATGGGTTCTCTGATCAGCCGATACGGCGGCTGTTGTTTTTTTTGTCACGGCAACACGGCAGTGGCTACGCTACTGGGCGGTTAACTCGTACAGAATCCTGCCGTTAGAAGCACTGCCGGTACATACAGTCATTCGTTTTGCCGTCTCTCGGCTTCGCGAACGTTTGCCAACGGTGAAGTTCGATGAGTCACTCGCCCAGCGGGCACTTAACACTGCGCTGGCAAGTATAGAACAAGCCTCACTTTTCGAGGAATGGTAAGGGCACCAACATCTCAATCACACAACTCGCCAAGGAGCAGTTCCTCTCATGATGTTAATACGTTCTGCGCATACACCCCGGTACACCGCGATTTGCTCTTGGACTTCTTGGGCTTAGGGGGGTCTGGAGTGACAATAATTCAAAGCAGTTTGATACACATCTATAGGTGTACGAAGCATGTCCTAACATATCACAGCTCGCAGATGTTAGCGTCAAAATCAATTACGAACCTTAACCACTTGGCGATATTCTCAAAACTCTTCTGATTGGTGATATCATAGACGAGCATGATGCCCATAGCTCCTCGATAGTACGACGTCGTAATTGTGTGGAATCGTTCCTGTCCTGCCGTGTCCCAGATTTGCAGCTTGATCTTTTTCCCGTGCAACTCGATCGTCTTGATCTTGAAGTCGATTCCTGAAATGAAGCACGGGCCAACAAACAAACACACCGAGAGAAACGAACAAAGAGACACAAATGCAATTTTATTACCGGCATTCAAAGTTGTTCTGGGATAGAGCAACGCCACTGGGTAACTAACTAAATATAACTATCGTTATTCATATATAGCAGACAAAAAACCGTTCAACATATGGTTGTTTTCAGCGCATACAAAAGCCACAAAGGGGCCAGCCAATGACGGTGACGGTGATGTAAGATCGTGAAGGCAAATCGTATGTAAAGCGTGAATCATGTGCCAAGAATTCGGATTTAGCCACCGCTGACATAATCCAATGATGCGATTTCGCGTAGTCTATGCCGACGAGCATTGCCGTGGGAAAAAGAAAACGCCGCCTGTGTCCTTCGCAGAAAATGACCTGAGATCATGGATATACAGTTCATTAGGTGGCCGTTGTGTAGGCTAACATGTTGTCACAGTATTCGAAAAGGGAAAAACCTTCTGTGGCCTACAACACTACGCTTCACGTTGAATAGTTACCAATATACGATACGCAGCTATCTGGGCAGCCACATTGTGTTTTATCCACAGCTTCTAATCGCCGCCGCCGCCGCTACCGGAAACAGTGTGCGTTTCTATTCGAATTGTAAGTCGAATTATCAGTGGTACAATTATTATATGTTAACGTTCGTTGTGGCGTTTTGTGGCGAGACGGTCCAGCGGGCCGCATCTCAGCGAATTGTACCAAAACGGTACACGGACAAAAAAACGACGACGATTTTATTCACGAGGTGAATACTAACGGAACCCCCAATCTCCCACTTAGACCTGTATAGAATATCTAGTTGAAACAGGTGACATTTCGATGATTCGCTTAACACAAGCGAAACATTGACGCTCAAAGCCGTCTCCCGAAAAAAAACGTTATGAAGTAACACTCTCGTAATGAAATAGGCAACCGCGTGGGTTACAAGGGAACCCGCGGCAAACTGCACGTCGATTATCCTATTCGATTGTGGGAAGAATGAGTGTACGCCGCTCGGTTCAGGTTAGGAAGCCGGAAATGTCTTTGTTGAGCTATTATACTGTTATATATTAGGTAGATAGTGATCAAAGTCCGTACACGCACAGGGATTATTAAACCACCTCATTGAAACGAGTCAATTTGATGGGCATGTACAACTATTTCAATATCTAAGGGGCTCTCCGCAAATGGTCTGTGACTAATTACATATTACAATGTTTGGGATATACATATGTCAGTCAATCGTCTTTAGGTACGAGCTATGAAAAATTGGAAAACATTCGTGATATTCGTGAGCTACTACGCGTCCATTAATAGTACAGTGGTCAGTCATGTTCGTCCACTACGCGTAAGAAGAGCAAGTGTCGCTTGCGTCTAACCATTTATTTCTGCACAAACGGATCATGCTAAAAATACGCAAAACATTAAAATGATATTAATTTGTGGTGAGCGACACATATATATCGAAGTAGATTTCGATGAGAGAGCAATTAGAGGATATGATAAGGGCTAGTTCTAGTCCTGGATGCATTTCTAATTACGTTCCACTCTATGACCTTAATGAGGTGCCAGGTCGTTTTAAATGGTTTCCGGGCCCCATTTTGTTTTCCGGCCAGTGTAAAAGCAGTCAGCGTAAAAAAATTCGTTTTCCACCACTCCCTAATGCGTAGAGCTTAAGCATTACAAATTGCAGCTCCTTTAATAAACCAATAAAGCTTTACCTCTACCTTTAGAAGACTACCCTCACTCAGCCCTCGCTAATGTCACGTATGGGTACTAAGTAGCCAGAACAAACATTGTTCTGCTGTCCGCATAAAACACGGATATTTCCGCATCATATTTCTGGCCACCGATGAGCGGGTCGTTATTCACACAACAGAATTTGACCATTCGTGTATAGTGTGTATGTGTGTCGATTCAGAGATGTGCATTACACCGCGTACAGGCTCAGGATCAAATCGAATGCCTTGCTAACGGAACAGCTAAGAAGAAATGAATGAAACATCGCCCTTTTTCCGAAAGAACAAATGTCGTCTAAGCTGTTGACAGTTGTCTCGCCGAGGTCCCGCAGTAATCCGCTTGAAAAATGGATCCAACACGACTCAGTCTCCACCCGCCCAGATCCGCATGCTACCTTCTTCGATAAGGGGGGCGTTTGTCACGCGTTCGTCGACTATGTTGCCGAGCGGACCGTGTGGTATAAAAAACACGAGCATACGTGTATAGTAAACAAGCTGCCCTTTCGTAGTTCCAATGGACCGACACCTTCAACACGCTGCATCTGTCGTTCGCGGGGTTTTGTCTTCCCTGCCGGCACAAGTCGATTTCTACACGTGGAGCTAACTGCTCAAAGCAACAATATATATATATATGTATATATATATAGCAAGAATTACATCAAACGCCATACAGCTATAGTGTCTCATAACCACCTGAGCGGTAAAGCCAAAGAAAACAGCACCAGCAATGGTCCCAAGCAGCCCGAATCGCGACGGCGGCAGCAAAAGCCCAAATAGACCGAAGCGCGCTGGAGCACCCGCCCATTCCCCGACAGCAATGACGCTCGTGGCAGCAGCGACGGCTTCGGTGCTCCGATTCTCCGTCGGAAGCGGCCGCTACGGCTGCTACAGCCGCAGCGTCGACAGAAACAGCACCAGCAAACGCGTGCTCCGTCTGACGCCGCCGCCGGCGCCACCGCCTCCACCTCTGTGGCTGGCAAGGGAGCGGTTAACACCGGTGTATCACCAGGCGCGCCGGCAGAGCGGGGCAGACGAAGGTACCACGGCCAGTTAAGCAGGCAGTCAGTGAGCCAGTCAGCGTCCGTCGTCAACAGCACAAGCACAACGCTACGCTATGCTCTCTCTCTCTCTCTCTCTCCCGTAGACTGCACCTGGAAAACGAAGAAGGCGGCAAGTACTGGCCAGCGTAGCTGCACACGGCGATGTTGATGACGACGTCGACGAAATCAGCACTCGTTCCACCGTCGTATGACGGCAGTCAGCTCGTCGTCGCTGAGGTCCAATAGGAGGGCCTCATGGAATCGATGAGTCACAACCGCCGGGTCAAAGCTGCACCACCGTCAGCAGCAGGATGAACAGCCTGCATAACAACCTGCACATGACCACTCGCAGCCTAGCGTCGCTGGCTTCTAGCGGCGAGAACCAGCGGACGAATACGGCACGGGACGGAGCAGAGAATGTTGTGGTTGTTGTTGACGATGTTGTTGTTGGTGTTGTCGCGGCTGATGCAGGGGCGGCGGCTGCTAAGCGTGATACTATCACAGCCACACGCAGTGCGTCTACGATAGCGCAGCATAACAAAATCAACAGCAAGAGCAGCCGCCTAGAACCAGGAGATAGGTAGTGGTGGGCATTATAATTATCAATGCAGCAATAGCAGTGGTTGGCGATCGAGACGGCGGCAGATGGAGTAGACAGGCTAACCAGGGAGGACGCGAGGCGGGTAGCCAGTAAGTAGTGAGTAGGCCCATCGTGTCAGTCAGTCAGTGCTCGCCGATGGCACCGACGACAGCAGCAGCAGCGGCACCACCATGGCAGAAGCTCCGCTCTCGAACAACCGGGAAGATATCATAGGTCGGTCACTATCTCAACGATTCGATGAGACGAGAGAGAAACCCCGCACAGTAGACACTGCCAGACGCTGACGACATGTGCGTAGTGGTACATAGTAATCGTCACAATGCATCGCTACCATTGATCCCAACGAATAAATGCGTCAGCCATTGGTCCAACCGAACGAAAGGTGCATAAACACCTAACGGCCTAAAGTAATCCGACCGAAATCGGGACCAAGCGGATGAGGTGCGTGGATCGATGAACCGTATCCACCATTCGTTGTTCATGCCATTGTAGCTATCGCTACACAATCAACGCTTGACGAAATTAGAACTCCAAGCAGAATCGCACATTCGCCAACGAGTCTTCGTTGCCTCGAAGGGTGCGAACCCTAAAATGATTATATTTGACCCTTTCTCCGCGGTTTCAGCACCGACCAATTGATTATCACGGGAGTAGATGGAAATCGACGTCACGACAACGAACATTCGAGCAGACGCCTTGGGAAGTTTGCTCCTTGAGTATTTCTTCGTATTAGAAGTTTCTGATGACCGGGGGACAATTAATTGACGGAGTACGCACGCATGCTCGAATCGTCAAGTCAAATTACAAGTCGCTTGTTCTTGACCGCTTGAAACTCGTTGATTGAATGAAAATATTTGCCATACTGGGTTAAGTCGTCGTACACATAGCACAATGCACGAAGCGTTGCCTGTATGGTACAGACACATCGCTGCCGCGGAACACAGATTTCATTGGCAAGCACCGCAAAGGTGCACGACGTGGTCGACCTTTATCTTGAAGGGAAACCATTCGCGTTAGCGACGCCTGTGCTTATCTAGCCGATGCTGCCGATGCGCGAAGTGCATGGCACAAACGCGTTATGTAATGAGGTGGATTCTCACTTCATTTCAAATGCGTCTTTAGTAATGATCGAGTAGCTCGGAATTGTCGCGGAATTGACTGGCGAAAAGTTTCGTACCTAGCAAATTCATCAGATGTGATTATCATAGACGAATGTGTGTACGAATCACCCTCGTATCGAATTCTAGCCTCGTCCACTTCAGTAGAAGTTCCACTTACGGGGATGGTATCGCTCTTGTTCTGAGTTTTTTCTTAGGATGGCATTGAGGCCGAAGGGAATGTCACGCCGCGGAGAAGTACGAGGAGATTTATGTAAATCTTCAGTTCACAAACTGGGTTCTAGTTTTGTAGGACTGCCAGTACAGCCCACAGTGAATACGAGTATGCTGATGTTATCTGTATCGATTTTCGGTCTGCCCTCGGGTCGGTCAGACACCAGACACTGGTTGATACACCACCACACTATGGAGTAGGACATACATTTGTTAACCGAGTTAAATATTCTTGCGGAACTGAACGTTGCGTGTAAACGAGGCGCACTCAGATGCGGAGGAAGAAGCCCCTTGACCCCTAAACATAGCTCCCCTTTTGAAAATCATACCTAAGAAATTAGCTGCAGAGGCTTCACAGAAGTTTAGAATACGAGAGACTGAAGCTGATACGAACTTGTATCAGATACCGAAGTTTCCACGTGGCCTTGACATGTTCTCTAAATGGTCCTGTAGTACAGACCTCAATATAACGGTCGGCAAATAACTGTCCATTCACACTGCATCTGGAGGCGGTAGCTAGTTACCGTCTGTGCGCGACCTGGTTGTAATTACGACGCTAGAGATGACGTTTTGCGCGTAACCTGCTGGACACCTACGAGGATCCGATCTTGAAGCCTTCCGAGGCCATGAAAGGCTTCGACATCATGTGAACATAGGAATAATTCTAATGTTCAACACCTATTCGAGCAGCTAAAACACTCCGTCTAACCAGCCACTACACAGAAGGCTTCGTGACAAACACCTTCCCCTCTGCCCTGCCTTCAAAGCTTCATTGGTGTATTGCAATGTGAAACACTTGAATGAAGCGTTTTAATGACATACTAACGCTAAAGCGTTCGTGATAGTTAGCGTTATCATTTTTCTTTATCTGCACGAGTATGAGTCTCTTTCGTACGAGTAAGGACGAGAATAAGCAAAAAGGTGGCCCCGACAGTTCCTCATAGTAATAACCAAAAGGTTAAGAGCTGAGGGCTGTCAGATCGGGGAACAGCTGAGGGTCAGCTCGAAAAACAATTTTAACGCTGAAGCAAAGGCTATTTGGGAACGCAGAGCCGCCACAAAACGACGATGCGAAGAACGACGGAGACGAATGAGCAAGTATACTCTCTTGAGTGTGACTGTTGTTCCTTCAACGTTCCTCGGGCCGATATCTTCGAACATAACACATAATTGTATGCAATGGGACGACGGGCACAGTCGGTCGAGAAATTGATGCAACAGTGCTTAGTTGCTAGCACTATTTTTCTAGCACAATTGTATCACTTGGCCGGGTCACTACTAAAATAAATTACAACACACACACACACACACATGTTGTATTAAATAACAATAATGCCCAGCGGACAACGAAATCCGATTTGCTGCTGCAGGTGAACAACGAGAGTGCACAGGACTTCGGAAAAGCAACTGCTGAGAAACTGGCCAACAGGAAGACCACACAGGGTTCCCTTTCGCAGTGGTGTGCCATCATGGAACGAAAGTCGAAATATCAGTGAGGCCTTACTGTGTCAAGCCGGAGCCTACGACAGGGCAATGAGCATAATCATACACCGTACTAGTTGGGGATAATTGTAGTCGTAATAGTATTTCGTTTGATTGAGCCAATATGGCAGTCAGACAATCGTGCCAAGGGCGTGCATATTCGTAAATTGGCGTCAACCCATCTAGTGCCGGGTGTCGGGTGATTTGATTGTTCATTTTAACAACGTAAAAATGCTGAAGTCGTCGCGCGTGTGAGACCCAGAAGTGTTGCCACAGCGTTGGCCTATCCCAGACAGGTTGAACCGAGCAAGCTACCAAATCCGACTTGCTTTCTACTGAAGCAACAAGCGGTCAGTAGACATGTCCCAGTCCATACGAGATAGAAGGCCTTCTACCTCGAAAAAGAAGGGAAATTAGTAAGAAAGCTTAACTGTATCAAGGTCAAAATAGACGCGGTGTGTAGTAAATGGAATCAATGAGATCCGTCACCAAGTTAGTTACAACCTGGCGCTTGTCATGCTGCCAGCTTTGTACTAGATTACATTTTTGTCACGGTTATTTTTCTCTTTCTTTCTCCAATTAATAACGCGAAAAGTGGAAAATGCTCTTCGCATGAGAGTGGACATTGCCACAATGATTACTTCACATAAACTGAGTTTCGGGGACAGGTCCGCTTCTTACTAGCGATGACGGTTTAACATATGGATATATTTTGCTTACGATCAAATTATACACAATCAGCAAATGATACCTCGGATTTCTCGTTCTTTTCGGGAACCGCCTTTGGGTACTAAGCGTCTAGACGGGTGTGCGATCAACTCATGCCATATATATATATATATATATATTCGCAAAGTGAAGGACGCAGCAGTGCTGCTCACAGAAATGTTATATTTTTTGGTCTTTGGTTGGGACAAACACAAAACCAAATTACACCCACCGGTCTTAAGGGATTAACACTCAATAGAGGGGCGATCGCATAGTCTTACGATTCTACCCGCCCCTGCACTCGAATCCGCCAGTGTGAACTGGCGCATTCGACATTCAGCCAAGATAGAGTCAAGCGACCAAGGCAAGATTGGCTAGGCAAGCTCTCTCCTCTCTCACCCTCTGAGATTTTCTTCGATTCAATACCATTTTTGTTGCGTTCCACGCCCTGGCTCGCCGGCTGACTCCAACAGCGCAACCAGTCATGATAACACAAGCAGCCCCTGCCATCCCTAACAAGGGCTGTGGCTGACTACGTTACTAACAAACTGACGAACTATGTTAAGTTGTCCATCGTCTATGAGACGATTATGTTCGAGGAATCGGCGGTTCTGCCATCGGCCTGCTGTGTCGTTGGCCGGCGGTACGCGACAGTCGACAAACAATTCGCTCGAACACGCTGACTGGCTTCGAGGCAGTTCGGCGTTAACCGTAAATAACGCCAATGGGGTTACATAGGTTTCGTCGCTTAAAGACTGTGCTTCGAACACCTTTGCTTTCGTAGATAATGTAGAGAATAATTGTGTCAGTACTTCCCCGATATTCAAGACACGGAGACGTACGCATCTATATATATATATATATATATATATATGCATACCATAACTTCTATCAGAGGTGTGTATATCCCTAGTCTCCGAGAATCTAACACCATAAACTGCCTGTCCCTCACTAATTATATAAATGGGTCCGTTGCTGCAGGGACCACACAAAGATGCGCGCATCCGCACACTCACTGTGACCTATCCTGTGTCGCCACCGCAGTGGAAAATCAACTAATCGACAAACTCACCAGCATCCTATAACCAAGAGACAGGCATCGACTGCTTTATCGCATTAGCAGTTGGCAGTCCCTTACCGTTCGACTGCTCGCTGGCTCCCTCGGCCACTCGGCGTTCGCGTCTTATCCTTTGTAGTATCTAGTTCGCCAACGAACGTCAGCCGTCTCGTTGCCGGCGTCGGCAGCGGTGGCAACGACGGGACGGCGTTGATTCTGGCTATTTTTGCGCCACGTAACGACGAGGTGAGCAAGCGCAACCATCAGCGGAACGAACCGGACCGACCCGACCCGAACCTCACAGATGAACGAGCTCGATGTCCGTCTGTCTACAGCTACAACCGGCCAGCCACCGGCTGCAAACGTATGGCAAGCCGATCAAAGCCACCCTGACAACTCGGGTTGACCTAACGCGGCTGGGTGCTCACATCCGCGCGGTTCGCCGCCGGCAACATTATAGTACAAACGAAGGTCGCGGGCCTTCGACAGAGACAGATAGAGTGACACCCTACCATATACGTTTTCGACGAGTCGTCGCGGACATTCAGGGGTTTAGCAGCGCAAAAGGAAATACTATAGAACGGGGGCAGCGGGGCACGGAATATCGAGACGAATCGTTCATTCGTACTCCCGATTCAATGCACCAGCTACGATAATAAGGTTCTGTTCAACCCATGTACCTAACATCCAACATGCTAACAACACGAAATTGGACATCACATGGTGGCACCTACAGAAACATAAGCAACAGCAACAACATCTTCCTGATGTCGAATTGCAGTTCCGGAAATAAACCGCAAATGTTATGTTATGTTATGTTATGTTATCAGTTCTGACCACCGGACAGAGGTGAACAGATATGTAATGCAGGAGAGAGCAGCACCACCACCACCACTACCAACACCATGATAGGTATAATAATTGAACACCTATAAACAGCTGCTACCGGCATGCCGGCTACCGTCCAATCGAACAAGAGCACAGACTAACACGGTACCAATACCGACGACTACCATTGTTGTATTTAGTCTGGAGGAGATTCTCGAATAGCTCATCTGAATGACAGTATAACACACTTACAAATTGTTTTAGGGATTGATTGGTTCCAGGTAACGTTGTCCCACTAACTGACCTGCTCTATAGTTAACCTATAGATGAAAATTATCATGTAATGACTATTGTAATGATGACGACGACTATCTTGGCCAATGCTTCTCAATTACCCCCTTATCCGGAATCAGGGTAGGTAACAGGTGCATCGCGTCGCCGGCAACCTGGCACATATATATATATGTCTGTGTATTCGTGTGCATAGATGGCGTGCTTGCTGGCCAACTAGGACGGGCTGCCAAAACTAGCAAACGGGCGAAAATACTAAAAATATATTGTGCCCATAGCACAAAGGTTTTTGTCGCTCATCATTGAGCATTATTGATGGCAACAGCCCGCGACGGCCGAGCTCATAACTGCCGGGGCCGCGCACGGGTATCACGGCTCACATCGAAATCGAAGCCGATCGGCTAACATTGGCTGTTGCTGCTGCAACCACGGCTGTTAGTGCTCTGAACAACTTCAGAGCTAACGAGCAAGTGTAGACCAGTACGCGAGCATCAGACGGCCTTCAAGGTTCACGAAAATAAATAAATACAATCACAGCCTGTACTCTCTCTCTCTCTCCCTCATTTTCTATATTCGTTATGTCACTATTGAAATAAAGGTTCACAGTACTCACCAATCGTTGAGATGAATGTCGAGTGGAAGGCGTCATCGGAAAAGCGAAACAAAATGCACGTTTTGCCAACACCCGAGTCGCCGATGAGTAGCAATTTGAACAGGAGATCGTATGTCTTCTTGGCCATGACTGCGGCAACGTTATCTCGGTGCTAGTTTATATATGTGTATATATATATACTTATATATATATAGATGTTTTTATATGTATATTCTGCTCCTGCTTAATTAACAGGAGAAACGCTGCGAAAATGAACAACGAAAGATTTCGCTGCTCTTGTTGTTGTTCTTGTTGATTTTGTCGTTTTCCACGCGAGGCGTCCCTTTTTCACGGCAAGCTCTGCAGAAGACCGATATGATCTAACTAACTGGCGATGACGATGTTGGAAAGAACGAAATCAAATCAAACACAAACACACACACCCAGCAAAACAGCATATAACATATATATATATATATATATATATATAAATTGCCGGTGACGTCGCGGAAACAAAGCACCGTCACGGCCCGTACGATGAAATGCAACGCGATGTTAGGTCCACTCAACGAATGAAACCTATGCAACAGTTGCGCACACACTTCTCGCTAGAAGACGACGACGATGATGACGATGACGACAACACTCGATGTACACTGCCTCCCCCAGTTCGCTATATATGTGCAGATGTGATCACTGAAGAAGGATGTTTAGGTGGCACACAGGCGGGCACTGGCTTGCTCGCGTGCTAACCTCTACTGCTGTAACTACTTTTCAATCGTGCACAGATGTTGTTCAGGTGATGTTGATCTATAATCGTACACTGCTCTGCGACTGCTGCTGGTCAATTGTGCTCTTGCTGTTGTATCCGATCGACGAGAAGATGACACAAAACAATGAACGTGTGCACGACTCTGTGTACAAAATCGACAATCAGACGATTGAAACCGGGCCAGCCCACTGGCAAGCGGAAGCCCCACCTGCAGCTGAGAACGCAGCAGCCGGATCCGCGGCCGGTTAGTCGACTTGCGCTCCGTTTCGCTGGCTACGAAAGGCAGGAAAACACCGACGGACACCCCACTGTCCACCGAGCTCGCAGCTTCTTCCTTTGCCACTGAAAAAGGAAAAGAATCTCGGAACTCGGAACGAGCGAGTACAAGCCGAGTTTTAGAGAGACTTTTTCCTTCTATATATACACACTTGTTTTCTTTGTCTTCCACTGCACACGGCCCGCATCACCAACAACAGCGGCAGCGATAACAGCACTTGGATGGTTGGCTGGCAGCTATTTTGTTACTAAAGTCGTCCGTTCAGTCGTCCATGCGGCGGATGCGCCCAGCAAAGCAGCAGAATCACATTCACTGCTACCACTACAACTATGACGACGACTACCATGGACAACAACAGCAGCGGCGGCGGCGGCGGCGGCAGCAGCAGATAGCCGCTGGCGACAGCTCGTTGTTGGGTGTCTCGTTGACCCAAAATACATCGGACTGGGTAGAGCAGACAGATGCAGACGACGCCACCGTCGTGCGGTGAGCAATAAAAGATGGAACGCGGCCGGCGTCTGCATAATGACGGAATCGACACACGCGTAGGCTCAAACCCACATCGACAGATACCCACACCCGGCTACCGGACTTGGGGGGGGTGCTGTTCATGTTGACGGCTGTCGTCTATCTAGGCTGACAGAGCAAAGGTTGCCGGTAGAAATCGCCCGCCCGGCTCGTCGTTTCGGCAGCACCTGTTTCATTTAATACAGCGTACAATTGTGATAAGTGTCAGGCTGTTCTGGTTTGGGAAGCTCGCGGTGAGGAGTCCGCAGGTACTTCTGAGCTTGTGAAGAGAAACGAGCAGTCGCCCTGCAGCAAGCCGCCACTCTAGGGAGGCAAGAGAGCTATCATCGTCGAAGGACCATATAAGCGCACGTGTACGGTACGCGAGCGTGACGCGAGCACAGTGGTGCAATGCTTCTCAAAAGTGGCTTGTTAAGTTGGCCGATACATCAACTTAACAAAATTAGTGTTTGACATGGAGTAATATTATTAGTGGTGTTCGTTTCTACTTAACATTTTTTTTTTGAGCTAAATTTCAGCTGCCCCCCCCCCCCCCCCCAGTGACAGACCTCGGTACTTTCCCGTATAACTCCGAGGACTTCCAGGGGGCCACATTTATTTGTTTTTACCGATCGTTTTCGTTAAGAGCTAGCTATTATAGCCATCTATCTCGCCGCCGCCGCTGCTGTTGTTAATGCCGCGGCTTCCTGCTGGGTGACACACGGAACAAAAGAGTACAAAATCGCACAGACAGACAGGACGAGACACTCTCCATTTACCCAAAACGGCTCAGCAGCCAGCTCATACACAGGCTCCACTGTCGTAGCCGCCGCTACCCATCATAACAGAATGATGACGCTGCAATGGCTGCTGCAGCGATTGCTGACAACAGATAGGCGGCACAGGGAGGAGCACGGTGGGGTGTGGAAAGGAAATGGCTAGAACTGGGCCAGCCCGATGAGCAGCGGCGCCACCGGTGTAGCTATAACCGTGGTGGCGGTAACGTCGCAGTATCTAGGGACACAGCTTGAACTAATCGACCCGGTTGTGGGATAGGCCGCAGGTTGCAGAAGCTTGAAATGTGGTCTCAGCTAGATGTGGATTTCCCTCTTGACATTTCTCGTAGTTACGCAATAATGCACGTAAGTATCGAGAAAGGGCCTCAAGCGAAACCCCATTATCACAGAGATAGACACACGAAGACAGTGAGGCCACCACGGTACCACAGCAGCTGCAGCAGACGTGGTGTGTGTTTGGGTTTGAAGGGAGATCGTCCATCAACCAACTTGTCCGCTAGGCCTAATGCCTGCGCAAAACATCATAACGGATAAACGCATGAAAACAATGTACCATGAGCAGTTATCAAAACAGCGGGCGGGTCGTTTACGTTTATCCGTGGTACGTTGGAGTGTTCGTGATATCTCGACTTTTGTTTATATTTCGAATTTTCTTGTTCTTGAACTAACTTAACAATCCTTAAATGTTGTTTAATTCATAGTGGTACACAAAAAGGCATCTGCCAATCCGATCTCTCTTTGACAACGTGTGTTCTCTTCGTTTCAAGACGAGAGATTCTTCAGTTTTTTTTTACCATTTTGTGACTCAAAAATAGGGTCGGAATATTCGGAGGACCTCCTGTAACCAAGCATTCTCATCACTTAAAAAGTTAATGCTACGCTTGAACAATAATGATAGTTATGTTCTATTGATTGGGAAACTCCTTGTAGTGTATTAAAGGCCGTCATTAAAATCGACGCAGGATGTTTCAGGTCAATTCAACACTCCATCTGTTTCCTGTACTGGAAAAGCTGTCGCCGCAAGTCTCAGATACGTCGCGAATGCCGAAAAAACATGTCATTAGATATTAAAAAAACCTGCTTGTTGCAGCTATCTTTTGTACGGCAATAGACGCCAAATAAAATCCCTTGATTTGTGAATAAATCTCACAGAAATGACCACACTCTCCCAATTGCTACAGTACTTGCCATTACGACACACCTAATCAGGAAACTTCACAACCAGCAGATGAAAAGGCCAAGCAGAAAGTTTAACGTAGAAAATTTTTTTAATTTATTTGTTTTTATTTCTATAGTTCTAGCCAACTTTGTATTATTGTTTTTAATGCAAACTATCTGTTCAACAGCCAACAAGTGTGTTCGGCAGTGAACAGCTTCCGGTCTACGACACACTGTCATCGAGTTTGATCAGCACTTTAACAACCTCTCAGCACCCTTCAACGCAACGAGATTTGCGCTCCAGGAAGTGGTGAAATCGTCTCGGAGCGCTGGGCAAATGCCGGTGTCACCTGTGAAGAGTGCATCCACCGAGAAGGGCAGCTGTTGTGTCCTGACGACCTCTTCAAGGAGGACCTTCTTGGCAGTGGCGTTCTTGCTTTGGACGGCAAACATTGTCATACAAGCGAGAGAGAGAACCCACTCAAAGGCACATACAGCGAATCGGCCGAGACTTCGCAAAGAGTCGAACTTTATGCAGGAGATCGTATCGGCTCGCTCTTTCAGTTCGCTGCCATCAACCCAACGGTCAAGTCTGACAAGTGGCGCAATATAGAACTCAAACGCATTGCTCAAATCGTCTTTCGGTGCCACATTAGCCTTCGGGGATAACGCGTCGCGCAACGTCGTCAAAGCCTCCGTCGAGTGATTCTCATCTTGCTGCGCCGTCAGGAGCAGCAAGACGAGATAGCGAAGCTTTAGCTCCTGTTTTTTCGTCTCAAAGTCCGCAAAAATGAAATGATATCGCTTTGGCAGCACCGACGTATCGCGGTTATCCTGTAGCTGGTCCCAGCCTATGGTCGGTACGAGAAATCCCTCTGGCTTAGCGCCGGTGCGCTCATCAGCGTGCATTTTCTCGGCGGAGCACACGAGAAGGGCCCGCATAACTTTGGCGTTCGCGAGCTCGAATGAGTTCTCGAGCCACGGCTTGAGTTGCTCCATCTCCTCGACCTTATGGAAGGAGCCGAATTTGTAACAAGACACAATGCCTTCGCCAATATCCTTTTGTGAGCTAGCATGCAAAGCTATGATCTTCCTGTACAGCGGGATGGCAGCAGAAAATGAGCTCCGAAGAACGTACGGGCTGATTAGGTACCCCAAACTCTCCCATTGGAGATACTTGATCGTGAGGTTGTCGCACATAGCAACAACCTTTAGACCTGCCTGTATCGTGCAATAGCACCAGAGGAGGCGCAACTTTAGTCGGAATCCGTTAGGTGAGCGCTCCTTGGCAATCTCCAATTCGTCGATTATTTTCAGCAGGCTGCGCTCGTCGCCGCACCGTTGAAAACGATCCGCAACCATGTCTGCGGCCAGTTCCATATAGCCGTCAAGCGGGTTTGTGTCCGACTGCCTCTCAATAGGCAAGCCCGATCGGTACTTCTCGCATAGCGTGTCGATCTGCTTAAGCTGTTCTTCGTCTGACCTCGGTGGGCCAAGATCAAACTCGACGGCCATCCATGTTAGGGAGCTCTTGTTGGCAACCTGCGACAAGCCATTGACTAGAGGCATTCGCTGATCTTCAGGCAGCTCTCGCACGAGGAATATCACATCGGCAACACACCAAGTTTTGCTCTCGAACAGCGTGTAGAAGTTCACGAGGGTCTTTCCGAACTCGTCAAATTTACCCAGCCGTTTATATACCAGCATCCTATTAATAAGCAACTCTCGGCGTTTGTCATGTTGTTCAACTTTTTCGATGAGACCAATGAGTTTCTCGGCGACATTGCCAATTGCCTCACTGCGCTTCTCTCCTGTGTCGAATCGTCGCTGGAGCCATTTGTAGTCCTCGCACTTTCCCCGGGCAAAAGTCGACTCCGCAACGTCCGCCGCTCGATCCCAATCTTCTATTCGATTGTAGATTAACCACTTCTCCTCGGCGAAGTCAAGCATTTGCAGAAAACTGGCATTCTTATCAAGAAAATCAAGTGCTTCTCCAAGTTTGTCCGAATCTCGCATGATCATATACTGCAGGTTGATTTCAGCGTCCACCGACGGCGGGTTACGTTCGAGCATTTTTTCTGCCAATATAAAACACATGGTCCGCTGCCGCTGGTCCTCCGACTCCTTGCCACTAAGGTACTGATGCATAACCGCGGTGAAATAGTATGTCCGCTTATCTGTCAGCTTGTGCAGCTGCAACGCGGTGTTCTTCGCCTTTGTTCGCTCTTTCTCGCGGATGTAAAGCATAAATAGCGAGTTAAGAATCTCTTCGTTCGGGGCGCGTTTGCACGCACTCTCGTACAGCGGGATCACTTCTGAGTGGCGTTCGGCATCGCGCAGTGCGATCGCCAACGGAGACAGTGCGGAATCCTCGGTGGGCTGCTCTTTGATCAGTTCGTCCATGAGCTTGTTGGCCTCCTGCCACCGATATAGCTTAGTCAAGGCGAGTGCCTTCAAGGCATATACGGTGGGACCCATCTTATCGGCGTACTTCTTAATCACTTTGTCACAGTCCTGCAGGGCTCGTTTGTATTCGGAGTTGTCGAAGAGGTCGTACACTGCTCGGAGCCGCCTCTCCTCGAGGAGGGCGCGTTGCTCATCTTTTTTTGGAGGCATTGTCCACCAATGCGCACAGCTCGATTCCCACGTACGCACAACTACCACAACTCTACTTCTAATGTACCCCCACACAGCCTCGAGGCGGCACGATAACGCCCGCCCTCGTGAATTTCCCTGCTACTCAACTATCTCGGCACACCTCGCTATCGATCCTCGTCGTCCCATAGACAACTCTCTACACAAGTCCACCTCTGGACAAATACACAATCGAGCTGTCCGATAGAAAAAAAATCCTGTGCGAGCTACGAAATCGAACTGGAACTCGCACATGCGCTCACACAGAACCCAACCACGCACAAACACTACTCCGGCATGACACCGACAATAGAACGGCCCTATGGGCCACAATGATGAGATGATCTCTGCCTAGTGTTTTGAAACAACGGGAGCGGGCGTGCTGCATGCCATCGCTCAATTTCGGTATAAAGTTTACCCGAATATTGAATTTTCGCTTTTTTTTTGTATAGTACGTTTCAGTACGGCTGATTTCTGAAATAATGAACCTTTACAAAAAGTACTGCTCCTTAATGTCACCTAATCCGATCCGTAAAGTAAAGCCGCATTCCGGAAAACGTCAGTGCCTCTCGCGGACTATACCGGGAGCCCCACAAAATTCCCATTCTCATAATAGCACAAACACATTGACACGGTAGCTTAATCGTACGTCAACCGCGGAACTTCTCAACCATGACATGCAGTTATCAATGCTGACCAGAGCAAACACTTCAGGACTTCGTAATTTTTAGAGCATTGGCACACGAGACTTTGGCTGGTCCTGAGTCCCTAAGTTTGGTTTTTCAGTCCGGCCTCTTCTTGAGGCCTTCGGCGATCACACAGCAGGTGGATCTCTCTTCCACCATCTTTCGCGTACAATGCGGCGGAGGGCGTTGTGGTTGCTGTTTTTGGAACAACGGCGGACTTTGGCTGCGACGAACCGGGCTAGTGGTGCCTGTGACTTTGATTAGTTACATTAATTTTCTATTGAAATCATATCAGATGTTTGCACAGCCTCAAACATATTGTCTGAAACGGAAGTCTGCAAATGCAATCGTTGTGCAGTTATATATTAATGACGTTTGATGAAATCTTACTATTGTTAGAATCTCTATTCTATATCAGTGGTCGACCTTCCAGCAATAAATGGTCAATCCAGCAAGCGGCAACAGACAAGCTCCAACTGACTTCCCTCTGAAACGCACGTCTTCGACGGCCACGAGTTCACTGCGAAAAACCTGAAGCTATTATAATATTTTTCCGTCTCTGTCAGTTGCATTGTTTTGCATTCTCGTTACATTAAACCGCGGACGCGGTAATGTATTTTAAGCAATATTTCTTGGTAATCATTTGGTTTATTGTATGCGGTTACCAGAACTTTAGAAGTAGTGTTTTATTCTCATGTCACGGCGATCTGGCCTCCGGTGGCTTACTGCACTCAGACCCGGGACGGGGTCACGGGGGGCGATCCTCAGTGACCCTTGTCTTTCACCATCCCGAAGCTAAAGTTCGGGTAATAATTGAGGCTAGGGCAGTCGTCTCGCATTCGCCAGCCTGTCGTCAGGTTAGCCATTGGTTCCTCGGACATACTTAGATCGATGGAGGACTTATAAGCATCCCATGTCACAGCGTAGAGTTTGTTCATCTAAGTTCAGCCTCTCTCATTGCGGGACCACTAAACGTATACGACACTATTCTCACGATTGAGGACTTGCCCTTCTATTTCGGAAACTGGAAGCGGATAATGCCCTGGCCCCTTATGGGAATACCGGGTATGGGTACAGCCTCACTATTCACTCGTTTATTTAGGCGAACTTTTTTTCTATTAATAATTTGAGAAACCTCTCTGGATGTTGACAGCTCGCTACAGGAGCGCTACCACACAATCACGAAGGCTGCTTGCCGAGAAGAAATACGCTCGTTTTGGACATCACTAATCAGAATTGGCATGACACTATCGTGAAGTTGTTAAGGTCAGTTATACGATTTGTGACGACATCTTTATTGTAGCTGTCGATCTATATACCTGTCTTGTCTATAGGTCGACACCGGCGAGGTCTGTAAGTTCTCTCGGATGCTATATTCACCCACTGACGAAGTCTTGGTGCTCAAATTGGGGGTTCGCACCACTTGAGATCTGAGGGAAAACCACACCATTGTGTCCCTTCATAGCTGAAATAGTCCTTAAAATATATGAATGGCTGAAATAGTCCTTAAATGAAGAAAAAAAAAGAACAAATCACGATGTCGACCTCGGCCGCACGTAATGTGGAATACGCACATGCATGCTTTTTTATTTCTCTGAATTAAAAGCTCTGTTGCCATGAACTCTAACACTTACATAGTTCAGTCATTTTTGAAGCATTATCGACAAATCTGCGAGCGAAGACCGCAAATATAAGCCAGCAGTCTTCAACGAGTGAAACGCTTGATTTACTGATATGAATAATACTTAGATACGATCCGAGTCACTGAAATCGCTGCAGCTCCAATGTCGATCAACAACAAACGCAACGGCACATCGCACATTGTTGCGCGGGCATTCAACCAACGATACAATCAACAGTGCACAGGAGCCGGCAGTGCAGCACAGTTTCATGCGCCTCACGGCGAACCCCCAGGCGGTCTCTACAGAGACGCCTTAAATGTGTCCTTTTCTTTACGGAGCGCGTTCATCGCGGCGACGGGATCCGCCTGGCCGGTATGTTTCTGAACGGATGCCTCGCGTGTTCGCATAAATGGATTGAACGATTTCTCTTCAGCGATTGTTGACGGTATGGTGGGTGCGTTCTTCGCGCGTTGAGCCTGTGACCACGCTAGCTTCTCTTTCACCTACGTGTAACAAAAATGGCGAAACAGAGCGGAAATGAAAATTGGTTATTTCTCCATTTCAAGTGGGTTGCTTGCTTAGAATGCGAGGACTCATAGCTTCCTGGATCTTCGTGAGCAGAACCGTATCAAGAAGGTCTGCCAGAATGTTGCGTTTGCAAGCTTGTAACGTTTTATTTTTCAATTATCCTTCGAAATCACTATCAATAATACCATATTACGGTTAGGGTTGATATTATAAAAGTTGTAAATGTCGCTATCTCCCCTCCCACATATGTTAAGAGGTAGTTAAGTGCATTAGTATTTTGATAGATAATTAGTTACCGCTTGGTTGTTTGGCTCGACGTGCAGCGCGTACTTTAGATTGTTGACAGTGTACTCATGGCCGTTGAAGACGCGAGTCTCGGAAGGAAGCGAACCTAGCTTGTCCATCGCTGCTTGCATCTGTAACGATCGAAGTTAATATAGAGAAGCACCAGATAATCGCTAGGGATTGATGTCTACATTAGTCTGACGCGATTAAATACGTACGCCTTATCCAGGCAGTTGGTCGGATCAACTTGAACCGAGTAGCATCATTGATCATCTCAATACCTATATATACTGTCACTTAAATGATATTCTTATTGTCGGTGCTGTTGTCACCATTATGTGTATGGATCCCAAGCGCAGCTATCTTTATAATGTGTTGTTATACTGCTGTGTCATTCATTCATTATAAATGTACCAGTCGACTCAGGGAGACGCCGGGTGAACCTGTCATCGACATAACTACCTGCTGAGCAGTGCCCTCAAAGAATCGCCCGCAGCCGGACGTGAACAACGTGTCGCCAGTGAAAACGACCGGAGGACGCTCAGTTGGCGACTCAGCGCTGGCAGCAATAAAGTAGCACACATGGCCCGTCGTGTGACACGGGGTGAAAAGAGTGCGGGCCGTCATCGAGCCTGGAACCATTAGAAATGGCCAACTATTATATGCAGCGAACTAGCTCCCAAAGAGAAGACGTCCTCGGAGACATTTTTTTGAGACGACATTTGAAACCGATTAACGATCATATACTGTTACGGTGAGCCTATGATGTTTATTATTTTGATGGCTTATGCGAAAACGATACACCAACAAGGGACTAACTTCTCGTCAATGGCAACATGTATGGCAAGGCGCGCTCGCAAGACTACCCGCTAACAAGAGGTGTCGCAACGTGGGACGTACCTATCGTAATGTTGACGTCGTCCTTGTTAACTTTGTCCGTAAGCTCCTTGATTCGGTCATCACCGCCGAACACGCGCAAACCTGGTTGAAGTTTTAGGAGCTCTTCATTCCCGCCAGCGTGGTCCCAGTGGTGGTGAGTTGTCAGAACAGTGGTCAGCTTCACTCCAGCACTTTTCACCGCGTCCAACACCTGCGCAACAAATGAGTTACGTCCGTTTGTTTATCATCATTACTATCGTTATGTAATATTGTTCATACTGAATTATGCAAACTACTGAATTCATTACTCACTTAAATATTAATGACAATCCAGAGAGATGATTCGGTGCATGTTTCCTATCAGTGGGTCAATTAGGAATATATATGGCTATAATATCGCTATACTGACCAGACAATAACAGTTTTTAGTGAAAAAATGTAAGCATTTTACAGGAAACAAAAAATGTAAGCATTAGACAGGCAAAACAATAACCGATTTCAATTTTTGACAGAACGGCGACAAAGGCCTGCAGGTAACGTGTCACGCCTTAAACCAGTCCCTTGCCATACTCGGGTCAATTGTTCACCTTTTCGGGGTTGACCGGATCAACAACAGCGGCCTCTTTTGTCTTCGGACAGATCACGAGGTACATATAGTTATCCTCGAGAGCTTCGATGATTCGCACGTCCGCCATGTTCCGTTTTAGTAGAACTGCAGATGGTGTCAATCCACGGGCGGCGAACAGTCGACTCGCAGAGGGTCTCTGTGTCACAAGTTGGAAAGTTCGCGCGAAGCTGCAAACAATGGCCATGGCCCGGTGCATATAGATTCTTTTGACAGATTACGATTCGCTAAGTCACAGACAGGATTTAGTGGAGAGAGAGAGTGGGAGGCGGGATACGTCAGTCGATCGCAGTATTCAGATCTTTTTTGCTTATGTAACCACGATTCGATTGGCCGGTGAGTTGATTATTGATGCCAGTGAGAAAACGGGTGGTACCTAACAATGTGTCAAATCGTTCTGTGTTTGTGTGTCAGATGTCAAACACCGGTGGTCCGTTGAGTTGGAAACCGTCTCTAGCCGGCAGCGCTACGAGAAATCTCACCCTAACCCTTGCATATATATATATATATATATATATATATACAGATACGTACAGCTGATCTCAAAGTGTTGCCTACGGACAGTCAGCCGGTAACATAGATAAACAACAAGTGCCCACGGAGATCAGAAGAAATTCGAAGGTCGAGACGGGAATGGATGCATCCGTTGCACAATGTCATTGGGGCGGGCTATTCAACGATGTGATAATCGGATGGCTTTTGCTATTCGCTCTGTACTTAAAGGGGTAGTAATGATGAATGCAGTTCCATGAACGTTAAATGTCTAAGACTGCGTGTAGGTCAGCCCGGGAATTTTATCTCACTCTCGAAAAGAGAACCCCAAGGCTTTTTCACATTTGTGACTTACGTTGTTCGACCATATTCTATATTGTTAATGCGTGATTCCGTTCAATCAAGGTGGATGTATACATCACGGTAACGCCTGATTACAATGGAGAAACGTTTGCATTGTAGAGAATGCTTATGCGGAGCAGATCAAATTGTTTCTGGCATATGCGTATTTTCTGAGCATTATATTCGCCAACTAAACACGGATATACGAATATTATTTGAAGAAATAAAATTCGAGACGTTTTTTTTGACGTCGGTCAACAAGACCAACAGAATTTTTGGGTTTTATTTATTGACGATTATTACAATGAATATGCTGCGTACCGCCAGCCTCGTGTACGTATTGATTTCACATTCGAATATCGCATGTTGTTAAAGGAACAACTCATTCCGAGTAAGCATTGTATATATATATATATATATATATCGTTTTTACTGAAAAACGGCCTTTTATTATTATATAGGTGCCTCATAATTTTACTATGGGCTGTAGCACAACTGTCGGTGCCAAATACGGCGTATGGTGCTGTTTCTCTCATCCATTTATCAGGGCATATATTTAAAAAAATCTATCTAGTAAATAGGCCACCCGAAGTGCAATAGGGACATCGGGAAGAGGGGAAAATAAATTAGAAGAGCAGATGACGTGATAACGGCTGATCTTATTTGTAAAGAATCTCTCTCGGTTGTATGGACTTATTGTTAATATATATATATATCTATATATATATATATATATATATATATATATATATGTAGTATTGATACTGGGGAAAAAACGTGTAGGAAGTGTTAACGAAACATTCAAAAGAGGAAAATTTAAATCGTTAAGTTGTCATTAAGTAAGAGAGAGAGAGAGAGAGAGAGAGCGAGGCCGGAGGTCGTGCCGCTCTCGGGCTACGTAACAAACAGTTAAACTTCAGAGGAGTGAAAGAGCCAAAGGTTTCGGTCAGGTGCTGTCAGATGCCTTGCTCATGTACGATATCGGAAGTGTAGATGGTGCCGCCGCCTCGGCAGTATGTTGACCTGATTGCCATTGGAATCAATTCAAGTCGACGATATGCCACATCAAGGCTCCTTCCTGCCAAATGGGTAGGCTGAACAACTACTTGGCGTAGGAACCCCTCCAGAGACCGGGCGCGGCGATTGAAGCTGGTCTCTGGCGCGACGAAGTTGAGGACAGACCACTTCTGTAACGGAATTACACAGGAGCGATACGACAGTTGAATTATGAGAGCCGAGTGGACGTCAGAACAGCTTCGTGCGTGCTATCGTGGGTGGGGGGCGGGATAGGGCTTTTATCTCGCGTTTATTTCATCTCTCATGTCAAGTGAGTATCAGAGGTTATAATGTTATTGTGAAGTTCGTAGAAATATATTCAAAGAGAGCTTCATCGGCCTACTGTCACATATATTGGTCGCAGATGCTAGTGTGTGTGTGTGTGTGTGTCTTGATTGTATTGGATTCTAAAACTGGAGGGCTAGCACCATGTGTTGATTAGAGAGATTCATGTTTACGTCGATATCCACACTGAGGTGTGAAGGCAACGGGGCAGGATGTGTGACTCAATTTGGTTTGAGAAAATTTACAACTTATCAGTTTTATCAATTCACCCATAGTATGGTGTTGATGATCGAATGCTCTGTGGAGGCTCAGCTGGGAAAACCACGACACGTCAAGGCGTAACTAACTATTCCCAAGACGTCTCTTTGAGCAAGTTGCCGATCCAGACATAGTTATCAAATTGTGGCATGCAATCGAGATACGGCCATATATTGCAAGAGCGAATGAAATCTATTCCCTCTACTTTCGGTATTGCGTATAAACTACTGTGATGATGACGTACGCGTCACATACGTCGAATCATTGAACATATGTTGGTAAAGCAGCTCTGTTCACGTCGCTGTGAAGCCGGGATAGTTATTATGATAATTATTATTATAACAAATGGTTGTATAGCACTCGAATCTATTATTAAATGCTATTGGTTTAGCGGAACAACATCCATATGTAAAAGATCGCACCTTCTCACAACCCGGGTGGAGATGTCATCTTCCTTTGTGAATGTCCCAGTTCGACGTAACGTCGAAGAGCCCGTCTTCGAAGGGACCGTGCTGGCTTCAAGCTTCTTACGGCCCTCTTGGGCGATCTGGGTCAGTCTGAAATACACAATGCGACCAATTGCAAACGCGGTCAATTAGAAACACGAGCATTTTAAGACGATCTACCATAAAGCATGGACGCCTGAAGAAGGTTTCAACTATCGTACGTCAAGGGCCTTTGTGGCCAAACTGACAAGAAAATTTTGAAGTGACTTTAGAGTTCACTGGAATAGTCAATGGGAACTGTGTGTGTGTGGATATATGTGTGAGTATGTGTGTGGTATATAAATGACAATACTGAGCATTATTCACATCAAGCTTGTTCCATTGCCTTCAGCCATCCGGCATCGATTTTGTTGCCGTTCGTGGACATCTGCGTAAGCGATCATCGCAGCCAGCTTTTTTTTTCACTCCGTAAGAAAAGGTAATTCCATCGTTCAGCTGGTGAAATTTTTCCTCGGTGAACTATTACTGATACATCGATGAGGTCATACTGATACATCGATGCAATGAGATGGATTGCCGTGATAAATGAAAATACTGAGAGTCGAAGACGCGAGGCATACCCGCTGTTCAAACAATGCTCACCCCGTGTCTTGACGGAATCTCATTAAGTGATCCCGTTGTAAATCTTTAGCCTTCTCGAGGCTTACGTCAGCGCCAGGCCTCTCGCCTCTGCCCCTTGGACACACACACACACTCCGATAGGAAAACAGTAGCTGTCCCGGTACCCCAGTGTAAGGTAGTACCGCTCGAACTGGTGACCCATTGGCAATGTTATCTCGGAAAATCCGGGAGCCAAACAGTAGACTTGACAGAGTCAATCGTGCGAAAGATTCGGATATTGTCCTTTTAGACAAGGGAGATCGTCCACCTGAAATGAACCTATTTCGGATAATCGGTTTGTACCCGAAGCAGAGGCTCAACCTTAAACTCAACCTGATTCAGGACTACACATTAGAGATACGAACTAGCCTCAGGATGTGTTACTTTTGCAGGTAGTGGTGAGCAAGCTAGCCACATTAGAAATGCCACCCTGATAGACTGCTTAGCGCCATTGGAAGCCGGTGCGTAGTGATACATTTTGTGGAAATTTAATCTAATTTCAATGTAGATACGCAAGATGTAAAAAACTGTGCCCGACGACTACTCGTATCGCGTTGACAACGCGTCGCGACGTTTTGACAACGCAATGTGCGTTAGCAGTATTTATGGAAAAGCCTTATGTGCCTAGGTAGTGTCCAGCTCCAAGCAATGTCCGGATGATCGCGCTCAACAAGCGGCCTAAAGTTAAGCTGGTAATTTTAACAAGTAACTTAAACAGGCCGGTTCACAAAGCCAGTGACACAGCGTATACCTCCCACACGGGAGTACAGCAGCATAGAGTTGTTGGCAGTGTCTTTTCCGCTGAAACCCTTTATCCACAGCCTGGCTTACCCGCCACGAGAAGCTTGAACTCAGCTTCGTCATGCGTTCAACGTGATGATGGGTGATACTCTACAGAAAATGCCAAACCAAGCGCAGATCAGGACTGTTCTGATGGTCGTTGCTGGTCGACCGCGAGTGCGCGAGATGTTTTCACTTTTCAGTGACCTCTTCTTAGACGACGAGTTCACCTGGCCTGGCGTCCATACGCAAAAGCGGATGGCAGGTTTCGATTGCCAATTTCCCACATCTGGCCATCAAAATAGATTCTCGATCGGTCGGTCGGTCGGTCGGCACCAGGACCCCGCAGCAGGAAGCGGTTTGTTATGAGGCTTAATATACCGGCGTCGTCATACAGCGCTGTCTCCGAGCGGCGACGGCGGCGAAGGCGACCACGTCTGCGATTCGATGCTATGGAATCGTAGCGAGACTCCAGAACTCGGTTTGGTTTCTCCACGAGCGAAATAATATATTAAGCCGAAATAGAGCGCTACGAATAGCTTCCCTGACATAGGGCAGGCACAGCCGGCAACGACGACATTCCCCGATAATATGCATTTGAGGCTTGTAGCTGAACATGTGCAATTGTTCTCGAAGTAACCGCTGCACGTTTTGCGCCCCTCAGTTCTCTGCATCGGACCGCTGACTGTCTTCGCCGAGCACACCGAATGTTACGAGTGTACCTGGGACGCGTATCACAAGGTCTGTGGGTACTTGGATACTTAGCCAATGACCGCGTGGCTGTGTTTCCGGTTGGTCGACAACGGCGCTGACAACACCACTGTCATTGTAGTGTCTGCCGCATCGAGTATACGCGTGATATGTGTCGTTTCCCGGATATTGAACAGTGACTAAACTACATAGCTACTAGGTGTAGACACAATGATTCCTTAATCACTCACCCATCAAATGATATTTCTAACGAGTTGCTTCGGAGTAACACGTACAATACTATCAATGAGTGGGGCACTCAGGAAGATAGCCTAACCATCCATATATGTACAATGCAACCAGGTCCGCCAGCAAGGCTAAACCTATTGATTCTTAGATGTGTTTGTACCCTTTCTACATCAGCTGACCCTGCACTGTTATACCATTTGACAAGGAACCTAGTTATGCATAACAGAATATAGATGTCATATTAATGATGGCGTTCGAACAGCCTGTGGATCGTACTATCAGTGAATTGCCATTTGTCAAATGCTCTGTTTCGGTTACAGGTTGACACCGCGGCGAGAAATCAGAAACAGAAAGAACTCGATGATCTAGGCAAGACGAGCTACCCTTTAAAGTGGATGCTTCCGAATTTAACATTTTTCGGCACAGAGGTTCGTTAACCGTCTGATTAAGCGTTGCGCTTTTGCGTAGCTAATAATGCGTCTATCGTCAAAAATGGACGCATACATAAATACAATTAGTTTGCTTTGTTTTATAGAAGATTTTAGCAAATAGCGACACGTACAATTTTAGCACAGCGACAATTAGTGCATCACAAATAGATAACATTAATGAAGGTATTTCTTGTGAAACGTCATTGTCTTCGACCGATCTCAATCAGAGGGCTAGCATACAGGGTGAACGAAAGTAAACTGAATGTATTATTATCATCTCTTCTGCCTCTTGTGTTTAGGTGATGTCAACCTACCCTAGAAGGGAGGATCTGGACCGACTGTGCTCCAAATGCAGTCTCGGCCCAAGCACGGTGTGCGTAAAATGGCAATTTTTCACCTACGATAAAAGTGAGCATTCTGAGCTATACAGGTATACCCTGTAGCTCGATTGATTTATCTCGAAACAACAATATCGATATCATATTCGATAATATGGACGCTCGACTCTGTGCCATATGTTGTGTACGATTCATTCGGTGGTAATATGTATTTCAACAATTCAATGCATTCGATGATTGACCCCATACTAAGTAGTGAGTCCCCGGTTACGCAGTAGCGCGTGCGGAACGGGCAAAGCTAAGGAAGTACGCCGCTCTCCAAGCAACCCACCTGTTTTCCCCCCTTGCCTTTGAGACCTTGGGCGGGCACGGCCCTCTCACTGCGAACTTCCTCGAGGGGGTCTACCATAGGCTGATCCGCGCCACCGGGGACAAGCGCGCTGGCTCTTTCCTCCTGCAGCGGCTGTCCCTCGCCGTGCAGAGAGGCAATGCCATCGCCTTCCTCGGAACATTGTCGTCCTCACCCCCCCCCCCCCATAATCCCTAGAAATCCCGCCCTACTGTATGTTTGAATAAACAGTAACCCTATAGTAGTGAGTATTAGCTACTTGAGTGGTGAGTTTCTGTACAACAATGTACGAAGGCCGAGTCACGGGACGCAGGTCCGTGGCCGCAACGAGACCCGCACCTGTCTCGGCCTCGCGCGGAGACAGGTGTAGTGATAGAATATATTAAGCAGCTCATTAGCGATTGCTGTCTTTATTTTCAACGTGGCCGAAATAAGGACGTCATTAGCAAGACAGGCAAATTACGTCGAATCAGGCAGATTGCCCGGAATAGGCCAATCTTTCATCGCATAACAAGTTGTTAAAAATGTAATATCATATTATACATTCGTTATAGCAAGCCGATATTAGCAAGCACATTTCACGCTATCGAATTCACGCTCGAATATGATCTGTCTGTGCGTTTCCGCATGTATTTCGATTATCGTTATACGTGACACATAAGAGAACTTAAGCACTGCAAAACTGCAGTTCCTTTAATAATCCAATGAAGCCATCACTTTAAAACTGATCTTTATATTAATATGAAATGACCATTTTCAACTGATGGTGGTTTTCGATGCTGCTTTCACAGGCAAGCCACTGAACGTAACCTGGGGCTGTGTATCGTCATTGGAGCGTGGCTGTTTTGAAGAGAAGGCAGCCAAGGACCTGTACAAGGAGGTCTGTCTATGCGACAACAAGGATCTGTGCAACTCAGCTCGAAGCCAACGAAAGGAGACCGGCATATTATCCTCGGGTGCATTCTCTTCGCTGGTATTACTTGCGTATAGGCTTGTCTACCATGAATTATAGTTAATCTATTGTCTAGGATATTTAACAATTGTAAATATTGCCATTTACCACAATGAAGCCAGTTTTCAACGGTCTGTACAGTATTTTCTCTCCCGTCCCTGAGCGATTGCCATGTTTAAACGGTGGTTGAATGGAATGCATGTTTGGAAAAGGGTACCCTATAACTAGATACATCACACTAGCTATATCGTGTTTGCAAATTAATATTGAACTGGCAGCAAGTAAAAAATCGATCTTTCTGTGAAAGATACAGAATCGACTTTATATATTCGTGATCGCGGATGTATGATCAAGTTCATATTCGTACATCTAGTTGCACTATAAGCCATGATCGGGGTTTTAGGGAATCCGTCGATAAGTACGAATTTACAAAATCATCATCCGTCGTCTATCCGTTCACCCGTGCGTTGTGACAAGCCACATCTCGTGACAATTTATGTGGCCAACAATATGCTCCGCAAGTCATCTGGAGCTATACTGTCAGCGATCGGTTCTCTATGAATGTTTAGCTAATTCGTCGCGTAATGTTTTCTCATTTGTGATATACATATATATATATTTATATATCAAAAGCAGAATACGGCGGATACTGGCTGCGTTGCTGCAAAACGGTTCATACGAATCTTCGTTATTATTATTTTTCTGCAAAAATTATATATATATATATATATATGAAGTTTTTTCTCTCTCTCTCTCTCTCGCTCTCTCGTGTGTGCGTGCATACCTGTTGAGGGCGGTGAGGCTGCGGCGAGCTAGTCTCGGACTGAGCGTCACGGGCTGCATACTACTTTGCCGAACGAGTGTGGAAGTGTAGCTTTTCGAACCCGAATAGCCATTGTAGTCGGGTGGATAGCTGGAACTCGAGGGGGAGCTGGTCTCCCTGAAGTGATGCGCCCCATAGGGCGACGCACTGCGGCGAGACAGCTCAGTGTCGGAGGTGGCGGGCTTTAGTGTGCTGCGTGGTGCAGGCGTACTGATCTTCTTTGACGATTGCTGCAATAAACGATACACACACACACACGCACGATCATGATGAACGCCATTTTGGATATGCCCTTAAGATGAGTTCTACAATTTTGTGTAAATGTTTGTTCAATGGTGAAAATAAATACAATATAATATATCTGGAACAGTTCATTGCCCGACAGACGTCAAACTAATTTACCGTAGTTGTTAATGTTCCTGGGGAAGTTCGAGCCTTAGGCTTCAAAATGCGCTGTCTAGTACATCTTGGACGACATGCTAGAGAAAGCTAATTTCGAGTGATCTTTAATTATCGTTGATTTATAAACGCATTCCTCAGTGCACACACATGCACCTCTTGCTAGTATCTCAGGTACCGGCGGAACAGGCTTAATGAAGACCACACTTCCATGTACACACAACCTAACCTATTTCGCTATGCCCTAAATTTCTCATCGGCTTTCTTTTTACGTGCCCAGCACGCTAGGTGACCATGCAACATACCGATCGATTATGTGATGTCAACGAATGATAACTTCGGCTTCGGCTGCTTGGGCTGTTGACAATACTGCTCGAGCTGATCGCGCCGGACACGTTCTGGGTCAGCTGTTGCTGCTGGCGCAGCCGGATAGGTGGTCGCTGTTTGGCAGCACTGCTGGCGGTGGCGCAGGTCAGAAGCGTCCTGCGCGTATCGACCGTGTACAGGTCGTCGATCGGCGAACGGGATTTCGGCCGGCTAAAGTCCATCCAGAAACTCACACCTTTCATCATTGTGCACCGAGATGTTGTTTGAACGCACCTCGTGAATCAAATAGAGAGAGAGAAAATCCACCAATGCAGTTGCTCAAGGTCGCCGCGACCTGGGGGTGTGTGCGTGCGTGCTATCAGTCTCTCTATCTCTGTCTGTGTGACTGTGTGGCTCTCTCAAGCTCACTCGGCTGTGTAGAAGTCGACCTAATTTCAACATTGACGCGAGTGTTCCTGTTGGACACCTGTCACATTACACTATACAGAGGCCGCGCAGCGCAATGCAGATCAGCTCACGTCAACGCAAGCGAGCTCGCAAGAAACAGCACACTGCTTCCACTTTCAGAGCAACTCAGAGACAACAGCTGCTCACGGTGCAGCCCTCCTGCTAACTAATATAACGAGCGGAGGACTGTGTCTCTCCGTTCTCCTAAAACTCTCGATCGCTGTTCCGCTGTATGAATGTACCGGCACGCTTAGTATAATGCTAGTTGGAGGTCTACACGTAGTCACCGTCGTGACAGGGGCTCCGTCTACGCAGATATCAGCTGCGCAGGCCACTCACGTCTCGTGCGCCCTCGCGCGTGTGTGTATCTTATGAGTGGTACCACCGATTAGTAACATAGAGGGAAAGAGGAAAATTGAAAGTACTGAGCAAATCATCTGTCGTTTGTCTCCAACAGTCGAACAAATCGTTGCCCTTTCTCCGTCCTCAAAGGACCAGACAAATCGTCTAGGCGCTGTGTGTGCGTGTGTGTTTTTGTAGGGCAGCCACCGGAGAGACGCTGCACGCTGGCCCGTCGTGTCGTCGTCACGGAGCACGTCAGGCCGACTCGTAGACCGATTTATTCTATAGATGATACCACGGCGGTGTTCAGCGATTTGCGCTGTACTTCGTCGTGCTTGCGCGCGCGCGCTCTCTCTCTCTCTCGCCCCTGCGCAAAAAGGAGCGTGAAGCTGAACTGAGCCGAGGGAGGCTGCGTCAGATTGGATTGAATCGGATCGGCCAAATCATCGGCCAAGTCATCGGCTACGTGCATACGTCAGCACGTACCTGGGACAGCGGTGGCATCGCGGAAGCCCAGCCGTCTGCGATCCCAGGCCAGCGATTAAGATCCGAGAATAGTAGCAACGATAGCCACAGCGAGAACAACAGCTGGATCAAGTCAATGACAAGTACGGGTAGAACGCAGAGGAGTCACTCCCCATAATCCGTCCCCCGCAACGCGTCAAGGGTGTTTCGATCAGCGTACGTTCGTCGTTGAGTCTCGTCGTCACAGCGACCAGCGAAACGGCCGCATGGACGAGACTCGCAGCCATGACCGTTCTGCGTTGCTCGGTACTGGGCCAGTAGTATCAATTCGAAGTGGACTGGCTAGGGCTGTTTGCTCAGGGGAAGTATATCTTTGGAGAAGGTTCTGGGAAATGGGCCAACGTGTTTAGTGGACGAACAGTCATACGTTATGGGTTGGCGTTAACAACAAATGAAGGGCACGTACACGGTTGCATTATTATGCAATGGTATAGTCGTCGCTTGAAAAGTGAGAGAGGGGAGGTGGATAGTGTACGGGTCATTGGAAATAATTCCGGCCTGAGAACACACACACACGTTATGTAGAGGCTGTGTAATGTCAAGGCAAGAATGCCTTTTCTCTTAGCAGACAAGTTGCACCTTGCCATATGCACTCATAGTAGAGGACTTAAATGTCGAGAGAATACTCAATAGGTTGAACTAGACAAACACACGCGCACACACATTAAAACGCTTTTGGAACTGTTGTGGATACGGTGTGAGGTAGAACTTCAGCTCCAACTGACTAATTGACTTGCGGTTCTAAATCCGTATTTTACTTTATGGTGAGGGGTCAATTCCACAGCGTGTAATTCGAGGTCTCCAGCAGTAGGGGTTATGCATTTTGTTCATATATATATATATATATAACTACTATACACTATTTGTACGGGATGGCCCAACCGCGAGACCAAACACCGCGCCCGCAGTGTTTGCTGAATGCGCTACTTCGAATTCAACGCGTCTCAGAAATAAAAAAAAATCATTCAGTGAGTGCTTACCTCGTTGGTGAAGTGCTTTTATTGTACGTGTAGCTGCTATAGCTGTTATACTGGGCAGTACTGTTGTTGTTATTGTTGTTGTTGTTGAATACAGTCGGCTGTGCTCTCCCTAGTGCTGGCGGCACATCAAGCATCTTCTTCCGTGCCGAGTAGGTGCTCTGAAGGTAGCGGGGAACAGCTTGTGTGTCAGGAAGCGCTCGTCTCAATGGCGGAATGAAGTCGGGCGGTGGCAGGGCGCGTCGATGCACCTCGTCTGCAAACGAAATCGCAGGCAGCGACCACGATACGGGGCCTTTGCCGTTTCGTTAGACAGGGTGATGTCAAAAAGCCGATCAGAGATGACATTAATCAGGAGATGACTACGAGTGGTCTCACACACACACACACTCAACGACAATCGCTTTATTGCTCGGTAAGAAGCAGAAAATAGATAAATTAAGTATACTTAATTGTAATAGCACACATTTACACATCTATCTGCTGTTATAGAAGCTGGCATATCGTTATGCAATGTAGAGCACAAGCGAACACAGGTTTGTTTTTGACGGGAGGCGACATACGAATGATTGGAAATACTTTAATTAATCGAAAAGTCATTACACTGGATTATATTGTACAATGTTTTCATCCCATAGTCCACTGTCACTGCCGCTGATATCGCTTTGACCAGAAGATGCTCGTTATTGGAGTGTTCAATCAGTGCCTTTTTGTCGAAGTCTATTTACATCATCGACGATTTCTAATTTCGTCCATGTTCACAATGACAATACAGAGTTAAGCATGCTGGCATGGCAACGCGTCTTCCAGAGGATTTGCTACCAATACTCTTGCGCCCCACGAGGAGAAGAACATTCCCGCCGCTCAGCAGCTGGACATCATTCAAGTACCACAACATGAGAGCCGCTACATCGCTATTCGCCGCTGACTGACTTCGTCTTTACGTCGTAGCATACCAAATACACATTATTATTATTATTATTATTATTATTAATAATATCTAAATGGCATTTGTAACTTCAGCGATGGCTCGTCCGTAGCCATTGGCTATAAAACAATGCGGCTTCACTTTGTTCCATATTCCGCAACAATCAATTCAGTCAGTAGTACATTTACTGAGTGTTTCCGCTTAATAAAGCGATTATTTAAATGGTGACGTGTCTCACCATGCGTATGTGCATATGCGTGTCTCATCTCGTGGCTGCTCGCATTACTGAGTCACAAGGCGAGCCGAACTGCACACTGCAAACGAGCAGTTGGCATTTTGCTAACACCCAAATGTGTTTCCATATCATGCTCAAGCGCCGAGCATATGCTGCGCTTTAGTACAGCATTGGCCGACCAATGAAAAATGCAAAGTGAACCTTCTGCCATCTGCCCTGACTTACTCTGCCGTGACAAGCGGGCCGCCGGCTGCGATCTGAACGGGGACTTGTTTCTTTAAAAATGATATTTATTTTCACGAACGCGTGAGCACTTGCAGTGAGCAGACGTGATACCACGCTTACATGTGACTATCAATGATTGTGGACGCATCGCCGTGCAAGGACTCTGCTAGGAACTGCGGACAAACGGAGTCGCTGTCTTCTGTATACGACTGCAGCTTAGTACCACTGGCGCCCTTGGCTCTTCAACGATCTTGGGTGGCTCAAATCGACCGTCCGCCCTCCTTCGCGACGCCACAGTTCGAAAGAGATTGTGCCACTACGGTGTTTCCTGCGGCGTCGTCGTCGTTTTCCGTGTCAACGTGTTTGATCGAAGGGAAGCGAGACCTGCCGGCTGGCTGGCCTTTTCTTGCGCTTCCGAGGCGCAGAATAACGTACCGGGCGTAGAGACCAGACCCGCCCCGGGGCCCGAGTGTGGGGTACAGACAGAACACTCTGATAGGAATCGTATACATCTCGGTATACGCACCGCAAAACACAACGATTTCGGATACATGATGACCCGTCGTCATGTGTTCCCTTCATGTCTACGGACAAATCAGCCCCTCCTCTTCCTCCTCCCCCTCTGGCCGGCTTGCAAGCCCTTCTTCGTTGGATGGAGAACATTTTCTATGAGCCCGGAGGACTCCGTTCCTAATCTGTGCATCCCAACCGTGTGTAAATGCTAATTAGTTGAGCGAATAATGAACACTTGCTTGGAGCTTTGATACTCGACAACAATACGTAAGCGGGCAAAATTCGTTGGTACACGTTGCCGTGGGCGGGCGTCAACGAAAACAGCGATAGTGAGTGGTGCTGTCTGTCAGCTACACATTCATATATATATATATATATATATCAAGCGAAAATACTGATCGAGTGGTTATTCAATCACGATGAAAAGTGGGGGCGATTCTGAAGTGTTTGCTCGCCGGACCCGTTTTCCGACTCGAGCGGAATTTTCGAACGGGACTTTGTCTCTTGGTAGTGAGTATTGGTGAACGTTCGATGTGAACAATCACGTCTGCAGTGGACGGAAGTAGGATCAGGGCTGGTTTTCAAGTTAAACAAGTTCGATTGCCTCACTCGCGGTCCTTTTTAGCCACCACAGTCAATAGCAATTTTGATGCTTACCAATGGTAAGCTAGCGCTAGTCTTGTCTCGTTTCCTCGATACTCTCTTCCAAATTGAAGCCAAATGTATATATCTAAGTTAATTAATTTCTGAGCGTGAAATGACTTCATTCAACGGGTCAACATCGTTCAGAACGCAGTCATCATATAGGGGAATTGCTGTTATCAAGGTTCGATAGAAATCCGTCCGCCCGCTGCCGTAGTTCACGTAGATGGACCGGAGGTCCTAAATGATTTCGGACTGACATTCTTCTCAGCCAACATTTAATGTCCACGGTATTGCTTTCACATTGCTTCGGAAGACGGACTTCCTCCTTTAAATGCAAATTTGCAACGGTGGAGATCGAACCCGTCCACCCGAGGGTCTCCTTCGTATAGAAGGCGCACAGGAAGGGCCGCCGGTCGCCGAGAACGGCCCCGCCAGTAGCCATAATGCATCAACCGCAAAACGGACGCTTCCGCAGCGAGACGCATTCGAGCGGCCACAGTCAATTGACTTGTAGTTTAAGAAATACACATTCGTATATATACAGATATATTCTATGTGTATGATACATATTATAAGAATTTATATATATATATATATATATATATTCAATTCTCTCCTCCCAGCAGATAATAAATTCACACCAGCTCCGCTCTGCTAAAGTCATGATTTGCCGGACAAATGCGCACTCGTAATTTTACATAGAGACAGATGGCTACAGGCGAACACAAACATAATCATTTCATACAGTAACAACAGTAATGACAATAATAATAATAACGTTATTAATAATAAAATAGAAGAACATCGTCCGCCGCCAACACAATGATACGCGTTTTGGGCATAGCGCGTGCGCTAATTTCTATTGCGTAACGCCAATTTTCGAAATTCTGTTTGTGCTTGTTGTCGATGTCTGCCTAGTCCCCACCGCACGCGGTCGCCTGTACGATCCTGGCCCATGGACAGCAACCGATGTCGGCGCCAGTCCGCCATTGACAACCATTCGCCAGCCATTCGACAGTCACCGAGTGTCGGTGTTCAGCATTTCGGGTCGCCGGCGGGGCATGGTCACGTTCTTAAGCCGGCGAGGCACTTCTTCATGCCAAGGTCATCAGCATGCTGTCCACGGATTCTCTCTTCTTCTAGACACTTGCTTCGAAGATTTAGCCTGTCTTGACATATGTGTTCGGCACTTGCGGCGACTCGCTTCGCCTGCTTGTTCTAGAAGGCGGTGGCGGCCGCCCATGCCGTCGCCATAGGTACGGATGCTTTATTAAGGCTCGAGGCCCAATATAAAGGACAAGGACCTATGGAGAAGAAACCTGCAACCGTACCCAGCCTGTCACGATCGCGCGAGGCTGTCCCGTCCCGTAGCCACGGCCCGGCGCTACCTCGAACAGCGCTAGGGACAGTCCGTGGTTAACTGCCTGCGACGAAACTCTCACCAAGCATCTCTCGTCATCAACCGCAGTTGACTCTTCTGATAGACGAGCAACTGCATAACGAGGCATGAGAAACTGTCAAACGGTTGAGCCTCAAACGTTGAAATGAAGCACTTGAAGACGGCGAACATGGTGGAGACTCACCTTTGTTATATATATATATATATATATATATATATATATATATGATATTCGCTGGGCGGTACTCCGTTACCAATCAGGCCGGGAGACAGGCCGGGCCGGGGGGACAAATGCAGTTATCGCTTGCCTCGGACGACATTAGCATATATAACATATTAGATATTGTGTATATTAGAATACAGATGATTGAATCAACTCAATTTGGGCTAGAGTGCGCATATACAATGAAGGAATGAGCCGCGCTGCTGCTGCTCCTCCGCCTCCTCCTGATGACGATGAGACAAGGTAAATAAAGAATATCATCTGGATAGGCTCAGTGTTTTCGGCAAGAGAGCAGTCCGTGAGACTCGTCAGATTTCGTGCTCTTTGTACAGAACATGCAAGCGCCGGTTCAACGCATACCTGCTATTGAGGATATACTGGTTCAGATGAGAGGATGAGGCGACCGAATGGTCGTGGCAGACAGCAATTGCAGGCGAGCGCGAATCAGTGTCAGCCACCGGTGCTCCTTCTGCTAGACCAGTGGGATTCGACGCGTCGGGATCTTGGGCGGACGAAGCAGCCCAGGCAAGGCAAGGCCGCGCGATGAAATATCAATATCTGAGTAATTGAAATGGTGTACTCGACAACAGTCCGACAACGCTGGCCGCCTATTGCCGCCGCCACCGACGACGTTGGTAACAGTATGGCACGACATTGCAGATGACAACAGACATCAATCCCAGCAAAGAGCAATGATGACGAATAAATCAAATGAAGTACTTAGACTTTTCATCTGCGACGACATCGTCATGTTGATCAAGACCCGTCCTTCTAACTGCGCACCTATTGTCTACAATTGAAATTTACCATGATGACGACAGCAGCAGCAGAAGCTCCTGCTGTTCGGAGGTTTCTTCCGATGTGATGGTCCTCTTTGTCGCTCGTGGGTTGGCAGCATGGGGGACAGGGAGACACAAGAGGCGAGTTGGGGTTGAAACTGGCGGCGGCGAGCTTTTCAAAGCGCTCTGCTCGCACAGGTGCGTAGCGTTTCGCCGCCGGCGGCGGCTTGCTCGCACGAACGAATCGCGAAGAGCCTGCGGTCGCGTCCCACTCGTCATGACCATGGCATCGTACCAGCAAGGCTGCCGATGGTATTGCCATTGCTCCACAAACGTGGTAAGATATATCGCCTTCCCGCCTCTCCCCGGATGGCCCGTTGTGCGACCATCGCGGTGTCCGGATATCGGAACGATCGCCAGAATATCGGATGGTCCGGCAATCCGAGCCCCCCCGGCCGTGAGTTCGATCCGAAATCTATCAATTTGTTGTTCGTGATGCTCCGTCTGTGTTTGCGCGCGTGCCTGCGTGTGTGTGTACGTCTGTTGCTCGTCAGATCCTCCTGCCTTCCAAAATCGTATACATTCCAATTCACGTAGCTGTGTTACTGTTTGAGCGCCCGCCTGCTCGGTCCCCATCATCATCATGATGTACAAATGTGCTCGGCTTATTCTTTTCTGAACACTGCGCCGCCGGTAGTTGTTGTTTTTGTGGCGGCGGCGGCGGTGGTCGTCCTGTTCGTGGCGGCCACGAAGTCCTTTACCTCGCCCACTTGTCTCGGCGACGGTCTAAATACATGCGTGGGTTTACAACAATAACAGCAGAAAAAAAAAACCAACTTCTGAGTTTTGCTCGGCCAGCTCGGTATGTCAAGTGCTTCGTCGAGGTATCCCTGCCAATGAGGTGATACTGACGATATTCAATTTCGCCAAATGCCCAAATGCGAGGAACTAAGTTTGGCAAATGATCAGCCGATGTTGACGCTCGTGATCGTGTATCATTCCCCGTGTGGGGGCAGGACAACGCTTTGACAATACGCGCTGTTCGTAGCGCATACTGAATCAGCACGCGGCATAATGTTGGGAACGAAGGTGACGCTCAGAGCGTTCATGTATGTCGATATCCGTCCGGGCTGTTCTTGCCTGAGGAGACTGATTTGATTTTAGTGTCCATTGTTCTCCGCTTACATAACGTGTTTGCGCGGGTCCGGAACTATAGTCGGGCGGCCTCTTTTCACGTTGACTCTGCCCGTTGCCGGGTCAAACTTGTGGTCGCACCTCAAACGTGCGGGTTTAGTATGTCTCATGCGGAGCAGCAGGACTTAGGATTTCCTAGTCGGGCATGTATGCATTATCCTAAGTTCATCTTATCGACATTTCTATTAGAGCGCCTTTCTCTTGGCGTACCTCTTCGTCATCATCATGTTTATTTATTGGGCTCAAGCTTCCTGTTCCTCAAGCTTTCTGTTATGCGTATCTTCAATATCCTAAGCCCAACATTTTTCAAAATTATACACAACAATAAATTCGAAAGAGACGCCTTCAAACGATATCCGGAACAGCGTCACGCTACTGTGCCCAGTAGTAGAGAGGGCGCGGGATTTTCATGTTTTTTTTTCTTTGCCATTGAGCTGACCCTCAGCTGTTCCCCTATCAGCACTTAACCTTTAGGTATTACTATGAGGACCTGTCGGAGCCACCTTTGCTCTCTACCTTACTCGTACCTGGCAAGAACCCTCAGATAACGAAAGATGATATAGAGCTCCAAAGATTCTCGGCGTCCGACAGAATTTCAACCCAACCCACACTAGCGGCCCAAGGGATTTCCATGTTATTCCTGTTATTTTCCTGTCGATCGAGCACTAGGGAACAAACTCTGAGACCAGGCGACTCGACGTAACTACCCACAATCGCGTCAGTCTTTGGCGACGCAAAGAAACCATTAGTGCGCTTGTAAACGACTGGCACTTTTGCTTGCCAGCGACAACACAGGCTAGACGGCGAAGTGACGTACGAAATTCGCACAAAGTGCCGCTATCCCGCGGACATGGATTACATTTTGACGCGGCTTGACGCGGTTCACAGCGAAGGTCGATGGCGAACATGAATTAGGCTGGCTGGACATCGGGCAGTCATGACTCGCCAAGGAGAAGCCACCTTTTAGGCGTCCGCGCATCGTTACATAATGATTACGTGCGGGGGTGGGGTGGGGGAGAGAACGCGGTGGTTGCGTAATGAAAACATGAAATCTCGTGGCTTCTGGCAATGCCGCCACAGTGGTGCGATGACAATTAAGCTGAAATTGCGTGCGGGCTCATAGACAAATTGCAATTTGCATCTCAGTTGGAATTTGAAGGCGCAGGCTAGGCTGGGGTCGACTGTCACGAAAACGCCGATTGGCCGTACAAGTGGTCGCCATGCGAGTGGTCGCGGACGCTTTAGACTTTTAACGATGAGTCGTGGGATCTGCTTGTATATGCTCCTTGTATACGAGATTGTAAGCAAATTGGGCTAAGATGTACTTGAGTGTTCGGTTGGGATGCATTAACATCGAGGAACGTCCAGCGCTGCATGGCCTACTAGGCTACGCCGTCGTATACAGGGTGCTCGGAAAGTAACTTGACTACATGGCCTTGAAAAAGTTACCCAACACACCACAAGAAACCCAACATACCTCCAAGATGGCCTTGATGTCGTTCGTTAATTCAGAGTATACTACCACGACCAACATCGGTAGTACGTCAATTTACGTTCGGGACGAAGGCACATCACACACCAACAAAATTGGTGATGTCACATTTTGAGAGAGAAATGTTTCGGACACAGAAGTTCATTATTTCTTCATCTCGTGGTAGCAGCAGCACTGTTATTTTCATTTTATCATCACTGAGCTCAGTAGTGGCCACGAATCACTCTTCAGGATAACTGCAGACAACTGATTCGACTTGTGTGTTTCAGCCGGACCACCAAATGGTTAATGACAAGGAAACACATACTCGGTGACGAAGATGTGATATGGCGTAGCTGTCATCGTAACCCTTCTACGGCTGTAGAAACCTAATATCTCCGAGCTGACTCTCACACCAACATTTAACGTCTACAGTATTGCTTTTGTATTCCTTCGCGTGGCTTGCAATCGGATAAGGCACGTAAGTGCGCGGCTATCGAAACCTTTTTTTTTCTGTTTTGTGTTATTATAAGGGGGGGGGGGGTGTTATTTTAATGGTGGCTAGTTGAAACGTTTTTTTTTGTTTTTAAGAGGTTAAGGGCCAAATGCATTATGCAGACCAGACTTCACGACGAAGGTATTCGTTTGTTACTGTGGGACTCTCGGCCCATTAAAATCTTGGACATCTTCGACTTGGACCTTGATCCGGAACTGATTTTGTATTACTTCAGACCAAGGCTTGGCCAGTTGAAACCTAACCAGGCCTAACCTAACCCCCGCAAAGGGCTGCATAAGCCTTCCAGGATCACCGAAATGTGACGTCCCAGTGCATTGCGAGCTGATAAAAGCACTCCACTGGAATAGAACGAGATGTTCAATAAATCCTAGTCGATAGATCGGTTATGTTAACACAAACAGGGTAACCAACCGGATCGGCTAGAAATTAATTAGAATACATGCCAATACATAGAGTTTGTTCACTGTACAGTCGGACTCACGTTATCAATATTATTACTGCTATACTAACTTGAGATCGGCATCAGACATAGCGAGCTACGCTATCCACTCTAAGCCTACAACCATCTACAATCTACCGAGCCTGCAACGGCCCATATCGTCTGTTCGAGTAATTTCTTGCACTTGCGTGACCATGTACATACGTGGCCACATCCTGATCCGCTCGGTGATCCGTACGCTGATACTGTCACAGCGCTTGTTGCTGATGCTGATAGCTTATTCCTGTCGACGAGCTCGGTGTAAAGAACCCGCCATGTCGTTCGTTATCCAAAGTCGTTTCGCAAGAATTGTAGTCGTTTGTTTCACCGATGACGATACCTCACAAGATCAATTGACAACGAACTAATTGCGCTGAGATTAGGAGTCGCCGCTGGCAAGCAGCAGCCTCCAGCACTGCAAGAAGCCACCGCTCAGCCAGCGAGAAGGGCAATCGTCAGGAGGACGCGGCCAACTACACAGAGTAACTGACCATCTGATCTGACGAACAGAGACATGAATCGTTTCGCCGGTCGCTGGCGTTGGTTTCGAATACCAGCCAATCGAATGAGGATTGCTGGCGACTGCCGCCACCGCCGCCGCCGCTGGGCGGCTGGTGGCGACCAATTGCGAATGCCACTCGTGACCAGCAACTTGTGCTCGTGACGGCGTTCGTGGTTCGCGACGAGCGAGCAAACCAAGCAAAAGAATCGCCAAGAAAAGACGATTGGCGTCGGCGTCGGCAGGCAGCAACGGCCGCGCCGATGATCATTGAATGGGCGCCGGCCACCTGCAACAGTGCGGTGCGCGGGCTGCGACGAGCTTGCGTCTGTCTCTGGCGCAGTCCTCAAGATCGCCCAACTGCTGCTGCTGCTGCTACTGTTGTTGTGGTGGTGGTCCTTATGTTGAAGGCTGATATGGCCCTTACTGGATACAAATGTATCTGCTTGATGTTGCTGTGACAGCAGATGCGCACAAGGAGCTAGGCAGGGAAATGAGAACGACTGTCGTTCCTGTCTGGCCACCGAATTGTCCGTTGTCGGTTTGTCATCGCAGGGAAAACATTCGGTGAAAGGCAGCCTACTAATACAGGACCTCAACACTACGACTATGTATAGTGCAGGACGCGACACGTCCTAAAGTGGCCTGGTACCACGGTAGGTAGGTTTGAACCCGGTGATACGACCGTAGTGGCCAGCTGTGGCAACTACTGTGCTTCAATTAATGCTCACTGACCTTGACGTTGAAATGTTCAGTTTGACAACAAACGATGGTACATTATGAGTTCTTAGCCTTGAGACGTAGGCAGTGCGCTTGCAGAGAGTCTGTATTTGTCCGATATCAGATCTGTCCTTTACATAATATATACGAAGGGTAATGCTGGTCTCGAGCTGTCAAAAAACTGTTAACTCTAGGTCAGAAATCCTCCATTCTATGCTTAGCGAGACCCCCGGCTCAGCTGGTTCACCTTTTTCAAGTCCATATTTTCAATACGCCCCTCTGTTCATTCCACGCAAAGCAAAGCCTTTCAAGGTATGCAAATGCGTAGCTGTTCTCGTTCGGGTATACGCCTCGGGGAGGCTGCTGGAGCATCTTCCACTCGAGAATCGCCGGCATATGCAACGAAACTAGATCTTTGTGCGTGCAACTCCCAAAGCGTAGCACGCACACAGCATCTAGGTCCGAAATGGATTGCTCTTCCGAGTTAACTTGCCGTTGTGGGCGCCTTCATCCCAAAATGTTCCCACCGAGCCGGAAACCTTCACAGCGATTATCCGTCGGCAGCTTTGTTATAGCAACACAAGCTTAGACGGAGCATCTCAGTGTAAAGGTTTCCGGGCTGACTCTCAGCCAACATTTAACGTCCACGGTACAACTGCTTTTAGCATTGCTTCGTAAGACGGATCCCTTTTAAACCCCCCTTGCATATCAGTCTGTCGAAAGCAAACATTCCGTTCCAACTTCTAGCGATAATTACGTCAGTAACGTGAATGCTCACGAGGGTACGCACAGCGCCCTGCGCATCCATATTACTTCGAATCAACGTACACACGTTATTACCAACGTGATGAGCCACTTAGCAAAGATGATGACCTGCCGTAAGCGAAGTCTAATCCCGCCGCGCTCCTCCTCCTCCGTCTATATATGATATGTCTGCATATGTGTGTGTGCACACTCGTAATGAGTTGGCTGTTGTAATCGTTCATTGACGCCGCGGATGTTTGCGTTATTGATAAATCACTCTATTGTCACGTCGCTCTGGGGTCGCGCCACTGGGAACGCCCACGTTTTCGGCGTATTGGCCGGTAGTGCTGGTCGATCCGCTTGCTTCGGCTTCGTTAGAGAAGGATGTCGCCGAACAGACGTTATTACCACCAGAAAAGCGGCAGCGACTGACAAGTGCAGACGAATCCGTAGAGTCAATTACGTGAGCGTTATTACGTACGTACGACGGATCAGTCAGACGCCCGAGATGGGTCAGTCCGTTTAAGCGTTCTGCCCGGCTGGAACGACTGCTCTGACACATCTCACTTTTCATTGTAATAGTTACGAGTTCACTACTTTCGAGTGGTGAAGCTCAATTTATCGACTCACCGAAAATGAAAAAGCTACTCGATACTCGACGTATGCTGTAGTTTGTAAGTTTCCCAGAGCATGGGAAGAACAAGCAAGCCTGTTGGTTGCTGGTGCAGCGAAATCACGACATGGGGAACTTGTTGGTTTTTGGCTTTATAATACTGTGGTGGTCATTTGTTAATTTTTTGGTTACCTGCAGATACCGATGCCATCGATATTAGTGATTAATTGGTAATTTGCATGGGGACAATTAGCATGAAGAAATGTTCGCCAAAGCAGTGTCTGCCCCGAAATGTCTGTCGCTGCAGAATATTGGATCCGTAGGAGAGGGGACACTTTGAACACGGTCTTTTTCAGTAGTTCGATCAGGAGACCTATCTGACTTTGGACGTCTGTTCATGTCTAGTTAAAGGATAAATATAAAGTACGCGACTCAGAGCATTACTGACTTGTTGAGTACATATATATATATATATACACATGTAATTCGTTGAATGACTCTTATTTGCCTTGGCAAAATCGATCTGACATGTCATCTGTCAGTTCCTTATGTTCATATATTTGTAATAGTTCACAAAATTACACCGATACAATTTGTGCACATGTGAGCTCTGGGGGTCCACAGTAAAATGGATAATTATACGGTAAAAATAAAATGACAAACGCCAACCGAGATGATCATCAAATTCGATTTCAATCTCACAGCAGCAGCAGAAGGACAAGCATGCATCTTCATCGTGCCGACATCTCCGCAGTACGCCCTCCCGGTTATTATACAAAACTGTGCTTTCATTAGGCTCTCATAGTAGCGCGCACTAATGCCGAGTTTTATCTGAGTCGTCGTCGACGACGGCGGCGGCGGCGGCGACTTCAGCAACGACAGCGTCATCACCATTAACCCAGAGATTATCCCCGCGACGTCCGGCAGCAAACGAACCGCACGAGTCGACAAGGAGGGACAGTCCTGGCAAAACGGACTGGCCCAAGGCAAACGATAAAAATTACAGCAGCAGCAGCAGCAGCCGTCGTCGTGGTCACAGCCGACGCAGAATACAAGCACACGCATACACGTCGATCGTTCTCTGCGCGCTGGCCTTTATTGTTCCGATAACAATAATAATCTCCTTTCTCCACTCTCTCTGTCTTTATATATATATATATATATATATATATATATATATCTCTTCCTGACATTTTCATTGTATTGTCCTTTACTCGGCGGTGTCGGCCAGCATGCTTGTCCGCCCCTCAGTCAATGCCTATGTGCGTCTAGCGATTCGGTCATTCTCACGTAATCTGGATTCATTTTCAGCACGAAACGGACATGCAGTTTTAATGTGCACCATATTCTCTCTCTAGAGACGCTGATCAGCGCCGCTACCGCAGCCAAGCACAAATTCGCTCCTCTCGTCGTCTTCGTACCAGTAATAATAATAATAATGATAATCATTGCATTAGTCGAAATATATACGCCGCAGTTGTTCCGACAGGCGGCGCGCTCACAGCAGCGGATTCACCGTCACACAACGCCAATGTCACAAAGAGTGCCACGTTTATATAGCACGACGGCAGAGTGGCATGGCTGGATGCTGGAAGGCCAAAACAGGCGGCGGTGCCGGCGGCGGCCGGAACTAACCCGCCACCCGGTGCGGCGCGTATCCAATTTCCAAGTTGCTTGCTCACGAGAACAACGCGTTCTCTACGCTCAATCTCGATTTGATATATCCATATTTTCGTGCCGACAATTTCCATTCTCTCTCTCTCTCTCCATATATATATATATTTTTTTTTCTCTTCCTGTTCTTGTTTGATGGTCTTGCCCAGCTTACAATTGCTCTGAGCGTGTATTGCACTACAAATATACTATAAATCATATCATATATCTGCACTATGTATGGAGATTTCGCTAGCGAAAATTTTCGTTTTTTTTCAAAACGCAAAAACTCATCACACACTACTGTATATTTTGTGGGTGACACGTTCTTGGTTGACATCGTTCAGTTCCGTTGGAATATTGTTTCGTGTACTATTCGCACTAGTAGCAATAGGTCACCTACAGATCACATGGCCAACTCAAGCTGTCCCCGACTCGTTCTTGAGGTGATTAACACTCAAAGATGGTTCCGACTGTCACACATTAGGGGCACACGAGGCTGACAGAGAGGCAGAATAAATGAGAAAAAACCACAACAGCAGCAGATCGCATATATTGTGCATCGTCGTTTGAGCAACGAAAACATATGCGAAGCATTCAAAGAGCAAAATTCGTCCAGAGGCGTCGTCTCTGTCAGATCGCTGCCTTATTTAAGCCATATGGTTTCGGAGGGTGTCCTGCCCAGACAAGCAGCGAAGGGCTTCGGCACTTTTTGACCATGAAGAAAGTGATATTTCTTAAAGTAGTCGACTACCATTGAGACTATGCTCTTATCGGCTGTCTACTGATAGAGTCACACAAGTGCACTCATCACTACTGATTCATTTCTTGCCACGTGATAATGGTACACGAGACAGATGTGGGTATTAGTTCAGTGTGATTTAGGTGATCCCAGGTACACCACATGACTTCATTCCGTTTGCCTCATATATATATATAGATATATATATATATATATATACACATGTATATATCTAGTGGTCAGCTGAGCCGAATCTAGGTCCCAGCAGAGCTGAGGGGCCGGAAACTAGCAGCGTTGTTCATCTCGGACAGACCTCTCGCTCTATCAGCAGCTCGTTGTATTGCCGTACGTTTGGTCATGCTAATATTCCGCCAGCGGGTAGTAACGCGAGACATTGACCAGACGTGTGATATCGTTGCGTATGGAACGGGGCGAAATACTATCCGGCTAACCGAAGTGCGGCCGCATAGTGTGACCCATTGTATTACTCACAGATGTGTCATCACTAAACGGCCACTCCTTCTGGATTGAGATAATGTTGATGTATTCAATTCGGTTCGCAGTCACGAACCAGGGGCCCGTAACAGGGACATCTACCGTCGTGGGACGACATCAAATGATGTCGGTCGAATTTAATATCGAGACAGAGAGAGAGATCAATATATAGATATACAGATAGATACATAGACACCCAGGAGCGAAATGGAGTTGTGGTTTTTCGGCCGCGCCTCGCCCGTACACTGTAACAATGAATGGCTTCAGATATGGCTTCGACTACAGTGGAATATATGTACGGCGTATAGCGGACAGGGCTGATCGGAACATCGAATTTAAGGTACGTCTCTTCCACGGGCATCTACATATACAATAGGCAGACAGCGAGAGGATGATACAGCAACGGCAGTGCGTCAATTGTATACAATAGTATACGAATACACCTTTTATTCAACAAGGTACGTCACGTCACCGGGCTAGAACCTGCGACCTCCGAGCTTTTTACACCAAGAGACTTCTTGCGACCTCGTTAAACCAAGATACTTCTTGCGACCTTCTTACATCAACAGACTTAGCTGTCAACGTTAGCGCGCCGGCGACCTATACCCATGTCTGTATACTAGACTTTCTAATGGAGAACCTGATATTATACGAGATACTTACAATAGCTCGCGGTCGAATTTCGAAACGGAACATCGAGAGCCGCAATTTTGCAGATGAAGTTCTTGAGCGATCTGTAGCACGAGGAGGGGGAAAGCCCTTCCCAAATCAAAGGTAAGGCTGCGAATGATATTTTGGCATTTGTGCACAGAAAGAGTAATAGGATAAGGAGGAGTTCAATTTAAAGCATGCATTGATTCAATATGGGTAATGGCTCAACGCGATTCATTAATTAAAACGGAGTTAATCATGTGAGTTCTAGGACTCGAATGTGTTCAAATTCACGATGTGCGCGTCCCTCCGCTCTGCTGCTCATGGACACAATAACGGCGATAGCGAGACGGTTGTGATGAGGGCAGTAATTCTAATGGTTGTTTCAGATTAATACATGCTGCATTCGCGCCGTCAAAGAAATTTCACGGCGGCATGTTTAATAAGGCAAGCGTAAATCTCTATTTTCATTCATTGGACAAGCGTCTAGACCGGTCGTCTTTTACGGGCATCAGCAACCACTGCGGTTTCAGCTCGGAGTGTACTTCGGACCAACATAATGGGTGTCCAATGTAGCCTTGGCACAAGGGAACATTGCAAGATATGCGGTGACCATATGTATGAGCAAGAACGTCACATGGCGAAACTGATCTCTTCAAGGATGTCATCGCCCGTGTCGCTGATATGTCTCAGAACATGTGCTGTTGACATCGAATTGAGGCGGGGTCATGGACTGCTATGCGAAAGCGGCTGACTAGATGTGCTCATTGGGCAATCCATATTAGGGCGTATGACTGGGTTGTTGGCAGGTTAGAAGTATTGCATATTTGCACGAGCATGTAACTAAACACAGACATTCAGAACTCCCGAAGATTAGCATAGATATTATAGAACAAAGGCTGGTGGCCGTGCTCTCATTAAGCTGGTACAAGCTTTATTTAAGCACGGCCTTGATGTATGTTGGGCGTGGGCTATCGCAAAGTTCACCACTCTCAACGATTTGCCACTTACTTGCCTTCAGAACGTTAGGTGAAAGGTCAGTGAAAACATCGGCCCACAAGGACCCCAGCCGTCCTTAAAGCCTTAAGGTGGCATTGTGGCCGGCACGGCTCAGTTACTGGGTCAAGATCGGATATCAGAAGACAAAGGAAAGAAAAGAAAGAGAGAGAGATAGAGAGAGCGAAGGAAAGTGTTATCACATCTCACACTCACGTTGCCTGAGCTCTTCAGCGCGCTTCTTCTCGACGAACTTACTCCACAGACGTTCGAAGTTGGACTGCATATTGGTCAGGGCGAGATCTTTATCCTTATCCTGCTCGCGGGTATCTCGACTATCCAGGGAAATCTCCTGGGGAATTTCCCTCTCTCGGATCGTATTGATCGCCCGGCGTTGGATCCGCACTGAACGCCATCCGACAGTGAACAGCGTCCGGGATGACGGGATGGAGCCAGTGAAAGCAGACAACAATAGCAAGAAAAACAACAATGTATTTATGCCCAATGACGGCAACTATAGTAATAATAATAATAATAATAATAGATCACAGACAAATGCATAGACACGCACACACGGACACATTAACGATCAACAAATCAAGACGTTGGGAGAGAGTAAGGCTTTAGGTGAGACTCGTCAATGGAAGAATCGCATGCGTTTGCTCATCGTTAGCATCGTTCACCATCGCCTTATAAGAGATCGCAGGCCAGCAGAATGACGATATTAGGCGCAAGTGTTCAGCATTGGATGCTCGAAGTCAAAGTATAAAACATATCTTGCTGCACATTGCTGATCAACTCGGTAATTGACTAGAGATGGCACTTTCGCAGCTAGCACGGGAAAGGTTTTTGTGGGCATTGGCAGAAACTGATCGTAAGTGATCGAATCATAACGCTCCTGCACTCGGAAGCTCTGCCGCATTCGGTTTCCCCCTGCTGAAGCTGAGATATTTCTCTTAAAACGTTTGACTTTAGCGTACCCTAAGGACTTTCACTCATGCATAACATAGTGTCTTGACAGATCGAGGCGTAACACCGAGGTAAATGGAACCGGCAAACGTCAGCACTTTTGTTTGCTGCGCGCACGGCCACCACTGAAATATCTTGGAAAGGAACGGCGCATCGGTTGAACGATTCAGGTCCTACGCGCGTATTCGACCAGGACAGCATCACCATCAACAACAGCAGCACAGCAACAATGCCAAGGCTAAGTCATCACCGTGATGAGGGAGTCAGATGATCATTTTTAAACCATTCACACTCGTAAGGTTTCCTTTGAAGGCGGAGTGGAAAATCGAATCCGAGAATGATCGAGCCCGGTGATACCCGTTACGATTCGAATCGCTCCCGGTCAGCGAAAGCCTATGGTTCACTTCATTTGATATTTTGTCAAACGCTATCAATGTATAAGGCAGATACGTCGTTGTCTCGTGAAGTTGGATTCAATTAGCTGTTCACACATACACGCACACATACACACACAGACGACCACCCATAGACTGGGAGCACGCATCCATCTGAAATCCTTGGGGTGGAGTATCGTAGACGGTAAAGGAACATACGAATCTCGAGGACGAGATGCGGTCCCGTCAACAATCGCACCTCTCACAAAAGCAAGCACATCACAGGCATTGTGTAACACTGCCAGATCTCACCGTACACCACCATGCAATGTTCGAGGCTCTTCGCTATTCAACTATTGCTAGCAGCAATACTAGTTAACAACAACAACAACAACAACAACGACGACAACAGCAGCAGCAGCAGCGGCGGCCTTCAGTGCCTCCTGGTCGCCGATCACTGACGGGCGGTCTCGATACTACGGCAGTATATATATTCTGCTCTGATTTAATTTCCTATTCATATGATTAGTAATAATTCTTAGTGTTGGCGTTGCTGTTGCCGTTTCATCATGTCAGAGAAACTGCTCATCTTTATCATGCGACTGGATAAATGTACCCGACATGGCCGGTGCGCGCGTCCGAAGTGAACGTCTCGCGGCACCGGTCGAGTCGGCGAGTCGGTGAGGGCAGTGAGGGCTCAGAGGCGTGCGGACGCATTTCACGCCTGAAGCCACCCTCGCGCCAATGGCTCTCGCCCAGAGTCACGACTCATCATCATCGAGTCAGAAGCGATGCAACCGTTCGAGCTGCCTCACTGGCAAAATCTGCAGCACAAGCAGCAGCAGCAGCTGAAACAGCTGGTGGATAGATACGCCGAGCAGTGAGATAACAATGCCAGGACGAAGGTACAACGACAACGAGTTGTGGCAGGAACGTTGAGCTGAAGGTTTAGCGCGTTGGCCATATCCACTACGAATTCAGTTAGAAGCTCTCAGATTGTATGAGGTAACGAACCGGGGCTCGACGGCGATTGTCAGGACGATGAGGTTGTGAATATGGCGGAAGGATAATCCAGGGGAATGACATGAGGCCGGTAGGTAGGCAGGCAGCTCTCGCAGAAATCTCGGGCAACAGCGTGGCGTCAACGTCGGCCACTATCGTGAATGCTCTATACAGATACTTGTAACGTGAGGGAAACATGTGGTGCGTTTCCCTGTCGTGTAATTTTTGCATCTTCGTATAAAAATAGGCTGGGATCGGGTAAACCTAATTAAGAATAGGTAAACTCAAAGGGTTTCGAAGGTATCACGGGATGGGTGATGAGGGGTATCTGGAATATATACTATACCAAGAAGAAGACAATGCAATCTTGCAGCTTTCGAGGATGATTTAGAATGGGGGGGGCTATTGCAGGGCTGCAAATGGATTATTTGTGCGACGTGTTGATTAACGATGTAGCCTTTGTGGTTGTTCGCCCACAGGCGATGACAGGCTAAAGTGCGTCAACCTTAGGAGTTCCTTAGAAGGCTACATAAGAGGGAAGAATATCTTTGATTTTGAGACCGCCTCAAGAAGGTTTTGTGTTCCGTTCAAACACTGGACGTGTTAATCACGTTTTCGTAGGGAGAATCCGTCGAATTCTAAATGGGAACAGCCGAACTGGCCTTGGTTTTAGCTAGAGTGAACTTCTCAGTTGGCACTGATAGTTAGTTAGGAGAATGCGACCGAAACACTACGTTATGTGTGGAGATATGTGAACATCGTCAGACGCATTATAATGCGGCACATTATGATGAATTCGATTTAGTCAATCAAATCTAGCAAAAAGGCAAAAACAAGTCCCACCAGTAAACTTTCCTTCCTAGTGTCGAGACATAGTCAACACACCCCAAGCGAATTGCACACAATATGCCCACCTGTCGGAAGACAACAGCAGTGACAGCTGCAGGTAGCCCTGTAAGGGCTAATATGAGTCTGGGATTAGGCATCATCCCTCAGTAGCTGCCTAGGTCGTCGACAGAAGCATTGAACTTCGCCAGCATAATAACGAATGTTAGCCACCATCACCAGTGGCGTATTCCCGTAGGGCTTCGTTGCCCAATCATAGCGTAGCGAGAAAGAGAAAAAAAAGCCTATGTCGAGCCTCACCTGAAAATCAACAGGAATTGTTCACGAGCTCGTGCGCTGTACGTCTATCTGAACCGCCCTGTCGCTGCGACGTAATGAAAATTTGTCTCCACTGTAATTAAATCATGAAATTCCCATAAAAAAAACGAACCTATATCTCGTGAGGGTGAAATGAAATGTTTTCGCTAGATGCGTCCGCGCGTTCGGTATCGTCCGATGGTGGATGATTTCGTATCGCTGTTAAGCGTACTTCATCACTAAGGGCGTCTGCACACGTTGCTCTTGAAAGCATCTATCATATAATAAAACACCATGAAATCTAGAACCATTAACGGTCGAAATATAATTTTAGTCCGATGCATTACCCACACAGGCATTTGTACTTATATATATATATATATATATAAGTACAAATCCATTAATCACGATTCTATGTTTAAAGGGCATCCCAACTCATACATTATTGCACGCATATAGATTGTGCATTATATATATATTTATCTATATATATTATGGCGAAACAGTCCCATTTCATTGTAGACAATATCATCACCGTGTAATTTCGCGGCGAGACTACTATTAGCTAATAATTTTAACGAGTAAGTGTTTCCCGACCGCACACATAATACTGTTCCATCCAATAGTGCCGACTTCCGCATTCGGTTGGTTAATCGCTCAGAAAGTAGCAGCAGTTGCTGCAGCAGCAGCAGAAACATTATGCTTATTTAGCACAATGTCTCCGGACTCATTGCGCGCTCGCAAGGTCACCACCGTCCGAGCCGTCCGTCCTCCCGTCTCGCATAGTGTGAACATCCACCGGATACAGCCGTGGGCTCTTCCGCTGAGCTATGAATGATGCTTACATTTCAGCTGCGGTAATAAATAGCGTTACGGTACGCCATATCGACTATCAACGCCGTTTGCTAATAGTAATCCTTAATCCATATGTGGCTGGTATTTATATTATGTGTTGTCGACTGCGCGGTGACGGTGCCTACCCAGCATCGCGATGTATGATTTTATATGATGATACAGATATAGATTTGTATATCTTGTATCATCAAAGAAAACCACATCCGAGCAGCGTTTTGCTATTTTGCCGCTTGCACTGTATTGTATTATCGACTAGTGGTATTGTGTGGTCTCTTCCTAAACAGTCTCCTATTATCCTGCTGTTTATTGCGTGTTTTGCTTCTTTTGGTTCAAGCGGCAAGCGACACCCATTACACGCAGCGGTCGTTACAGTGTCCATGTATCTATCTGACTATAAGCGTATGCGCGCCATTGTGCTTGCATACATTTTACCGGTGCGTACGACTGTGTCAAAGTTCTGCCATAACGCTCTCACCATATCTCTCTCTCTCGCTCTCTCTCTCTCTATATATATATATCTATATATATATATATGCGTCTAGGGTTTGCGGACGCTGCCGTATTTGTCTTTGTTGTTCTCTATTTCGTCTCTTCGGGCTCTCGTTGTGTTTAGCAACGTCTACAAATTGACTCGACACAACGGACTTTACCGAATGAAATTTTACGCTCAACGATGTTGACCCGACAGCGGCGGCTGGTCCACCCGTTGGGCCATTTGCAACGACGCTTTCAACGACGCGCATTGCGATGCGCGTCGTTTAAAGTGTTCGGAAAATTGTAAATCGCTCTTAGCGTGATCGCCAGCATCATCGTGGCCACCACCATCGTCATGTGACACGAGTGAGTATGCACGCAAGTAACCGAACGTGCACTAATGCAGATACGGCCGTCACATGAGTGTAGTCTCGCTGCGGTTCGCCGTCGAGTCGCTCTCCGTGCATATCCTCGACTGCATTAACCCTCGAAGACAAGCTGTTCTCTCGAGCACTTAACGACTATGACTAGATCGTATACACGCATACACACAATTATAATGACAAGCACGGAACCAATCGGCAAACGACAAACAACCAAAGTGGAATATGGATGGACATAGTGAAGGCGTTGCAACGTGATTATCATCAATATGTGCTCACCTCAAACGAACAAACAGGGAGGACTGTAGGACTGCACCTTCAGGTCAAATCGTATCATCCACCCACCCCATGCTAAGCGGCCGTTGAACGTTCTCTCGTACAGAGCTTTTAACCTCCATTTAATGACCACCGAGTTGGAAAGGTCGAGTCCCGTAGACCGACCCCATGAAATACGGACATCCGAAACGCTACACAAGAGCTATAACACCGTTTAGTGGCAGCAGAAGATGTCGTCCTCGAGAACGATACCTCCTACCAAAATGATTATTTTACCAGGCGTGCCTCAATCGTCATCAAAGCTAAGAAGGAGATGGGAAAGCACCACTTAAACGGATGCTCGATTTGTGGAAAATCCAGTTGCAGATCTGAGAGAGAGAGAGTAAGCCAACGATGTCAGTGCCTCCGAACAGACGCAATGCCGGCCGAGCTATAATAAATGCATGGCAAACAATTCGATCATATTTGGTTTTAGTAAGCGTCAGTCTGCGCGAAACATGAATAGCGACAATAACAGTAACAGCATTATGCCCTGAATTGCAGAGACGCAGTTACCGCTGCCGAACAATCGATCTAGACGTGGTGGGCTATTTCTCTCCGTTTCGTCCCATATGACTGAGTGTTACAAGTCAAAGTCCCAATTCTGGCGCGAGCCAGCGAGTGCGAGAGAGAGAGAGAGAGAGACGGTCGAAGTCGACCCGCCGACGCCTCTGGATGATACTACGCACAATATATTTACCACGGAAAACATCGTTTCTTCCCGAAGTGATCCTCAACTTGGCGGTCGAGTTGAGCGCGCCGCATCGTTGTAGCAACCTGTGCAGTGATGTATGGTGTAGATGGAATAAATATATGTCTATATATATATATATATATTCATACATACATATACACACACACCTGAATACATATTATGAGCGTGCCTTTATTGAACGCGAGCACATACAGTTCTCTGAGTCGCTGGTTGTCGTCAGCTGCGAGCCGATCGAACCGTTCCTGTTCGCGCATATTCACGCAGCAAATAGCACCGAAGTCAATACAATCGTGAATACTCTTCTATTTATCCGTGCAACTAACACGGCCCCGTGTGTCTGTGTTGTGTGTGACTCAGTAACAGAAGGGCGAACAAGCCCAGAACAGAGCGAGAAAGAAAAAAAATAAAACAAGTCGTGTTTTATGGCGACCAAGCGAGCGCGCGTCTGGGTGCCTGACCGACATCGGCCGTGAGTACGTATAATGGTACAGTTTCATTTGGTTTCATTGTATCGCGGTCGGCCCGGCCTATCGCCGTTCTTGGCGCTCCTCATCTTCTATTTCTCCATTCTCATCCAGCTTCCGCCGTTGTCGCCGTCTACGACGACTCGCACTCGGTTACGAAGAGATCGCGCGCGAAACGTGTTTCGCGGGGGCGGTCGCCAGAAGCACCAGCAGCAGCAGCAGCTTCTTCGGCGGCGGTACTTTCTTCGTGAGGGGTAGTGGACCGGCAGCGAACAGCGAAAGCTGGAGGAGTCCATAAGGACAACTTCGCGCGCGCGCGCGCGCACGAATGAAGTGGCCGTCGCCGGCGCTATTGACATCGCGGCCCCCTTCGGAACGAGTAGCGATGCGCGCGCGCGCGACCGGCCCGCCTGTCCGCCATCGCGCAAGTGGATGACACTGCATTTCCCCCCCCACGGTGACTACTGCTACTACAACAGCGACAACAACAACGACCACTTCAGCTTCTGCGAGCAATACTATAATGCGGCTGTTGCTGCTGCTGCTGCGAGCACGGCGGCGGCGGCGGCGGTGGCTGTGAAAGCACCAAGCAGAGAAGAACGTCTAACCGAAGAGGATGAGCAGACTGGTGCGAGTTAAGACGGCAGGGTGGAGGACCGGCTCTTACGAAATTCGCGCTGCTTAAATAGTGGCGTGTGTCATTCGCCGAGGAGTACGCCAACGACAGCGGGGGCCAACGCGGCGGAAGCAGGGAGGCCGACAAAAAGCGGTAGCACAAGCTATGAACGATGTGATGTATGAGCGAGGACGGGCGCTGCGCTTCGGAGGGGGAGGCTACCGCGAGACGATGATCGTTTTAATCGGCTTTCTGCTGTCGGCTTAATTGCTGTTTCTGGTTCGGCTGATAACCGATGCGTTATGATTCATTTAATTGAAACACTCGGAGTGACAGAACATTTATACATGGATCGGTTATGTATCGGGAAGGATTCTCGGACGAGCGCGTGTCCTTGCTTCAGAGAGAGAGAGAGAGAATATACGCTGCTGGTGTTCTGTGATTTTGCGACATGCTGTACAGGTTTTAGCTTGAGGCTTTTTGTGCACTGTTGCTTCGTGCCACGCCGAAATTGAATCGGCAAGGGAAAATCACAATTAGGAATGGTGTATTACAACGTTTACAGACTTAAGCCACGCGTATGATGTAAATTCAAACAGGTAACATTGAAGTACGCAATCCGTTTTTATACGTGTCAATAATGTTCGTCTCTAGTGCGATCAAATGAACACATCACATGTCCGCAATATAAATTGTACGCTTGTAAGTCAGCTTTGAACAATCACTTGTTTGCTGACACGAGAAAGCTGTAATCCGACATCATCGCCGTCCGCGAGTAGCTGATGTTATTCCGTGTCTTTGTTTCGATTGAGAATTTGCGGCAAAACTCGAAGACAAGTAAAGAGACATATAGACATTTGCAGCATGATACTTCGATGAAAGTATATTGTCAACTCTTGTGATATTCACACAATAGAGACGATACGTAGATAAAAAAAAACAGAACTGACGCATTGAAAATCCAGGATCCCAGACCATTACGGTTAGGTACATTAAGCAGCATCTGGCTGCGAAGTTCGGTTTGACCTTGGTATTGTTAGTTTTTGTTGCTATTATTATGATTATTATTATTTACACGTATGATTTCGGATAATACACTTAGCGTGCTTCTTGTGATCAAATGGACTAGATGTACCGCGATGCGTCGGTCGGCGATTGGTGTTGTCCTCTCGGTCCTGCAACAACACCACAATATTCTGTGGGCTTAGCCACAACGGATTGAGAGAGAGAGTGCCGCGACGATAACTGCAATCAACGGTGTATATATCTATATATATATATATGTATATAAGTGAGATGTTGACGCTAAGCGATACGTGGTTGGTGAGCTTTCCTGAAACTCGTCCGCAATTTGTGTGTGAGTCTAATATCCCAAGTACGAGCAAAATAAGATAGAGAGAATGACCCCAACGGTGAACGCTCATGTCGACCACGATTCTCAGACGTATCTGTAAGGGGTGGCAATTCCGCCAACTGGTGCTGGATATCTGGCTATTGGGGCATACGGCAGGGGTGCTGGGCCCGCGTAGGCCAAAGGTCCAGGGGCGGCCACCCTCGCCAGCGGCGCCGGCGCAGCCACGACGGCCGCCGGGGCTGCAGCGTACACCGCTGGAGCGGCGACCACCCTAGCTGGCACCGCGTGGTTGATGTGGCTTTGGTACGAATACGACGTGATGAGTCCGACAGGTGCTGGGGCTCCCGCATACGCCACAGGTGCCGGGGCTCCCGCGAGCGCGGTGACGGCGGGCGCCGCGAACCTCGCAGCTGGAGCGGCCGCGTAAACCGGTGGTGCCGCTGCGGCTACGAGTGGAGCTGGATGGAGCGGCGCTACGGGTGCGGCCAGTGCCGGCGGTGGCGGGAAGGCATGTACAGTCCTTGCGACCCGGGGATGAACGGGCGCTGCTGGTCCATAGGCGAAGTGCGCGGCCGGCACCACGCCCCCGGCGGAGGCAGTTGACGCCAACAGGGTCACGAACGACGAAATAAGACACACGAAACCGTACGACGAGTGCATTCTGACGTTGGACAGAGGACACGAATTCACCAGGGGGTAACGCAGAGTTGAAAGGATGGATCAGTGAAGGGGACGGACAGCGGTGACGGTGAACGATGGGGGGGGAGGGGGGAGATCGGGAGGAACAAGCACTGGATGAACAAAATACAGGGAATGAGGTTTCCACGATGAAATGAGGATTGCTTGCAATAGCTTATATAGTGTTGGTTGGTTGATGTCAGCTGGCGCTGAGCGAGCTGAAATGGAAACGCTGGTGGAAAACTGAGGGGGAGCGGGCCTGGTGAGCCGAGAAATGCGCCGGTTAGCGGTTCTCCGTACGGCCGAATTTGGTCGTGCAACCGAAAACGACGCTAACGCATCGATTACGGTAGCGGTTTCGTACGAAACGTCGTGCCTGGATCTAGCGATTGCGACCGATCTGAATTTGGCTGGAATAGCGCGGCAGGTGTGCTGAGGCTCCTTGGAAGGGCTTTTCTTCTTCGTCGGAAACTACCTAAGACCGGTAGCGTAGCAAGCTGCTTGGGATTCAGGCCTGGCACAGCAAGCTTCATTAAAATTCATTGTTGGCTGATCTGGCGTCACTTGAAAGCGCACCCGATGCGACAGGGTGGTGGCGATGGTGACGATGCGTCTTGTTGATTGACAGGTGCGCTTTAGAGCCATTCCAGCCATGGTAGACGAAGATCGGGTAGTGTGTCGGGTAGTGCATGGGGAGAATATTCAGCAGTGAAGTGTCCCCCCGCACACCGCCACCCATGTTCCCGAAGGCTATGCTGACTAGTTGCACTATCCTGAAATGTTTTTCAAATTCATTCGGTTCAAATTGTGAGAAATATCGCTAGTCAAGCTGAACTAGACACGTGCCTGCCTATCCCTATAAATAATGTAATTGGCTGTGAGATAAAGGGACTTTGTTGTTGATTTGATATCGACGCACTCACGCGTGTAGATATAATGTTTCGCTCACTTCAGAATTAGCATACAGAATAATAGTTGAAGATGTCTGGCATACGGATGGAAAATCAGGTAAGGCATTTTGCATTTTGTTCACGGTAAATAAAGAAAAAACACGCGCATAATTAATTCCCAGTAAAAATCTTTCATTACGTTTCTTTCGCAGAAGTATTTCAAATCCGAGTTCCAAATCGGAACACAATCCAAATATTACAATACTAAAAACACACACAATTTTGACTGCACCCCTGAGACAATTCTCACATAGCGTAACACATACTCCCGGAATTTTACTATCTACAATAAAGTCTTATTATATTATTGGTTTATTTGACTGCACAGCAGTTTTTACAACGCTAAGGTTCTGTATGTGTCACCAGGTCGCGGGACTCGAACCGGCGACCTCCGGTTTTCTACAGCGATAGACTTAGCCATGATCGGAGCTACTTGTCTGGGAAGAGGGTGCTACAGAAACTAACAAAGGAGTGAAAAAGATACTATTGTAAGAGGTATTATCACATCGAGGAGTTCGTTAGTCTTCGCTCTCTTTGACGACGAAACTTCTCGCAGTGCAATCATTGAAGCGTGAAGCTTTCCTCGGCTAAGGAAATTGGGTTCGAAGCTTTCCTTTGCTCCCAATTGGTCTCTACCGTTAAGTTAAAGAGGAGGCCGTCCTCACTTCAACGGAGTCGCAATGGGACGACTTCAAGACCACGGTCGAAACGATTTAGTAAGCTGCATTGTAAGGGGGTTTGTCGAGGTTTAGATAAATGTACAGATGGTTTGTTATTGTAAATGAAATGAATACCTTGTTTCGTCATGCCTCCATTGTGCGCGCCGGTACAGGGGAATAGACCTTGCTGTTGGGGTGAGAGAATAGCTGTCAGGACAATATCAGTAAGTTTTAGGGTATTTAAAAAAGGTTATTAAGAAACAAAATAAATCAAAATGTTAAAAGTTAGAACATTTTTTTAAATAAACATGATCGAAATTTAAAGATAGAAAATTAAATACATTTTTGAAAAATTAACACACTCAGTCAACTGCTATTTCAGGACAGCACTTTAAAGGATGGCTCAAGATGCAGGATTAAAATTAACCATATCGAAGCACCTGAGCCCGGTGGCCGCATCCGTTTGAGGAAACTGGTATTAACTACAGATGATTTAACAAGTTTTATCTAACGTTGTATAGCACATAAAGCACAGTCCCAAATAGTAAAGTTAATTAATTAACTAAATTGGTCAAGGAATAATTTTTAATATAATAACAATTTGATAACATAAGATCAAATTACTGATCAAGTTATGTAATGTCGCTTAGTAGTTCTGAGCGGAATATTTTATCGCTCAGGACACCGCGGACTGCAGACACGTGGCAAGCAGATTCATATCTAACCGTGTCGATATCTCGGATAATTTATCACGCAATTTCTGCATTCAGCTAGCAGCATTCTGTAGCCACCTCGGAGAGTATATCGACTAAACTGCTCGTCATCCTGCACTTAATAGGTGTCTAGAAATGATCCAAGTGACATATATGTAGCAGGCAATGTTTCAATAAAAAATACAGCTGCTAGCATAAGTTCGCCGCTATACGCAGTCACCGCTATTCAACAACGCCTTTTTTTTTCTAGTGTTCCGTTCCAACGGTAATCGGTGACAACGTTAGCTTTGTATAATCATTAGCAAAATAGACAAATCGAATGAACTGTTCACCATTGCAAAACTACAGACAAAAGCATCGATCTTCAATATTCAACACAGAACTTCAACACAGAATGCTTGTTCACCAGCCGTGGGAGTTCGGCCGAGGTTGCGGCTGACTCTTATCTAACCCTTACATCTATAAGGTGTAATAACAATTAGCACAGGCGGCAGTTATCAGCCGGCCCGAGGTAATTTCTGTTAAAGTGTTGTCGTCGTCGTCGTCGTTGAAGCCGTTGCCGTTACCATTCGAAAGAATGAGGTCTAGCAGTCTGTTGTCGAGGATATTTTCTATATACATGTGCCGTCGTGTTTTGCTTATGGTTAGTGCTTAGAACAACAGTGTGTGCTACCCAGGCGAACGGAACGCGTAGGCGAGCTTCTGTCCGACCGAGTCAGCGGCTGCCAACGTGGGCTCGCGCAGCGACTCCGTCTGCGGTCAGGTGCGAAAACGACATGATCCGCAGAATGTTCCGAGTCAAGAAACATAAACGAACACACGACCCGAGCCACGGTACGGTGCAGGCCCTATTAAAATGGCTCCCGTCATCATACAATCATTAAATTAGTCGACCCCAATTTGTACAGGTGACGAGAGAGAGAGAGAAATACAAAGTGTCTAAATAAGCTAAATTTGTCCTTAATGTGCTGAAATATTGAGAGGGCTGACCGGCCGACATCTGGCCCCTCTTTGTTTCTGGGCCCGGCTTTGCTAATGCCTTTAGCCGCTTGATTGCAAACGGTGATAATCTAACAGCCAGCAAACAGAAGCATGGCTCGCCAGTCTCGTGTTTGTCTAAGCAACAGTAAGCTCTCTCTCTCTCTCCCCCTTTATCTTTCTCGGTATCTGGCGTTGTAACAATGATCGACTATTACTATACATAGAAAATCGACGAATGGGAGGCAAATTTCAAGGCTGATGACTCTCAGTGTAATTGGGATCGCATTGCGCCAAAATACGTCTTAGGCGCGAAGCATACTACAAGGCGACATAGCCGTATTTTAACCTTATTTCGCGTAGAGACAATGCGTCGAGCCTTCGAGCTAATAGTTCACCCCCGCTCTGTATGTCGTGTATACACTTCATTATATTATTGAATACGTTCTCTTTCGGTGTGTTGAATATAGGAGGAAATTTCGGTAAAACCAACAGACAGCAGCCGTCATCGATACGGCAAGACGCGTACGTGAACAAGCATAGCTGATAGTGTTGACTTTGTTATATTGCACACTGTAGTAAAATTCGCAGCGTCATCCTTCTGTCTGCTTAGCCGATGCAGTATACGTCTGTTTGTGCTATGGATGACAAACTGTTTTGGAACTTCGGTTTTTCCGTCATTTCTAGGTGGCTCACATAGTGCGATTGAAGCACTTCTTTTATAAATGAATACGGTTCTGGACGTCGATCGAAAACAAGACGATTTTGATGCTGAAGCTAGCGTAGATTTGCCAAGGGGAGACGTATCGGGTGAGGTCACCTATGTCTATGTCAAGCAGATATCGTCGGTCTTAATTATTATTATTATTATTACTATTATCATTATTGGAATGTCAGGGACACGCGCTCTTGGATATGAGCTCGTGTTCAGTTCTCCGAACGAAGGAGCGATGATAACACAGCTCACAGAGCAACGAACGCACTATCGGATGATATGTATATTTTACACCTGGCCAACTCCGGACAAATGAGGACAAGACGATGCAATTAATTATACCCTTTAACGACTTGAACGACCCGATACTAATGGTGCTCTCTAAACCACCCTGGAGCAGGCATAACCCTGAATTTTGTGTTTGTTCGACATTTATCATCTCTAGGCTAATTTTTTATCAATCGATCCAATAACATGAGTTTCCAGCAAATCCCGTTTACTGCTTCACTCAATGCCTGGCAATATGCGATGTGAGCTTGCGTAGAAGTTTGCACCTGAGTTCTTGCTAACCATCTGCCATATATATATATATATATATATATATATATATATATATATATATATATGGTTATAAGAGCAAGGAATTCGCGGATCATCTTTGCATATTGACTATATTGTATTACACCTAAGGGGACAATTGCTCCACACACAGTCATATTGAAGTTTCAATGCGACAAGTAGTAAGCTTCAAATGCAAGTGAAGCGTGATGCACAACGCTGAGCAGGCTACAATCATAGACAGAAACAGTAGAACACGTTCCGAGGGTGGGGGGCGAATATCACGTCTAGTTTTCAACTAATCATTTGCACACAGATAGACAACAATACCACGGACCACTTTTGTATCAAATGTGCGCGAACGCGTTGAATTGCATCGTGGCCGAGTAGATGCCAGGGTGAATTGGTCATTCGTTGTGTGAAGCTGTTATTGTCAGCTGTTCTTGAAGTCGCAGCTAAGCAGATCACGCGATCCCGTTAATTCCTACTATTCGAAATGCTTCAGAACACACAATAAATTATCATTTCGATAATGCTTCAGTTGTGTTTCGTTTTGGGCTTTATTTCCCACGCGCCGTCGTATGAATCTCGAGGCAAATACGTGTGGTACCGATGGTCGATTCGAAACGACTAACCGCGATGCCTTCAAGTTACACAAGTTATTCAGAGTTACGCAATTTAATATATATATATATATATTTTTTTTTTTTTTCGAGCTGACCCTCAGCTGTTCCCCAACCTGACAGGCCTCAGCTCCTTAACCTTTAGGTATTACTATGAGGACCTATCGGGGCCACCTTTGCTTATTTTCTTCCTTGCTAGTACCTGACAATATATATATATATATAATTTGTCGAAGATATATATATGTATATATACATACCTAATTTGTCGAACTGTACATTTTCGATCGCGCTTGATCTCGCTCTGTTACTGCTAATTGGACTTTGGCTTCTGATAGGTTTTTTTTATATTACTTTCTTCTTCAGATATTTTTTCTGATATTAGAGTACATGAGAAGAAATTATTTAGACAGGATATGTACTATATCGTTGTTGTCGCCGTCGGTGGAATTAATCGAAACAAGGCACGTTGGTCTTTAATGTTGGCCCCTATATAATATTACATTTGAATCCCGGTTCGCTCGATATCGCCAGATCACCAGCACCTTTTCATTGTCGAAATGCCACATCCCCTAATTAAGTTTACCTGAATAAACCAGTAGACTTAAGCTAATTCTGTTTGCTGCGATATCACGTAAGCTTTCGCATCAATGACAGCTGCAATTCGAGCTTTCTGGCATCAGCTACCCCCGTCACTGTAACAGTGGTCACGCAGCTGACGCTAAGTAGCTCACGGGGTCCGGATCAGGCGGGATAGCAATACCCAATGGGTTCAGACCGAATTAATTTCTGTTCCTTTAATTATATCTGTTTACCCGCCGCGGCGCCCTGGCGAAAATCTCTGCTTGGGTTGTCGTTGGCGTTGTTAGCTAACCGATATCCAAGCGTCACGATATTGTATTATATATGAGCCAGAAATATGATTATCGTTTTCAGGACATACTTCTTTGATCTAGAAATAACCCCGGTAATAACATCACGTAACAGAGATCTGCGTTTTTTTGTTCGTTACGCTTGCAGTATTTTTTCAGTGGGGGGGGGGGAGGCGGTCGCCTCACATAATCGCAAACAAACAAATTGAAACTACAAAGTGCTTTGTGGGTCGCTCACCGGTGGCGTTTTCGCCATGGGACGCCGGGTGAGGTCCAGCGCGAACTTGTGGAGACAGCGATAGCGGACACACTAAATGCCGAGAGATAGTTAGATAGATCGACAGGTAAAGGGGAACCAGCAGGCTTGGTCTGACACTTAGTCTGCCTTTTATAAAGGGGCAGGGTTTCAACACCTGCCAACACTGTTCATTGGATCGGCGTCGTGAGCAGAAGGAAGCGCTAGTGTGCTGATGACGCCTGCTGAAACTGAGTAACAAAAGGTACTCGAACTCAGTAGACTGTGCTCAGGAGAGACAACGTCCTGAGCGTCTAGGAAACGCAACAATAGGCTCAGCTATAGGCTCTCTCCACCGCATAGAGAGAAAGTGCAAGGTTTTTAACGGTGTGCGAAGTTCGTGCATGAACAATGGCTTAGATAAGCAAAATTCCTAAAACACATACCCCGGGTCCCAAATAATCGAACGAATATATTTCACTGTTCAACCCGTGTGTTTGTTCCACCCTAAGTGCACAGTGTATTTGCTATTGTCGGTATTGCATATTTGTGGATCGCCTTGTCATTTTTGAATCATCGCGATGACGATCGATATTCAATTATTTGAAGTAGGTTTCATAGCGCGGTGCAGCAGTGACACGTGTCCACAAAGCAAGTTGTTCATGGAGATTTCTTGTCACTTAAGTGTTGACCGTTGTTAACTACCTGGTGGTTTTGGGCTGATTATCAGCTGCTCCGGTCTGATATGAATCAGGTGTCGGAACTGCCTTTACGTGTGATTATTGTCAGTATTATTAAAACTTCAGGCTCTGTTCACTACGTGTCATATTTGCATTTCACCGGTTCTTACCGTTCACAAACGCATTATTATTATTATTATTGAGCTTTCAACGTCGTCCGTTTGATTACTTGATTATGTATGGAATCCGATTCAGCTCTGCGACCTGTACCATCATCACTCTAGAGAGAAGAGGTTTTCAGGCTGACTCTCAGCCAACCACCAATCCATCAAAATGAGGATCATTCCCCTCTTCAGCGGTCGTGGCTCGTCGCTCTCGAGCTCTTCCCGAATCGTAGGCCATCTTCTGCTCGCCTGTTTGCTGTCGACCTGCTTGTTCGCTCCGAGTGTCGATTGCTTCGGTAAGAAACTGGCCGCGCTTCTCGGCATCGGAGGTTTGGCGGCGGCCGGTGGCTACCTCGGGGGTAAGGGTAGTGGACAGGGCCACGGACACGGCCACGGTCACCATCATCATCATGGCTACCATCATCCGAAGCACATCACCAGCTTCCACATGTAAGTAGCTTGTAACTGACACGGGTGGAGGTACCGTGTGGGTTTCCCCTTGCGACATTTCTCATACGAATTTGGTCAAATTAGAGTGTACACTGCGAGTGACGCTTGAGAAAAGAAGAATAGAATACGCCCAGGAGAATACACGAACTGATGCCCAAGTTTGACCGTACGAGTCCAAATATTTGTTGAGACTGTTGTTATTGCTGTTCTCGTCGTTGTTGCCACTATGGAGTATATGTGAACGCTGCTGACTCGTATATTTGCTGGCGTGTGCTGAGCAGTGTACAACGCTATGTATGGTAGCGTTCACGACGGTGCTAACGACAGTCAAACCAAAATATCCGAACGGCTGATCACTCTCTCAAGTTGAATGATTGACTATGCCAATCGTGCTATTAACCAGCTGTGTATCTCAGTTAGATTATTGTTTCATTGTTGCATGATAGTAATATTAATAATCATAATCATAAATGCCGCGGCTTGATACATGACACTAGTCGCAACCCTGTCTGATCAGCCTTGCTTGGGTATCGATCGATAACACCCCGCTTCTTCTCGATCAACGATATCCTCGAGGAGCTCGCGACCCTCCGTCGACCCTCTGTCGATCGTTGGCGCGTCTCGCCTCCACTAGGCTTTACGTTGATCTCTATAATGAACATCTGATAATTGTGTATCTCTCAACCTTGCTGTATTTCAGAACCAATTTGCATCATCACCATCATCATCAATCACACCACCATAAAGCGCACCACCATAATTCGCACCATCATACTGCGCATCACCATCATCATAAGCAGCACCACCACAACACCTACCACGTTCATGGGGGCCACGATCATGGACACGATCAGTATGGCTGGTAAGCAACAGTAACAACAGCCGCCGGCCAACAACCGCGAGCAACAACAGCGTTGAGAGGAATCGTTAGACGGGAACGTGCCACGAACGAGCTCTGGGTATTGGTCTCTGGGGTGGACAGAGCGTTTGGAGTCGAGCCCCGCGCCAGCCGGTTGCACCTGTAACCACATTCGGCTTTTGCGATGGGCGTTGCGTTGAGTTCACTGCGGACGACGTGTCACACTGATGGTGACTACCAATGTCGATAGAGAGGATCAAACCAAAACACGGTCGTCTTGAGAGACGATGTCAGGGTAACCTCTTCCGAATGCCATCATTTACTTTTGTGTTGTAGCATTGTTTTTTTTTTTTTGATGAAAAGAAGGGCATAACCCATAGGCTTATACGATGTGCGAAAATACTATGACAATAGATGTAGATATGGAATATATCTGACGAATAAATCGACGAATATAGAGCGTGAAATATACAGAGTTCGTTATCTTTGCATGAGCCGTTTCGAGTGCGATACTGACAGGGAATACAGTACTCAACCGAGCAGACACTTGTGAAGATTGTGACCGGCAGGAAGATCTTGGCTTACCAGTCTGGCTTGCTATTGGTAGATTTAGGAACGAAAGTAAATTTTAATTAGGCAAATGATGGCTTAATTAGTAGTAAATAGGAAATCACTTACTAAATACTTCCTACATCAGCGTTAAGTGTAAAACTCAGTCGATCAAATTCACACTTTGATTGACTGATTGAATGTGTGTGTATGTGTTTATATCCTTCTAAGATTTGCTCGAATTTCAAGAAATACGGCTTTGTTGAATAACCGAAAGTAATGTATTGTATTATATGTAGAGAGGTAACGACGAGGTGCTATTCGTCCCTTGCATATTCTTGGGTTACCTAGTTAGTGTTTAACTTGCTGTCGTGATGATTTGTCCCCGCTGCCTTTTGGGATATCTATGACACATTTGGCTTGTTGGCGACCTCGTCTGTTTCCAGAAACGCCAGCTTTACAATTGGTAAAAGGAGTTCTGCTTCTTCATGTAAGAAAACTTAATCGTGGGACGTGTAACAATTCTAAAAATCGCAGTTTCTTTAACAAACCAATAGACCGTTACCTTCCATGTCGAACAGCTGTATTCGCTCATAATTTTGGTTAGTTTTTCTCTTTGCTTGTAACGGGCCGGAGCGACCTCGACTTCCATTACCATATTGAACCCACTCTCAGCACAGGTGACAATACTTTCCAAAAAATTACACTTGGACGCTGTAGTAGAAAGAAGCATGCCGGCGGGTCCTCTGGTCAGGCGTCGGGGGATGCGGGATCCACTTCCCGAGCTTGTAGATCCGCCCCATCTTATGTAAATTATTTCTAACGGCATCGTCGCTGAAACCTAGTTTCTCAGCTAACATCATACTACTCATCAGAGGATTTTCTTCTAATTCTGACCGGAGGAGGTTCTCATCTACCTCAACAGGTCTGCCTGACTTAAAATTCAAGTTAAAATTCTTTCAAGCTAAAATCACCAGCTCTAAACTTTTTGAACCACCTTTCTACAGTGTTGACAGACGCACAGGTTGGTCCAAAAGCTTCACACAACCCGGCAGCCGTATTCACCGCGGAATGTCTAAGTTTAAACTTAAATTGGAAAATAGCGTGCACATTTTCACTGTATACCGCCATGGCTTTCATGGTAAACAAAATACTTTGGCAGGCGAGTCAGTCTCTCTCTCTCTCTCTAGCCGAAACCGGATAACACATATTTCCACCCCTAATATCTATATATGTGTATATTTCCACAAAATGAACGAGTTGACTAATTTTATTGATCCAAAATGCTACGGCCTTCACTTCCTCTTCTGTTCTGAACTTCATATTTGAGTTTGTAGAGCTATGAACAAGTGATCGTCAAACGGTGCTATGTCTGGAGAGTACGGAGGATGCTCGACGACCTCCTAGCCAAGGCTCGCTATTTTCCTGTTCCACCTTGTCTCGTAGGCGCTCGTCGTCCAGCTTCGAAGGCCTTCATGAACGGCCTCCCAGAAGGCCTTGCCTCAAGGCTAGTGGAGCCTGACCGGAACTTTTGAACCAGTGTTGGCGTTTCTGGAGACAATCCTGGCCGAAAACACCGTGAAGGTCTTGTAAAGTTTCTCCAGTTTCAGCGCCCTTTTTGTACTCCGTACAAAATAGTTGCTCGAAATCTCAAATTTCATTGTTCATTTTGACTAGCTAACAGAAGGCCTTAAGTTAATTCTCAGTGGTTTTAGAAGAGTAACTCTTTCTAGAGGTCAAGAGTAGACTATATTTACCAACATGGGAGACGCCCCGGCGGAAGTGCAAACGTCTTGAAAAGATCCATAGAAATTTTGCAATTACTTTCTTTCCAAATCAATATATCTTGAATAAGTCTAACGCGATGTTGTCATAACCACAGTTAGAACGTAAATTTTCTTTTTTTGTGAAGCTTATCATATTTACACGTGCGTGTAATATGGTTTGTGTGCGCGGCGCTGCGTGTACATAGCTCAGATTCCACGGTGCAGCTCCCTTGATCGACAGCGTTTGCTATGTCAACAAAACAATCTAACTACGAGTCATGTAGGAGAAAGTTCGAAGCTCCGTAAGAACTATGCAGTTTGTATCACCGTGATCAAATCACGATAATTTAAGGCATTCATTAAGTCCCAATTTCGCTCACAGTAAGCGTTGGATAATGGGGGCACGCTTGAATTTGGGTATCCCTGCAATTTACTGGTGGAGGGATCGCTAAAAGGCCTGCTACACTTTCTTAAGGTAATATTATCCTCATGTACGTTTAGATCTCGATAAGATCCGTTGATACGATTTTTTTTGTTGATGCGATATGCCCTTCGTGGCGCGCATTTTGTAAGCACCGCCGACCAACAGCCCGGATATGCTTGTCTTTCGAAATCAGGCGAAGCTAGTCGCTAAGTTGTTGGTCTAGGCGAGACGAGTAGTATTTCCCTTATATAATAGTTGTCGGTTCGTTTTGGTATTCTGATATTTACTGCTGATACCTGTTCTGGACATATTTCTGAGTTAATTACGATAATTGCAGCAATTGCTACCCACTACCGCTAGCTAATAAGATGGAAAAAAAATGGAATATTTGTAATCGCCACTGGATATCGTTCACTGACAGATCTTTTGAACACTTGGTTTAAGCGGTTTTTGGTTAAAAATCCTTGGCCATTGAGAATCATTAGTGTTACTGGCATTATAAGAATGGTTATTACGTTACGCTAATTATTTAGTGCGCTCAAAACAATTCACATACCGTTAACTGTTTTTGAAACTGTGAAACTGTTTTTTCAATGGCGGTTGGCCCGAAGTTCTTCTCCCATCAGACAATTCTCGGCAATTCTCGTTTATCCATATGGCGGCACTTTTACCTTGTTTTCTTTTCAAGCAAAAATCACGTCAACAACCCGTTGTATATCTTAGCGTAGGGTTAGGTAGTCGTTCGTCCAACCTAGCATTGGGGCGAACAGATACCCGTCCGTTTACACTACTGTGCCACTAGCCATCACAAGAAAAATAAAAAGAATTTCAATGTATTTTTGTTACGTAGGCGTTATGTCAACCCTTTAACGCGGACAGAGTTTCCAGTTGTGAGAGACAAACAGTATCGAACTCAACTATAGTTGTCAAGTGACGTGATAGGAATGATTTTAGTTCTTGCTTTTCAAGGGGTGTGAGCGAAGCTTCACGACTATTGTACCAGGTGTATCAGATGCACACCAGAAATTCTGGTTCTCAGTGGGGCTTCGCCGCTTAAGGCCGAATGTTGACCGGTTGGCGTCTGTGGACCGTCCTGTTACCTTCTCCGAAGTGGATGAGCCTGAAATTCAGAAGGCTCTGGAATCGCCCAAGGCCAATTCTGGGCCATCGAAACTACCGGCGTCTCTAGTAAACCGATTAAATTATTTTACTCAGTTCTTGACCGCCCACTACCTCGTTTGATTAACCTACTTGTACGGTCTGAGTCCTTCTGTAGCAAGCTCGAATTGTCGCTAGGAATGTCCCTCTATTCAAAAACAAGAGTGGTAAGCGGTTTTTTTTCACGGAACTACCGGCCAATCTCATTGGTGGATTATCTGTCAAAAGTGTTTGAAAAGGCGCTAACGTTAATGAGTTTCTTTTCTCCATGCCAATTCGGCTTCCCTGGGTCAGGGTCGACTGAACTGGCCCTGGCGCATCTCTGGTTAGGAGTAACGGACGCGATGCGGGACAGCCTATTATGTCTGGGGATCGTTCTGGATATAGCGGCAGATTTTAACTTCCTGTGTCACTCATACTTCCTGCAAGTGCTCGGGGTTGTGGTGCTACTGTCATTGAATGCTTTCTTTCTGATCTCGCGGACAGATGCTAAGCAGTGAACGCCAGCGGTGTCAAGGCGTCCTGGAGGGTGATCAATATCTCAACGTGTCAACGCTCTATCATGGGACCATGTATGTCCCTATCATCCTTATCAACTCGATCTTATTCAAGATAGCGTTTAGTAATTAGGGTAAGATTATTACATGCGCGCATGTCACATCGCTCCTGTTTCGCATTCGGCCGCCTGCTCACCAATCAGAGATCCAGTCTGCGGTCTCAACAGTGGAGAGCATTGTTAAAACGTTTGAAAGATCTGGCCTCGTTGTCAATGCGAACAAAACGTGTCTTACACTGTCTGGTATATATCAAAGAGCAATAAGGATATACCCTATTCAGTCTGTGGTAAAGGGGTCTCGATACCTCCATCCAATAATGCCTCAGCCTAATGATCCATTGTACGCTAACATGGCGTACAGCGGCGTACCTAAATAGGCGATAAAGGCGTAAAGGTTATGCAGTTGTGAGCTTGTCGCATTCAGACGAAGCGATGAGGTCGTTACTGTATAACAGAGCGGTTGGGTTCCCGATTAAGAGCGTTCTTCTGATCTTGAATATGCTACTAATAGCATTGCTGTGTTATGGCGTCTCTAACTGGGCAGCGCCTATAAATGATAATTCATAGAGTTTTCGGAGGAACCCCCCAGGGACTAGGTCTCTATTGTCTTCCACACATACGACATCCATCCGATAAGCAAGCCATTGATCGAAGGTCGACCCGTCGAGCCACTGAGTTCGTCACACCCGATGCCTTAAAAGAGTCCAGCCGCCATGTTCTCGTATACCCATTACCAGCTATCTGGGCCTCGCTTCTCCACGAGATCAGGCTGCTCACCTCCGACAAAAAATATTCTCATGCCAAGTAGAGAACATTACGCAGCACGTCTTTGTGCTAACGTATATTGTGTTTTATTTGATACCGGCTTGTCAATACTTCAGGTAATCGGTGACCCAAGGTATTTCGTTCCACGATGTGTTAAACATTTTTTTTCTACATTTCTTCTACGAACACTTAAGCATTCTATAACTGTAGTTCCGTCAGTGAGTCGTCAGTTAAACGAATTAATTGATGAGTGTAGCTTGCCATAGAATACCACTCATTCATGATATTTTCAAATTTAGGAGTTATATCCGATCACTTCGAAACCGTGGTAAATGTTATAGATTACTCTGTCCCAGATAACAACAAGGCGAATGCTTGATGATAGCGCCACTGGCAGGAGTAACAATGCTCACCACTTAATATACTTAATTAGCGTTTGGATCATATTAATTACGAATGATACTTCTATATTTAGACAAATACCTTCTCCACTCTGGTGAAAATAATAAATTGATTGAGCAAACAATTTAAATTTGACTCATACAGTAAATTGGACTCCAAAAATACGTACTTAGGGTGCACCACCGCGAAGCTCAGGCTCGGTTTTACTTTGTGTATGATATATTAGGTGTAAGTAAGTAGAGTGCACATGTAATGATTAAAGATAAAGTACGATAGAAGGCGACTCACAAATTTTGCGAGTTGTATTTAATAAGTCTTGTTTTATTTGATTATAAGGGGTTACCTTGAATAGGCTGATTTGCCTTTATTAGATATGACTCAATCCTTATGAAGCAATGCCGAAAGCAGCACCGTGGACGTCAAATGTTTAAGGCTGTGGGTCTGCTCGGAAAATTTGTTAGATATGACTCGTATGTGGATTCTGGCTCAGCCAAATAAAGCAGTTTGCACATTTCGCAATACATTTCAACCTTTGAGCAGGGAAGGAAATCTCACGTATTTAGGCCATACGCAAACATTTAGAATTGATTTTTCTTGGCAAACACATGGCAGCCAACTCACATACTGTTAAACCGACTATTGAAATAAAGCGTTATTTAGCATATTATATTTTATTATTATTATTATTATTATTATTATTATATTCACGCAGACGTACGGGTGGCTTGCCGGAATAATAGTAGCAGTATCTGTTTCACAATGTTGTTGTTAGCCCTGAGCACCCTAACATCAACAGCATATAGGTTGCTCAAAGGTGCGAAAATCGTCTAGTCTAGCCTTATAGTAATTAAGCACCAAACTCTAATGCAAAGTGTCGAATACACATTGGAGATGGATTCTGACGTTTGCCTTCGGCGATCCCTGTATTTTCGTTGTATATTCCCTTCGAAATCAAGCCGGCCAACCACATATCAATGTTAGTCTGATCAGCGGAGATTAGACGCAAATCGGTACCCAACAATCGAGGTCAGTGTTTGTTGGCATCCCAGCACATTTTTCCTACGGTCACATTTAATGCCAGACGAAACAGTGACAAATAGCTCCTTTGGAAAGTTTCTCGACGTTGCTCGTTTGTCGTGAGCTCCCTCCATGTGCAGCTCGGGTGCTCACGGCGAGTAATTCTAGACCTAAGAGAAAGTAACAAACAGAAATCCGTATATCTATTTCTGAATTCGCTGTACACGAAGCGCTAAGGTAGCCCACACGACTTACATGATGGACGTTATAGGAGTGAACTGCGAAGACAGCGCTTAATGGAAGCAATCCGCTAATTCATAGGTACCGATGACTCAGTTGAGTGGCAATCTCTCTGACAGATATGTATCTATCAATTTATCTATCCAGCTATCCATTATTTATTTATTCTGTAGGGTTAGTTACAAGATGGTGTCAGAATGAGGCGCTAGATATCCATCCATCGAATAAGGCAACGGACAACTGCACCGGGCGCGAGATCGTCAATAAGCCAAGCAATGTCTTTGACACTTATTCAGCAGCTGCCGCTGCTACTGCGGTGGCGGCTGGGGCCACGGTCACCTATAAGCTCCCTGGGGTTGCAAGCAAGCCGAGACTCTACAAACGAATGTTATATAAAGCATTGCTCCACCAGCGGCAGACGCACTGTTCGTTTTTATGGTTCAGTTCATTAGCGACGATTACAAAAATGGCCTGACCCATGGAGCGACGCCACTGCCCGTTGAAGCGAGCCGCTGTAAGTGTGACACCCGGGAACAGCGGTGATTCATGAAGTTATCGCTAGACTTGTGATGACTGAAGATTATTATTGCTATGATTATCCCACACATGGCTGAGTAGTAGCCCTCTAGGTGTTAAGAGGCAGGAGGGAGGCGTATCAGGGTTACGATAGTGTAACAAAAATTGGAGTGCCCTTAAACCGGTGCCGAGCCTGACATTACTTCTGGGTAACGCTTGATGAGAGCTTCGTATGTCAGAAATCGTATGTAGGTCGCACTTCAGCATCTCCCATTTTCAGAACCGAAACAGGACTGGAAGTAAAGGTCAACAACTCAGTTCGTACCCCCACAATCTATTGGATGCCCTCAGGGAATGACCTTGGGAAGTGTTTTGTTTTTGTTTTCATTATTGACTCGGTAGAATCTGTATCCTCGAAGAGATCGTTCTGCAGTTTATACCGGTGTAGCACACCAAACATGCGCCGCCGATGAAATATAATAACGACTCCGCGAAACGCTCGAGAAATGTCGGACGCGCTGTGATAGAATGTACGGTCCCACATGCTCATTAGTCGACTGTCGCGTACTGACGTCATCCTATTGAGAGTCCTCCCATGAGCTCATAGAAACCTATATGTGTATCCCACATTGTCTATCGATGTTATGAATTCGGGAGCTACGCAGAATTCGGGCACGATTGCGAGCATACAGATGCTTGAAAGAAGACAGTGGGAAGTTATTGGAGCACGGGCGCAACGTTACTCAGCAGAATTACACTGTTGTTGCAACCTCTGTATGTGAAGCTGCCGCCGAAAGGGTTCTGACAGAGCCTTTGAGATTTTACTCTCGACGAGCTGTTGCAGTTGCTCGAACGTGCTAAACCGATAGTAAACGTCAATCATATGAAACACCCGAAACATATCCCAAGCTGGTCGGCTCGCTCGGCCGTCAACATTAATGGATCTGCTAGATCAAATACAGCTGAGTGTTTGCTGATGAAACTTTACACAGGATTATGCAGTGCGTCGATAAATTCGTGAATGCAAACCTGTTCAACATAGGATTCAATACGTTTCGCGCTTGCGTCGCAATGCACTCTCAAAGCTTAACAAGCTATACGAATCAAATAATATTGACGAGGTTTCGGTGCACTCCTCGAACTTGACGTAACACGGCAGTGTAAAAGAATATTCGAGTCCGATGGACGACATCAACGGAGGGCTGTTCCACCACAATAACAAACTCTTAAAGCAATCATTATACATTAATTGTTATTGCAGTTCCGTTAATAAATCAAAACGTTGCATAGTATTAATCATTACAACAACAAATTCGCTCGCGCTGATTACGACTTGATGTGTCCGTCTTGGGCTCCATTTATGAAAAATGTTCAACTTTTTTTTGTTTTTCAGCATCCTTTTTCAGTGTGTGCTTCCGGCGCCGTAGAACAAAATTCCTAACGCGACAGCGTCGGGCAAGAAACTCGACCTGTTTGCGTGTCTGCATCACAGGTCTCGCAGTCTTCGTCGCCATAGAGCGATTTTCAAACTACACCTCTCTGAATTCGGCGTTTCTCGCGGCACTAAACGCCCACCCGAAATGGAAATGACCCAATCTTCATTCCCGGGGGGGGGGGGGGGGGCTAAGCACGTCCTAGAAACTTTCGTCACACGGGAGCAACGAGACGTGCAGCGCACCCTCATAAACGACCGGTGCGCGCCAGCTGATGCTATCGCGCTGTACTCAAGCAACAAATGGGTGCTGTGTAAAGCATTCCCTTCGTGCCGCGTGTCTGCTCCACTGCCTGCCGCTAAACGTCGAGAAGCATTCATATTCTTTGGAATAATATTCCCAACGATGGCCCAGTCCCACTCGAGTTCGAGCATCCCGGCGCCGCTTGCTTCAATCTTGAATGCGGTGATGTCGGTACGGGCCGTGGATACGACCCCCATGCAGTCTTCGGGCCACCTCGAAGGAAATAGCGTGTCAGCATAAACCGACTGTTGGCGGCTGCGGAGGCGGCGGCGGCGGTGGTACAGTTCCTTCAATGCGTAGTCTGAATGGAGATGCAACATGGGCGCGGACGACATAATTTTCCACCATCAGCAGCGCGTAATTTCATTGCGCTGAATGACATTTCCCACAAAAGCAGGAAAGAGCACGATTGCACCATGCGGCAGCGGTGGTGCCTGCGGCGGCGGCGGCGGCGGTAGCAGCGACGTCTACCGTTGCGCTGACAAAAATTAGGGAGTCAGGCCAACATCGGGCCGTCGCCACGAGGCAATTTGCTCATAGGACGTCATTATCCCAGCCAAGAGCCCTTGAAGAAGAATAAGAGGTCGCGAGGGTGATTCTTTTTTGGGCCAATGTGGAAAATGTGCATCGTTAATGTACCCATTTACCGCCGCCGTTAGGGCAGCGCTCACACGGCCGCACGGGTTCCGACGATGCATGATGGTGGATAGATTCGTCCCCGATGGCAGCCAACGGAAATAACCTAGTTGGGGCTTGCAACAACTTAACTATAGACAACTGTTAACAACTGGCCGGGAGGCAAGTTAGATTACCACAACTCGATTCGTCAAGCAGTAGAAGAGGGGGAATTGAACACTCATTCATTCAGCGGTGTTCACTAAATGCGGACAATGCTATTATACACAAAGTATGGAGGGGAGGTGGCAAAGCTAGGCTTACAGCGAGCTAAAACGCAAGTGTACACGTTAGAGCAATAGATTCGAAATGAAGAAAGCCAGTAGTCGTACAGTTGAAAACCGAATTGAGAATCAGTTGAAAACCGCAATAGCTCACATTTCCTCTATTCCCATTGTTTCCTGGCGGTATAACGTGTATGTTGGCTCCTACTGCAAGCATACGTATGCCCCCAAACCAGCCCGATATAAGCATTCGATGTATCATGCCTGGGCTATAGCTATAACCTGGCAAATGATTGCTATTCGCGATAATGTATTGAACACAATCTCTGCTAAACATTGTATGAGCGTTCCTTCGAAACATATATTAACCCATCACCTGCGGGCATTGGCGAGCACCCACCAAAACAGTCAGACACAGATTGCAAGAACTAGATTGCACCTCCGGCGTGTGAATGTGTCCTAATATTGCGCAATCAAGAATCGGCCCATTGCTCGCTGATCGAACGTTTCGGGGATGCTCGACAGCATAGGTCCATGATGCAGGTCGCTGGCCACGCCGAAATTTCTCTAAGATAAATATACACTTGCAATATAGTAGATTGCAGCTGCGTGTCGGGTCCGTCTTACGAAGCAGTGCCGAAAAAGCACTAGCGTTGACATTGAATGTCGGCCAAGAGTCATCCTGGAAAATTTCGTTAGATTGCATGTGTTTGTTGTCGGCGCTTCGTTCCGACTATTACAGATCGTCGGCGTCACATCGAAACGGCGAACACTCGCTCGGACGAACGACTTTTCTTTTCTTTTTTTCCTCTTTCCTCCTGGGGGGGGCTTTCCTCGTTTGGGGGGGGGGAAGCTACTCCCTACGCGGTGACGGCAGTGGCGGATGTTCCGCGCGGTTGAACTAGCCCACACTGTAACCTCTCATATGGCGATCGTCTGAACATTCCAGTGGCATAGAATGGCGACGCCGTGTGGTGGGACGAGGAAGGGTGTCCTGAAGGCCAGGGTAACGGAGAGTGGGTCAGTTGACCTACGACTGCCAATGCTATTACTACTATTGAGGGATAGCCCTCAATGTAGATAGAACAGTGGAATCGACAGCTCGAACAATATCACAACGACCGGCATTCGTCCAGAGGGCGGTCTGGAAACCAGATAGGTGCGTGGCTGCTGTGACCGCGGGGGTCCGACCTTATCGCACACATCAAGAGACTGTTGTCACATGAAGATGGACGTGCGATTCCGTTCGATACCGTTCTTCTCGTCGAGTTGCTCCGTCCTCCCGAACGACGAGAGGCTGTCGTTTGCTGCACGAGATCGATGGTTCTACCCGTCGCGAGATGTGCTTCTACTGGCGACATGGTGGAACAATGTTCGCTCGGTGCTCTCGGTTGCTTGGTACGTTGGTCGACGCCGTTTCAGGAACGTAGACGTCAAACTAGCGACAAAAAACTAACATATATCCTCCTAGAAGGTTTGTCATACATAACGGAATATATGTATATATATATATAAAATTAAATGCAGTCTATAAATCTTACTAAACTAAGTAAACTAAGCGTTGTCAATATAAAGATAGGGCGATAACTATATGATCGTTTTAGACTCGGTCCAACTGGTTTTATCACGTAGACTCAATGTCCTTTAACCCGTAAATAAATAGCGCATGCACGCAATTGCTTTCCCTTACTGGGCATTCTTTTAAGCATTTTCGAAGACGTCACAAATACTTTAATTGCGAATTGCTGAGAATTCTAGTCTGAAGCAATATGATGATTTCGAACCATGGCCCAAGTAAAACCTTGAGGGTCAGAAATAATAAGAAGAGAACAATACAATGTACGATCTGTGCATGTCTTCCAAAGTGTCCTGGCCTTGCAGAGGATGTTCATTTTCCTTTGCAAAATCTATAGCTCAATCAAAGTAGTGCCAGGAATCGAAATTCATAGGTAGACATATCTCTGTAGTTATGAGCACAGTTCTTTTTCTTGGTGCGCTACATACTTACTACGGTCTGTCCAACAACAGCGGAAGCCGGTACTACACCCGGCAACGAATGTACGCCGTGTTCAGCTCTCACGGCGCACCCAGGATTTCAAATCGAACCATTGTTGCAACATTTTAGGACTGCCTTTGCCCGAGTGACTCGAAAGCAGGAAAATCATGCAACAGCTGAGAGAGCAAAGTGCCCTTCCGACCTTGCCTATTTGTCGAAGGCTGCTGCGGGAGCCTTGTCTAAAGTGATTTTTAATGGCTGTGCTTGGTGTTTTCCCGACACAAACACTCTGAGCCTGGAGCTTGTTGAAGCGGCTTTCGACGAGTAGTGCCGATCGCCGTCGCTGAAACGAAGTTTAGGGCTACGAACGAAAATTGTTAGTAACAGCAATTATATCCAATAGTAATTTATAATGTATCAATTTTAGCCTTATCATCTTTGATGCTGCCTCATTGATCAGTATAGCGAGGTGAAGTATCTCATAAACTGTCTAATTCATTTGGGGGATAATTTCCCATGTCAAGCCTCTCTTGCTCCTTGACAACATCTAACTGGTTGGGGTTACTGAACCTTTACACACACAAATATATATATATATATATATATGTGTGTGTGTATGAACGGTTTAGACTACTGAACCGAAGGGACATATATGTTCGTGTTCAAATTCTACTGCCAGGCCCGGAGAATTGTTGGATTTCTTCATCATCTTTCTTTAGAGTTTTGCTAGGTGCGGATAGGATATATGAACCGTTTTACTGTCACAATAATCCATGCTTGTTCGACCTTCCTCTTCAACGAATGTCCACGCACCGGATCAATACCCACCAACTGGCAGGAAGCGCTGCTGCTGATAATCCCAAAAGGCAAAGGCGATCCAAGGTCCCCTCTTCCTGGCGAGGTATAGCCAAGAAAGGCGTTTGCTACAACCTGCTATCCTCGCTACTGACAAAGCTGTTGACTTCGTTTCTGGGAAGCCTGGACATAATACCCGCCGAGCACCACGGCTTCAGGAGAGGCCATAGCACGGGAACTGTCACCAGCATCCTATTATACTAAAGGACATCAGAGATGAACTAAGCAAGCCGAAGGAGTACATGTTCGCCGTGTTCGTGCATTTCAAGTCCGTTTTTGATCTGTCACCAAGACACAGAGGGTCCTGACGCCGCTAGCGAAGGTTGGGAGTTCCCCAGAACTATCTCGCGCTCCTCACCGCGATCCTCCAAACAATAATCCATGGTTAGCAAACCGGATCACAATTGACGACGGAGTCGGTAAACGCACTTTTTTTTGCCCAGACTATGGGATTCGCGCAGGGCGACAATCTATCGCTACTGCTGTTTTCCGTACTTCTGAAGGATCCACCGCATCGGCTCAGAGAGTCTAGAGAACTAGTGAACATCATACTGTACGCGGACGATGTAGTCATCTATGGTCGAAGCCGCTTCCAGGTACAGCAAGCCCTCGCCCGCCTCGATTCAGCCACCACTGAACTGGGCCTCAAGGTCAACATCGCCAAGATTGAGTCGATGAAATTCAGGCGAGGAGGTAGGCCAGCAACGGGTGACACGTTATGGTACGCAGGGTCGCCCCTGTCGTACGTCAACAAGTTCCACTACCTGAGAATAGCGATTCCGTTCGATGCCAAAAGCTTCTCCACACACATCAAGGAAAGATTTCGAATATGTAGCGCTAGGGGCTGCCACTTCAATCAGGAACCCGCACCTACTCTCTGTAAAGACCACTCTCCAGTTGTTCAACGTAAAAATCACCCCGGTTGCATCTTACGGTGTGGACTTAATCGAAGCGCGATGAGAGACTCCACCTGGAAGCAGGTAAACCGTACTAATCGTCACGTCGTGACAAGATTTGCGGCGCACGAGTTCCATCATGCTTTGTGTGTGGAACGCGCTTTCCATGACCCGAGCACATCCTGACGATGCCTCACATGCGGAGCCTCCTGCCCGCGATACCATACTGCAACCTGCCAGCACGTCACTTCGCTCAGTAGCCTGACGAGATCGTCAAGCATAGGATGACCAGAATGAATAGCCCTCTGTACCTTCTGTATATTGTTTTTATATCTCATATATTGTATGACTATTATAAACTCTGATCATATACATACATATTTACACGCACATACAAAGCTGTGATACTTGTGAGTTTGTACCTACCATGGATTTCAATTTCAATTTCAAACAAATGTTTATTGACGGAACTGCTATATACATGCTTAAGTTCTCGTAAAAATAATAGTTAAAAGAATTATTGCAACGTATATTTTATATATAAGATGGTACCATATTGATGTTATATTTATATACATGTTGTTATATCGCTATCTAACAAAGGTAAGGTAAGCTAAGGTAAGGCTTGATAATAATTGAAATAATTGATTTATTAAAGGAACTGCATAGAATGCTTACGTTCTCTTATCTCTAATATGTCATGCAACGGGATTCGAACCTGCGGCCTCTGGCTTTTTACAGGTGAATAAATGAATGAATGAATCATCCATGGTTGTCGAGTTAATGGTGTTATAAGTGCGGCCTCGTGGGCCACTTCGTCCATTGCTGCGGAGGAGGGAACAAGGAGTGAAAAGCAATGGCGGTCGCGGCAGTGGACACTACCATAAAGGAGTAATGGGACTCAGAAAATCGGAACAGACCCAAGGGGTTATAAATGCCGTTAGATCCCTTGATTTTCCATTTAAGATGCCTCTAACATCTTGTATGAACCTACTGTTAGAAGAAGCTACCAAACGGCCAGGTTGACCTTAGACTCAAACTAAAGTCTGATTAATGAACGGTAGCTCCTAGAATTTATTGGAAATACTGCCCTTGTCTGCGACAAGAAGAACAGCCATTATGCTATTGCGCTGGTTGCTGCAGCTGCTGCTGCTGCTGCTGCCGGATCAACAGCTACTACGCCAGGCAGCTCCGCTATTGGATAGAGTAGGTCAGGCCAAACGCAAGCGCAGACGGTTCGCGAAAAGGCTTGCGTCTGCGCAGAGGCAACTGCTTCCAGCGTAGGAGATACGGGATCGGCCCATTCGTGCGTCTCTGCCTCGCGGGAAACTATTAAACAACGACGTGGGATAGAAGGCGTAGAAAACAGGGAACGGAGGCTATTGGTTGAGAATTTTAGTTCTTCAAGAAGACAACGCTGACTCATCTCGAGATAGCATTGGTACCGGGCGGGGGGGCATCGGCGTTGGAGGCCCAGGGGAGAAACAACGTCCAAGCAGGATCTGTGGTGCAGCAACAGCACCAGCAGAAGCGGCAATACAGGGAAAGATGATAAACTGAGCGGGCCGTTGGAAAGGGATAGATTACTAGCTAAGATGGTGAACGTAGTGTTTTGATCCGCTTAGGGGTGAGATAAAAAAGTTTTTTTTCGAAGATAGAGGATCTATGCGGGGGCTTATCCTCTGAGCCTGCTGCTGTCCATATGAACATGGAGTTCGCTTCATTTCAACAGGACACCATGAGAATCAATTTGAGGGGTGTGCGGATTTTGGAGGTGGCAGCCTTTGCAGTAAAGTAGATGGCCAGTTCCCACGATCAGTGATTCTCCGGTAATATAAACATGTACTATCATCACTATTACTCATAGAGTTGAACATTTGGAAACACTCAATAGTGAAATAATAATAATAATAATAACTATTATTATTATTATTAGTGCTCTTATTATAACGGCGACTATTGTATAAACTATCGTTACAATTGTTACTCGTTCGTGAGTTGGTCCCGACGGGCTTACTCTGTATCTTTCTCGTAGTAATGCGAAGCCTTAGAGCTCGAAGTTAGCGGATTTCGCCCACTGCGGGCTACTCCTTCGAAAGGCAATACATAGATGTGTGCGCATTCGTAATGACCACCATAGTCAGCGTTTGCTGATTATAGGCGATAGGCATGTTCTGACGGCGTGTTCGGCGTCTCCAGTTCATTCGGGCGTACGACCTTAGTGCTAAGACATCCTACTTTTCAACACTTCCAGGACAACATAGAAATCCCCCGCAGGTTTTCTTATTGCACTGGCAGCATTCGACTGCGCATGCGTAAATGGGTGGACTCGATAGATTCAGGTTTTCCAGACAGAGGTCAGCTCCAGGTTTAACTATATATTTATCATCCATTTGTACCATTTAGCGTGACCTAATTTTCTGCTTGAATTTCACTAGCTCATTATTATCGGCCATATCTCAAAGTATAATAGCCACCGAACGAAACCCGTAGCCGGAATAGCTACCGGTATATTGTCTTCTGACACTGATCCGCGTATACTTGTTGGAAACTCCGAACAGTTGGACAGAAGCTAATATATTTTCATGTGGACAGAAGCTAATATCTACCAGGCCTCAACTTGACTCTCGCCATTTCTGGAGTTAGCTAGCCAGCTTGCTGGCTAGGCCCAATGGCGAATGACAAACAGCGTACCGTCGAGCACACGCTCAAAAAGCCACCCTAAATGAAATTGAGCTCGTCTGCTTCGAGTTTCTACTAAAACAAGTCTGCCACCGAACAGTGCGCGTTACATATCTGCGGCGAAGGCAACTGCAGCGGCAACGGTATCAGCGTCTGCTATCCTCCGGTTCGGCAGCCGTCGGCTATCCGAGTACCAGAACGCGTTGTTCGTTTCGCTCTGTCGCTTCCACTTCAAGCGTACGGAACGGCGCTTGAAGTAGTCCATTGTACTACTGCTACCCGTAGGGCGCCAAGGCGGCAGGCTTCTGTCGCTGCTGCTGCTACGCAAGTATCGCAACGGCGTTATTGATGAAGAAGGAGTGCACACGCTGTTGGCCTGTTGTTGGAGGACGCGCATGCCGCTTGGCTGTCGTAGGTGCCTTCTCCGCAGCCGTAACCTTCCCGCGTAGTCCCCCCGGCTATCCTACGGGGCCTGAAACAGGCCCGAAACCCCCTTGGCCGACGTGCAAGAGGCTCTAGGACGCGGGCCGTAGCAGGGCCGCCGTGGCGCCAGACTCCCCTTCGTGTGGCTTAGCCGTCAGGGGTAGACCCTGGCCTCTATTCCCTGCACACACGCCTCACTAAGGGAGGCCACAGCGGTGGGAGGCGGGTGGCAGGAGCCAGCCAAAAGCATAGAGGGAAGCGACCAACCAGAGAAGTGAGTGGCGGCAATGTATCAAACGTTACTGCCTCTGCAGCAGCGTGGCTACTATGTCGCCTGTGTGAGGCTATGTTACGGCGTGCGCAAACGCAGGCGTGCGGGCGGGCGGTCGCTAGGGCGTGCGGGCGGGCGGTCGCTAGGGCGTGCGTGCTTGCGTCTAGTGGCGCTCAGAAGTGGCACCAGAAGAGACTGCCCGGCTGCTGGACTGACTGACTGACGGTGTAGGCCCATCTTTATCCCTACTGCCATGTCCTTCCTCTCGGGGGCCTTTTGCAAAAGCTCGCCTTTCCCGAACTCCTCCTGGATAAGGAGAGATGCGGGCAAGGGCATCGCACGCTGCCCAGTCGCCTCCTGCCTCTCAGTCCCCTCCTCACTCTCTCTCTCTCTCTCTCTGGCCCTGCACCCCCCAGTTCCCAACGCTACTACACCAAACACAAGGATGCCAGCAGGCCACGAAGCCTGCCAGCGTGAGCAGCATGGAAGGCAAGTGCGCGGAGGTCTGCTGTGGCCCGCACGGCTTGCTGCTGCCCGGCCGCGTCCGATGAGAGTGGAGACCATGGTGGAGTGGCGGTCTCTGCCGTCTCTTGCCGGCCCCCGGGACGACGCGAGCAATGGGACAGCCGCCGCCGCCACTGCAACTGCCTACGGTGCTAACGCTCAAGTCGCTCTGCCGGCCAGCGAGTTTGCTACGCGGCCGACTGCGAGAGAGAGAGAGAGCGAGAAAGAGTCTCCAAAATGGAGGTAGCGGCGGCGGAGGAGCAGCAGCAGAAGCGGCTTGCGAGATGACACCGTTGGTGAGCAAGACAAATTGATCTGCCAAGGAGGAACAACCAGCAAGCGGCCGGCAACCGACAAGGGCTTGGTCGGATGGGCTGCATTGCCGGCGTGGTGGGCATCCTCATTCTCAGACTGCGGCAATAGCTGCGGTGGCAACAGCAGCAGCAGTAGTCGACGGAGAAGCGATAGTGATAGCGTCATCGCAATGTCGGGGTGCCCTGACGGTCACACTCCATTCCACGTTATCCTCCATTGAACGCGTGGCTAAGTGCAAGGCACTGGGAGTGGGTGCGTCTCAGCTGGCGAGTATGAGAAGTACCAGAGGCATCGGCGGCGGCGGCAGCAGAAGACAGAGGCTCCACTATTGGGGGGGCGTCGTCTATTCCCGACTGGGTCGTTAGACAAAGTGTGGGTTGACGAGGTAGGAGGTCACCGGCGAACGACTCCGAGTACGTGTTACAGAGAGTATGGTTGAAGTCCCGCGGGCTGCTGGGTCTCAGGAGCTAGCCTCCCGGCCTGACGACACCATGTGCGGCCATCCGTAATACTAGTATACAAGTACTGTTTCGGTCAAGACAGAGGGGTCAGAGGGGCATAGCGGGCTGTGAGAAAAATCCACCGAGAGCATTAGCGTTAAAGCGAGTGATATGCTTGTAAATACTTTGAGAACTTAGCTCTATCGTTGGAGTCGATATGGACATATGAATCGTGTGGAAACCTTCCATTGCTTGCTCTGTAGATATAATACACTATTTGACTCGCTATTCGATGACGAGACAGATGCATTAAAACGAAGAACGTGGCCTCGACCAGAAATAGAAGCTCACACCGCGATGTAAAGCTCGAAAGGAGAAATACACACAACACGAGGAGCGATCTTCCGTAAGGAAAGCACCCTCACCTCGTCACGCCTGCTCGCTCTCTTGCGTCTAACCGTAATCTGTGCACGGGCACTTGGCACCACTTTCACCTTTGGCAGCTTAGCTCAACGTGGCAGCAGAATAGCCGCACGGACATTCGTCCCCCCGATGAGTGCACCCGTGCCAGCTGAAAGCGGCTCATCCTGCAACGGCGGGAGCAGAGGATCATTAGCGTGAAACGAAGTCCCTGTTGAACGGCCTTTCCTGGCCGGGTATCGGAGGTGGGACGGGATGGGACGGGCCGGCTGGGTGACGCCGGCGACTGACTTCGAGAGGTCCTTCCTCTTCTCCTTGTCATTAAGTCGGCCAGAGAGCTGCACGGTCTCTCAGGCGTCACCGGCACGGGGAAAGTTGGAGAGGTAGAGAAGCCTAGATAGATAGAGAGAGGGGGGAAAAGCTGGGGCGGAGAGGAGAAACGTGATCGAAACCGACCATGACACGGTGCGACCGCTGACAGCTGGCGGCGAATAGGGCTGATGGCGGGAAGATGGCCTCGATGCCATGGCATCGGCTATGGCTGGTAGAGTGGATGGTCGGGGACGACACAGAGGATGGCGGGGGGCAGCGGTGCTGCTGCTGCTGCAGCTGCATTCGCGTAAATGTAATGGTGATAATGCAAACGCCCCGGTGGAGATGAGTCAACCATGGAGCGGGCTAGCCAGATGTCGGAACAGAGGAGCACGCTTGCCCATAGGAATAACCTGGGAGAGAGAGACGGAGAGAGAGAGAGAATGGGGAATAGCGAGCGACAAAACTCAGCGAGCGCGATAAAGCGGTGGTCGGTTCGTTGAGCCGCTGATGGACCTCACGTATTCTCTTCTGCTGTTACGCCCTGCCTCTGATCGTGTACCCTACGATGAGGAGCTCAAGTGGCAGTTCCCCCAGCCGGCATCAGCCTGGAGCAACTCCCAACTGTACACCCCAAGCCGCGATCGCTCACCATCCATTGCTCCGACAGTCACTCGAACGTCACTCGACTCGTTGTCTGTTCCACCTTCGTACGGTCGGCGCCATCATCAAATGTTGGACGGCTTCATCGTTTCGTCGACATTGCCGTACGCAGATACACCACGGTGTGCTGGTTCAGGCTGTCTGGGGAGGGGGCAGCGGACAGTACCGGTAGCTGAGAGCCGCTACTTGCCGGCTGCCTCGGTGTTTAACCTTGTCGGTACCTACCTTAATATACCTAGTAATTTGTACTGAACTACCGGTGAGCAGCACACTATTGGAGATTTGCATTCATTTTTAGTTGCCCACAAACAGGTTGTAGAATCTCCCCGTCCCGACCAGATTCCTCGTCCCCTTGCTAGCGTTGCTCGACCACCAATGACAATGAGCTAAATAAAGCAACCAGGGCAGAAAACCAAAATATTTATGCCTTCTTCAAAAGGCATCAGCACGCAGAGACCGCAGTTTACTGATGTGTGCCGACTACCAAGAATTCGCTGCCGGTGTCAGCCTGATTCACACGCTCACACCGTACAGCGTACACATTCAGCTATACAACACCGAACCCGATTACGGGCTCTACCTATACAGTATCACATCTGGGTTGTCGCACAAACTCCACTCCTCCCACTGTCCACCGACAAATGTGCGTCTGGGTCAGCTTCAGAATTCGCCAATCAAACAAGAAAAAGCGTCACCATACCTGACAACAACAACTACATCTGCCTCTGGCGCATTGGCCCAAAAATGAAATCTAGAAATGCGTGAAATTGCATGCGACAAAAATCACCAAAAAAGGTCATTTCAATTAGTATTGCCTATTATAATGTGTTTAGTACAACGTGACTACGACATCGATCAGCCGGGCGGCAGCGTCGTTCGGGTTCGCGCCACCCGCAGGCAGGCATGCCTTTGATGAGTATTGACAAAACGCCTTCTTCGCTTGCGTGCTTGTCAAATAATTGAATTGTATTATATTATTTTGTATTATATCTACAGACATACGCATGCGCATCATCTTGAAATTTGTCAGTAGGACCTCCAAGTGCGTTATCCCCTGTTCGTTAGCAGCTAGACTACAGTGGCTCCAAGGCGTTTGTGGCGCTTGTCCCCTCCTGTATGGCCTCGTATGTGACCGTCCTTAACGTAACTTATCATAAGCAAGTACCACCCCGTGTCCGTGTCGGGTCCCGTTGCTCCCCAATACCCACTGACTCAATCAAGCTTTACGACGCTTGCGCTGTAAAGGCACCGCTTCTCATTCGGCTACCCGGTAGCAGGCACTTGCCTGCCAGCCGGCCTCTAGTTGTGCTCTGGCGGTGCAGACGGCCGCCATAGCGGTGATATTGTTCCTGGGACTATAGCGGGACCTTGCCACGGCTGCTGGCAGCGTCCGCTCTCATGGGCTCTGACGAGTCCAGTCTACAGGCTGGCGGACCTCATCCCCCACGGTGTAGGCCCGGATTTGCCGAACTGGCGGCCCGACTTCTTTCCCGTACGAGAGAGAGAGAGAGACAGAGATATAGAGGACGTAAGTGTCGTGGGTTTATTCTACTGCTCACCATCGAAATCCACGGGGCTAGTGAGACGAGGGTGCGCGTACCCCCAATCAGAAGGGCACTCCACACAAATGGACTATACACGCGTGGGTAACAAATTACAGCACATTCAACGCGGTAGGGACGCTGGCGTCGGCTTCTACTTCGGACTATGCCAGTGGCGTTGTCGCCTCGCCTCATCACCGTTCCCCACCTCGATAAAAGGCGACGCCGAAGAAGAAGTAGGACCGGACCACCCTTGTTGGTTCTTTCTCGCTCAAGCCGCTGTGGCCCGTCATCGGCGAGAACGATGCACGCGTAGCTGGCCAAAGTGCTATACACTACCGCTGTTGTCGCTTAGACCTACCCACCCAACAACAAGCACAACAACAACAGCTACGAACAGCGTTAACAGCGGCAAACCGCTCGTGACAGCGAGGCGATAACAGTGAAGCGGCCGAAACAAAGATGCCACGATAGCGTATCACACGTTGGGTCGCATTACATCCACTAACTAAGATAAAGTCGAGCACAAAGGTTGGTTTTTGCATTCGCGCGTGCGCGCGTGTGTGTATAACACGAGTGCCTGTCTCCGCTGAGCAAATGGCTCTCGCCCATGCTGTGGCCATATCCATTATATATGGTAGAGGAGAGAATATCACAGTCGAGCGTCGAGCGGGCATCGACATGCCGGTCCAACTGTCCTGCAGCGGCCTACGAAGGTGGTGGCGTCTGTGACAGACAGTGTGTGACCTCGATGCGATATTCGTATGTGTTGCCAATTATATATCACGTACAGTCAAGTAATTCAATGTTTTTGGCAGTGTATATGACGTGGATGGATAACGCTGTGGCCGCGGAACCTTTAGATATTTGGTTTGAATCCTACAGGGGGCATACGAATCGAATGCGGCTATTACTTGCAGATTTGTCAATATAGTTATTAAAAAAATATATAGATAATGAATGCTCATTAGGTATTATGCTTATTATTAACTCCTGTTATGGGTAACTGATTCTGCTTTCGAACTATCTCCACCTTCTGCTTATCTGCATTCTCTCCTATTAGAAACTAGCCGCTGGCGAGAAATGGCCGCATAACCTCTGCAAAAAACCTGGTGATCATGAACAGTCTCAAGCGTTATGCAGGGCCCAAAGCGAACTTCTAGAACCAGGCTGGTCGTGAAACCTATGACACTCAAGGCAGAGTAATGGGTGCCGGATCTGGCATTACTCTATAGTAGTCGATCTGGTGTGAAGCGACTATCCAATACCGATCCCCTTGAATTTCCTTCTTCTAAGCTCCACGGAGAGAACACAGGAGAGACCCACGAGAGGGGGGGGGGGTGTCCGAAACGGTGAAAATGTGTGCTGTCTTATGCACAGTAGTAATCAGCCGACAAATGCACTATCTATGTAGTCGCATCCAGCTGGCGCGACTGGTCGTGTCCGACACCGGGCACGAACGAATGAACGCATTTCACTTTATTTCAGACTCCTTAAAACATCGTCGTCTGGTGCGACTCGTTCAGCGCGTTGTTCTTTCCTGTCCTAAAGGTCCCGGATGGGTGCGCCGTTTTTACAGTTACAGACTTCGTTCGGGTCCTCCTCAAGGGGCAAAGAGGCCCTAGGGACGGGCCGCCCTCCGAGGGTCTTGTCTCTGAGGCCCCATTTTAACGAGGACATGGTTTTCTGTGTCGCCGTTCTCTCCCCCCCCCCCTGGTACCTACACGCACGTCTATCGACAAGCTCCGTTCGCTATTCCGGCTGACAAATAGCATCGACGACCCAACGAACAAAGAATAGAAAACACTGCGTTCGATGGGCCGCTCCCGGCTGCCGACTGGCTTCACTAAACTAACATCTCGATGAGCTAATTTCGAGAAAATGGGTCGAAGGTGGATACGGTCGAGTTCCACGTTTGCTGCGTAGGCATAAACGTCGGCCAAATTGAAAATAGAAACGGGAGGCAAGATTGTCGCCAGCGACATACTCGAAGCACACGACGCTCGCTGGGTCTTGCGTTGGCTCGCAACTGCACCGATCAGCCCAGCTATTGCCGCGGCATTACACCCTTAAAGAGGATTAATGTAAATTCTGAAAATTTACGTTACGTTATGAAATTGTTCGCATAGAATCCCGCAACTAGCGGACACAGTCAACGAAAGCTGTCAGCCAGGAGCGTCTGGAAGTCGATTCTGACGGCAGTAGAGATATGAGAGGAAGCTCTTACAGCCACGTTTTTTTCTACAAAACCTATTTACTGAGGTATATCTGATATAGCGGTTTCTATGGTACAGGGTTATGCGGGGTTGGTATGGTACCGGACCCACAGGCACTAGATTCGTGACTCAATCTCGAACAGAGGACCACTGATGTTTCACGTTCTCTGGGTGCTTCATATTGTTCCAGCAAGCAGTTCCCTTAATCAATATGATTATTACTATACGTCTTGTCTTCATTTTGGTCAACAATTGATCGCACCGTGCCACTGATACTAATCTCACAACAAAGGGATTGGCGCTCAAAGGCCTCAATAACAAAAATCAAGCTATAATTAGATCTCTTATGAATATCAGCGTCAAAGTATTGCAATAGTTACGCCTAACGCCTTTTGACCACTTGTAGTAGTCCCACATTTAGTCGAATATAATAATTCCTCTGTGTGATATAATGAAGCTTCGGGCATATCAAAAGCACCGGTCATTCAATCGAGCATGTGGCTCCTTTGCTCGGCCATCAAGCCAAGATTGAACGTAATCTAGCTTAAAGCGTTCGAGTTACCTCGTGTGACATTAGGCATCATGCCCACGATTAATTCTCTATTTAGACAGTTTCTAACACCAAATAGTTGATGACATTTCAACAGAGTAAAGGTCACAAGTGTTCTCTGTCCCTTGGTCTCGAGCCACGGCTGTCCAGCCCAGTGCACGGGCGACTTAAAGCCTCCAGCCAATGAACATTGCACGAACCGCTATTCGGCCCAACTTGTGTAACAACACACATTCGTTCTAACCAGGAAGACGAGTCGGGTCGAGGAGAGGCGCCAACACAGTGGCGGGCGAACGGCGGTGGTGGCCGGCGGCAGAAAGCAAAGCACTTCTCCGCAAGAGTGAGGAAGCTTGCGACGCGAGGCCGTAGACGTGGCCAAGACGACGCTAACGTGTCTAGGAAACTAATGATGTTTGCTAATGCGGTGGCGGACGCCGCTGGTGGAACGGACTTGGCCGCCTCGAGTGGCCCGGCGGACACCCCACACGCCGTACGGAGTAATCGGCAGTCGGGCCTCGGAGGGGGCGTGCTCCGTCGGCAACGCCTGCTGGCGTAGAATTGCGTCCCAGAGCTTGCGCGTCTATAGGCTGTCCCGGCTCGCCTTCTTCGACTACTATCCCGTGTGGAAACAGGCTGCATCTGCTTCCGTTGCCTCTGCTGCTACTTGAGTTGCTGATGCTAGGCGGTGACGGGCCAGCACGGCGAGGAGGCTACCATGCCGACTAGGAGTTACTTGATGTTCCGAAGGCCTTCGACTTCCCCGAAGCTCCCCAGCTCCCGCCGTCTCAATTTCCCTTCCCGTGGTGTCCCGCCACAAGCGACCAACGGGTCGGCCGCGGGTCGCAGGCTGCTGGCGACAGGACAGATTTGCACCTCCCTTTCTTGCCTCTCCTACGCCTGGCATGCGATGTTGTACGACCTCTGGCAGCGGTAAGGATGAGGATGGCCTTCGCTGTCCCCTGTTGAGTGGCTGGCTTGGGAAAACGTAAAGAAGGAAAAGCACGCGAAGGGCGAACAGAGAGCAGACGAAAGAAACTCAAGTGTTACAAATGGCTCCCGGTGTTTGCCAGCGACGTTGCAAGTGCGAGTGCATCGGACATAGGCCGCGGGGGGTGGTCGGGCCAATGGGTAAACGCAAAAATGCCTCCCCTTTTCGACAAGCGTGCGACGGAAGGGGTAGCCAAGTGGCCAGCAGCCGCCACTAAAGCCGAAAGCTCGAACCGACTAGAGAGAGAGAGAGAGTGAGGATTGGACAAACCCTTGAGCATCGTCGGCAGCATTGTCGCCTGTCACTGACGCCAAGCTTACGTTGCCGAGATAACAAGTACATGTAGACCACTAGAGTGTCCGATTGTATTCGTTGCTTGTTTTTGCTAGGAAACAGGACAAGGAATAGAATTTCTACGTACACTGCACTGAAAATCAGTATGGTCCGTCCACTGATTCATGTATGCTTCAAGTTGTCTAAGATACAGCCGTTAAAGGGTGTGCATGTACCGACAGGGTGGTGTAGTGGCCGATGTGCATTTGAAAAAGCAGAAGGTCGACAGTTGCAAATAGGGTTGATATCAGTAATGTATTAATATACGGGCACTATTAAAGTACTACTCTAATGAGTAGTACTATACATTATTAGTATCTGTAAATATGTTGGCTGTAGATTAGCCCGGAAAATTAATTTTTTAGTATCTGTATATATAGGTTTTTGTCGATATCATACGGACACGTTTAGGTAGTCTTCTCTAACACTAGTACTGTAACAGTATGATAGAAATGTCATATGCTGAAATCGTTAAAAATCTTTTCTGTCCTAGTTAATTCTCACCTATGTTTTGAGAACAATAACGATAAAGTCGGAGCACACTTGCCATCGACATCGTAATTTTTCGTTTTGACAATTATCCTCGAGAGAGGACGCTCAAGTGTTATTATTTCACAATGATACTAGTTATATCCTAGAGCGACTCAATGACAAATAGCATTTAACAGACGTCTTCAATAGTTCAAGCGTCATTTTTTCGAAATTAGTAAAGGCAGGTAGCTACAAAGTTCGAACAACCCAAAACGCTTGGGGTGCGACAAATGTTCCATCTTAAAGCATTATTTTTCATAGTTAGTCATTAATTAAATTTACATATTATCTTTGTCCGCTTCTTTTCACGTCATAAAAATTCGTGTCTCAAAAATGGGTCAAACCTTGCTTTTTTATTAGAGAAATAATGAATGACAGCAGAATTTTTTCCTCATAGATGGCCATTGGTGAGGACACACACACAGTTTGGTCGTATGCAATTTTATTTGCATCGTTTTGTGCTCAAAAAACTATACAAAATTTAACACATAGAAGTCCATGTGAGGGGGCTCTTTTCTGGGTTTACTCGATAGGCCGCGAGATGCTCAGTCCAAACTGTATAGGTTTTCCTGTACCTGGACTGGGCGCTCTTGATGATAAATTTCGACATCAGAATTTTAGCCTTCTAGATTATGTTCGCTAGGCTGCACCGGTTGTCCTTTCCATTGACACATTTCTGCCGAGCTCTATAAGCTTCTGAAGGGGCTTCAAAACTAATCTACGTTCCGGCTTCACTTCCAATCCTGCGGCAGCAAATCCCAAGCCCTTATTTCGAATGAACTACCAAATATTCCAAGCGCTTTCAAGCGTCATTGGACTGTGCGGAGCTTGTCTTGCGTGCGTACAGCCACCATCAGCAGAGACACGGAATTTTCTCCGTGATCGGTCTCACAGAAACCTCGGACGTTCCGGCTGACCAAGTCTTGCCCAGCGACTGCGGTACACTACGCACGATGATGGAATAGCTTCGAGCCTCACGGAGGTGCTCCGACTTTCGCACACGTATCATGGCCCGGCCTAGACAACCATGAAATCCGAGATATTGTTAAGAAAGCTGTTTCCTCGCATTTCCAGAAGGCCACAAGATGTTTAGAATTTCTACACATTTCACAAGAATTTTATTCAATTTTTTTTTTTGCGAGAATTTAAGCATTGTGAAACTGCAGTTCCGAAAATAAACCACTAATGAAATTGAAATTGAATTGAAAAATGTACAATACAAGAACGTAGAATAAGGAAAAATAGAGTGCCGCAACGCAAATTACGTAGTGCCCAACTACGCGGCATCAGTACGCATTGAGAGAGAGAGAGAGAGAGAGAGAGAGAGATTACAGACAATGGGTTCCCTCATGGCCAGCACCTTCTCGGATTTCCAATTTCCAAAATGCTAATGACAACAGCAATAGCAACAACAGCAGCAGAGCGACATATCGTCGAGTTCCGCCAGCGCGCACCTAGAGACAATCTCAAATCCCTTTCGTGTTCAAGCTTTTGTTTGTCGACTTCCAACAAAGCAATCGTGTGCTGTTTCATTCCGAGTAATCGTTTGAGCTGCAGCTTGTGCGTGTCCACTCCCAATGTACTTTCGAACATATTGGCCAATATATAGAATTTAAACAAACCTGAAAGAGGCGGAAGCAATTTTTGAGAGCTAAAATGAAAATAATCCCATCGCACCTATACTTGGGACACTTAGGTTCGAGGCGATAGGCCCTGGCCCTTACAGACGGTAGAGTCGTATTTCTGCTTTAGCGGACCTAGATCGTTGTGCAATTGACAGGCGCGCGTGACGATTGAGTCGGTGTGTTCGACTGCTGTGCTATGGTATGTGTTTGTGAGTGTGGTCATTTAAGGATCAAGCGAAACGCTAATTCGGTATGCGTCGTAAGGGTATAAGTCCCACTGTGCTAAGGAGATTTGACCATATCTACACTCAAATACATATATATATATATATATATCAGAAAGGCAATAACACGACTGCCAATACTCGTTCGAATCCCCACAGACGCCGGCCATAGTTAAGCCGATTATGGCCAGCTGCAATATAATTCTTAAGTTGCATTGGGGCCGAGGCGATTTGGGACTGGTGAGTAGTATCACAGCGGCCACGGAGGGATCATTTGAAGTTGCTCTCCGTCGAAACTGACCGCAGTGGGCTATACACAATTTATGGGGACCATTAGCTCAATGCGTATGCGGTGGACCGGTGTGGAATCGACTTGTCGACATATCCACTCTCATGGAAGATGCCGTGTGATCAACACCCATTATATGACGTATTCTTGTTTGTGCTCACAAAACGCATAAATAGCCCCCGTGTTACAACCGTGGGATCTGGCGCAGCACGCACAATACGAAATTAACAGCTACACGGATGTCAAAATGTTGACTATGATGTGTGTCATATTTGTCAGAATCGTCGACCCCAAAATGCCCACCCTCTTCTTATTTCGACGTTTGCGTAGCTGTCAAGTGATCAGCTGTTATATTAACCTGCATTGACGGTCGCCGCCGTTTGTATTGTTTGTCACTTCACAGTGACAGTTGCGTTTTCGTCCTGGTGTTTTCGCGCACCGTCGAACCGTGGCCAGGCCGAGGCGAACGCAGGCGACTAGAAGCGCGACAGCCCTGAAACGACAGCCAGCTACCCCGGCCAAAGTCTGCCCTTAGACTGGAACAAGTGATGATATCAGCACAATGTCCGGGCGATCTGCTTAACTGTCAGAAAGCAAGAGAGAGAGAGAGAGAGCGAGCGAGAGAAAGATATATAGAGGGAGAGTTAGCTATTTGGTCGTTGTCGTCGTCTAGGAGTCGTCGATGTCACAGGGTTTTCTTTCTGGCGTTCGGTCTCTTCTCTTCGATTCGCATTTGTGTATAGTATATATATATATATATATGAGGGGAATGTTCATGTCTGGCTCCGAGATTCGTTCTTCGATCTCTCCTGACTACTCCTGACACTGACCCGACTTACTGCTCGTACGTTGAAAGCGAGAGAGAGAGGATCAAAGCTCCGTCTAATTTCCTCATCCACATTGTCTAGGTTGGCCCGAAATCGAGGGGCCAAATTACAGCGGCCCTCCAACAACGGGAAGAAGAACGGTGCTCCACGATGGGGTAAAGGGTCGCCTGCTACTCTTCTGTATTTCGGCGGCTCCGGCGGGGTTCAATTATGAGAGGCCAGCCGGCACTATCCAAGCGTCCTGTTCAGGCGTCACGCTCAGTGAGGCGAACACACCGAATGTTGTATAAGGGGAGACTACTAGTTTGCCGTTCGTCCTCGAGACACTACGGCGGCAGAAATCGAGATAGAGAGAGAGAGAGAGAGAGAGAAAGAGAGAGAGAGAGAGAGAGCAGGAAATATTGCTGAAACACTCCTATAAGGGTTGATTTTTACAGAAAGGGCGATTTGAATTGGAAACCCAGGGTTATTTATAAGCCGCGTCAAAGTCCTGATCGATCCCTATATCCAGGTGACGTGTGGTACAGAGTACAGGTGAACGAAGCGGTTGAGGGTAGAAAAATCGCATATGTTTCCGATGAAATATGAAAGAGGTGTTGTTGTCATATATGACGCGCCATCTCCTTCAAGATGGACGATTGCAACTGGCACTGCGAATTTATATATATATATGTGTGTGTTGTAAAAAAACTGCAGTTGCGTTAGTAAACTAAAACTTTGTATTGTATAATGTGTCTCAATGTGACCAACCGAGCGGCTCCCCTTGACACAATAGGTCGGGCCTTCGTGACGGGGCTCTCTTCTACAAATTCGAAACATGTGATGATCGAAAAGAGTAACATTTCGGACAGTGGCAGGAAGGCCAAAAAACCCTGTCTACCTCTGAAGTAGTGAAAGAAAAAACGTGTTGGATAGGAGAGGCGCCTGTAGCGGAATGGAGCAGACGTCCTGGGGGATCACAAGTGCAGCCTGTCCGGCTAAGTATCAGTAGGCGTATATTTGGGCTGTCTAGCGCCTTTTTTTTGCTTTTTTTTTATCACGAAGACAGATCATCCACTGAAAAGGACAGCATCAAGAAGAATCCGCTGATGAGAAACTCCAAAGAAACTTCAAGCCAATAGTAGTCAACCTTCAACCATTCCCTTTGTTATTCATGGTGTTGTGGAGCAAATGATCATGCGGCATTGTTTGTCAGACAAGATGGTGGATCACGACGAACGACATATAATAGTAACGACGTCAGTTATAATGCGACTGAATAGCCTCGCCCGTACATAGCATCCTCCACGCACGGTAGATGCGACAATTAGCCAATGACTTGCAGCTAAGAGCCACTGTATAGGTGATTCCAGAGGGCAACACAGGGATATGCTCCTTACTCGTACCTGGTAAGAATCCTCAGATATAGAAAGATGATAGAGAACTTCAAAGATTCTCCAAAGCGTTTGACAGGATTTGATACCAATCCATTGTTTATCTGATTGCTTAATCTAAGTTCACCTATAAACGTGCAAACATTTACCGCATTCATTACTAAATGCACTCCACCCTGACTCTCAGAACTGAGGAGTGTTCAGGAGCGAACCTTCAACAGAGCACTTCAGAGTCTACGTTAATCTGACGTGCTACTCTCGCCGCGGAAAATTGGCCAGTGGCTGGTCTCCGTTAGTCCGTGACTTATTATCGTATCTGCTCAAAAGGGAGCCATCGTCCCCATGATCTGCAGAGCACTGATGAAGACGTTAGCGCGCTTTGTGCTGCGGGCAGTGCAACGAGAAATACGTCGAATGGCGTGTAATTTGCTACGCGCGAAAACGCTTGGCGCATTTGTTCAAAAGGCCCAAGGGACGACACAGCTGGAAGTCTCGTACAAGTGGAGGCCAACGGGGCATTCAAGAAGGGGAATGACTCGAGGACACAACAAGGACAGTGGCGGCAGTCTCTCGCCGGGTGTGGGCACTGACGGAGTAGAGTGCGTACGCTTTCAAGAGATCCTGACTAGCAGCACCACCTACCCAGCCGTCTTTGGGCGGGTTGGCAATCCCCGAAGCCAGGGCAATAGCGTCGTGCCTTTATGGCGCGTCGTAAACCATGATTGAGAACTCGCCCGTCAGCCAGCCCTGGCCAACGAAGCCTTGAGGCGGCCTCTCTCTCCCTCACTATCTCGAGGATATGTCTCGGTGTGATCCATGTCTTTCGAACTCACAGGCCTTCCGCAAGCTCATTCGCTTTGCAACCCCCTCGCGGGGACTCAGGCGGCAGGGGGTCAAATTCTGCCGGAGGTAGAGTCAACGGCCGGCGGCGGTGGCCTTTGTTGGACTTGGCCCGTATGCTTATGTCACTCAGTAAAGGCGGTTCGGTTCACTGGATGTCTACACGCAACACAAGGGAAGTCGCGCCGCGGCTCTGCCAGCCTCACTGACTGAATAGCCTAGTGTTACGCAACGAGCGCTCTTTATTGAACCGCAGGCGGGCTGGGGGAGGCAATGAACGACCCTAGAAGAAAACTGCTCCGCATCCTTCGCACCTCTCTAGGCCGCCTATCCTACATATCCCATCCCCTATGAAATCTCCGAACAGCCGTAAACCTGTAGGTCAATTTTTATCCAAAAGGAACGCCTCTCTCGGAGAGAAGGAACTTTGCATAATGCTAACCTCCTTGCACGTGTGTGACGTGTGTTACTAGGAAGCCTGAACGATTTAGTGTGGTGTTACCGACACGGCCGTCGTTGATAGCGTAAGGAAATCATCTGCATGACCATTTTATCAGGGAGTATTTGATCAGGCGTGATTTGTTCTCATCACGAAAATAGGGGAAACAATTTACTTTTTGTTGATGGAAGGCTTTTCTTTTTCAAATAAAAAAAGTTATGCCATTTTTGCTGCGTCGATTTCGGCACCGGACAAGTTCGTACAATCACCTGTTCATTAAATACTGAAGTGTGCTATCACAGTCTGATGCTAAAGTGCATTAAGGGAGGCTAGGCGTCGTATTTTCATAGATCCAAGTTAGATACAGATAGCGGATCCGTAATGGATACATGTCCCCTGCTCTGGGAAGGGATCACGTCAGAGCTTTATTCGAGAAGTGACACTCTGCAGTTGGAGAAAAGTTTTATTTCAGACAGGACAAAATCTTCAAGACTCGATCGTTAACGAGGTGAACAATTTCGAGGCGAGCAGGCCCCCACATGTGAAACGGGGGGGGATGTAATCACCGAGTACTAATGATGAGTACTGAAGCGGCAAATGATCAGTTCGCTGTTTCATGCACAAAATATCTTCGATCGATGGTCCGAGATTGAAATGGACGAGAATCTTCGTCCTAGTGTACATACTATGGTTGTTACTATTATTGCAAATATGATTCTTAGAATACCAAAGGTGAAATTGCATTGCAAGTAAAACTCGTATCATAATATGTTGCGTAACATATGGGAGAGCTTAAGCATTGTCAACTTTGTGATGTTCACAAAGTTAATACGGTAATATAAAATAATAATAAAAATAATAATCATCGTTTGTTGAATTGAGTAATACGATTAATCTAAGCTGAGGAAGGCTATTTTTTCATACGTTACAGCCTTTTGGTTTACATGCCGGTAACAAGGCTCTGTGACAATCCATAGGTCGCGACCCTTCGCAGCTTGTAAACGCCTTTGAAACACTGCATTTCGCGTATATGCCCAACCAATTTAAATAGAATCCTCTTTCAATTCCTCTCTGCCATATCGCAATCACGCTAGCAGGCCATATTTGCATCTGTCCTATAACGTGACAAGGACCGAATGCAGAGATCTAGCTACGAAGAAGGTGTTCGAGAGCTGAACGTTCTACCCATATATGGCACTATCCATATGCATATATTACTACCCGTCCAAAACGCAATAACATCCCAGAGACCTCATCACACACATGGGCACACGCGTGCTATTTTGGCTTTACTTCGCCTAGGCTTATTGCCGAAGGTCGTCCCGTTACTTTCGGCGTTCGTCCAGAAACATATTTTTGCAAACGTACTACACGGACAGCTCGATGATGCCATTGGACTACGTGCGGGTGGCCATTTTGCTGTATCGATTGATTGGATGTTAGTCTTGTAAATGGAGCCCATCTGTTATGAGTAGCCAGTCACAGTGGCAGCGTCCTGAGACGGCGGGCCGAAGGCGCGTCGACTAGCAGCGAAAAATGGACGCGTTGCAAATCGAAAATGAATCCATTTATTATCGCGTCAGATAGGTCCACGCTGAGTGACTAATGCAATGCCCATTTGAATGCCACTAAGTTCGTATCGAGATGGGAGGCGCAGCGCGCCGTGTACAGTGGCGTGGCATATAGCAGCCGAGATGAGTATACACCACGACGATACGAAACATCACCCCACTGTTTGCCAGCCACTGCAGCATCCACACGGTCTACTCGTTTGTCCATTATTCTAATGTAGAAGTATTGATTGACAATGCGAAACAACAGCTTGGCACAGCAGTACAGAGTGGAGGGGACGGCGAACCATCCTCAGATATAAAGGTCGTTTGATGATGGAGTTGATTCACGCATCGGTGATGAAGTGGCAAGCGAGCCTTCTACGGCAGGTTGTCGGTCGTTGCGACCTAGTTTGGCGCCTTTCGAGGGAAACTTCTTGGAAACTATCGAATTTGGCTGTCATGACCCACCTGGATTGAATGACGCCCCGAGCTCTCTCGAAGCTTTAAGAGGGCCAACCCCGAAGACACTTTTATCGGGGAGTGGGAGGGGTATCTTCTATTATTCTAACGTGCATTTCTAGATTTGTCTATTTTTGAAACGTTATTAATATAATAAATTTTGCGGGCTGACCCACATCCAACACTTAACGACCACGGTACTGCTTTCGGTATTGCTTCATAAGACGTAAACGTTTAAACGTTATTACTATTACCATTATTATTACTATTATGATCATTCAACGAGTAGCCGCCAAAAGTTACCAGCTGATGACGTAAGTTCGAAACGACCAAGGGTTGCTCTACCGCTCATCCAGAGGCTGGATGGAGCTGACGAATTGCCCGTTCGCAAAGTCGTTACGGAGTACGGAATTAGGAGTAGGATTGAGCCTATTTTCTGTCTTGGGTCCTCGGCATTTCCCTTGGACCCTGCCGCGGCAGTCGGCGACTTCATCTGGCCACAGCCAGGCCGACAGATTTCGCTAGTCGTCGACTCGAGTACATCCCTCAGCAGGTTTCATTTTCTGTGTCAGCACTTTCGAGTTTTGAGGTTTGCAACGAACGGCAGCTACGCCCTGATGACACGAACGTCAAGTGTGCCCACTTTGGGTCGGAACTATCAACTCGGAATCATGATGGCATATTTGTTTAGCAAGTCGAGACAATTCGAGTCAGGGTGATGGTGAACAGCCGCCATTGATTGTGTTTAAACATTCAGTGCAAATACGGCTCCACCGGCCAACAGTTTAGCGGTAGGCAAACAGCGATGTGCCATAGAAAATATAACGGATGGAGATCGCCAACTGTGGGACAAATGCACGCACGCTATTGAAGCAATGTGTCTTGCAATTTCCGAATCGTGCGAGTGGGGAAAATCCGGGTTTAATGGTTTTTTTTGGGTCCCAAACTAATCATTACGGATGAGTGATACATGTGTAATAGGCATTTCCGAAAGACCCCATTAAAAATAAGATAAATACATACACTTATGCCACCACGCTACGAGGCCGGTTAGATAGAGAGATAGACATCTCTCTCTCTCTCTGTATATATATATATATATATACTTGTCAGGTACGACGCACTTAAAACGTACAGTACCGATTGCGAGCCGAGGCCTCTCACATAACGGGAACAACCGGGATTCAGCTCAGAGAATTGTTCTTTTTTCGGTGTGAGTCTCGGTGATCTTTGACGCCGCTTGCGAGCACCTTCATTATCAGCAATGACTTCGCAGAGCTGCATTCATCCCGAAGCCAAAAACGAATACGTTTTCTTATCTAGTGATGATGTTGTTCCTAGCAATGGATTACCATATATTATATAATTTCTAACTTGTAAATCATGTCCTGCTTTTCTGATATCATGTTCTCTTCATCGCACGCGAGCCATCGATACCTGATGTCCGTTAATCTTCTTGTGGTTCCATGTGTCTCGCGTCGTCTGTCTGCTCGAATTGGTGCGTTCTCGCCTGCCTTGAATGTGTCAGTATCGGCAAACCGGTTAGAAACGTTATATATCATAATAATGTAGAATGATATGCAAACACGGGCTCGTTGGCCTCAGCAATATCTAGCGAAGTCCACCTGCGTCCAATGGGAGCAATTTGAACGGTTCGTTCCAGCCGCGTCCATCTCCGATGGCATCCACATGGAACCCCGTATGGCATATACGTACACTCTCACATACCCTAGCACAGATGGCGACATCTTCCTCTTTGGCGTCTCCTCGTTGGATGTCGATATCAATCTGTCCAGTGGTGGGCGGAACCACCACCACGCTACGAGGGCGGTTAGATAGAAAGATAGAGATATCTCCCTCTCTCTCTCTCTATAATATATATATATATATATGTAGAGAGAGAGGGAGAGCATGAAAAGCAACTGCTTGGTGCCAGCGTATCCTCTGACTGCAGATCGTTTTGGCTCGACTTCGTATTCGGTGACGTTGGCCTGTTTGTCTGTCTGTATGTGTTTGTATGAGTGCAATACGCGTGTCTCGCTTGGGCGTCCCACACGTCACGGCTAACCAAGCGGATGTTCTCTCATCCAGCTGGCAATCGTGCCCGTATGATGAGCCGAGCATGAAGTGGGCGGGCTGTCGAGCGAGCGAGCGAGGCCGCCACTGGTAAACACAACAAGAGAGCTCTGCGTAGCCTTAGCCTGCATGCCATCCTCCTCCCTCGCTCATAGACATATGCTCCATTCGGTGGAGATATCCAGCCGGGTGGCGTAACAGGCCAGGCCGAATGCCGTGTCCCGGCACTCGCTGTCGCCTATGACAGGACGCGTAGGACACATAGATGGAATATGCGGCTCGCTTCGGGTTATCCTCGCCCGAAGCCCACGATCCCGGCCCCGTCCAATGCTCCACTTACAGCTGCAGGGCAATGAGCAGTCGGTGTTATTAGACTACCCTGGTGTACCTACCTTCTACTCGGCTGAGTGGTCGACGTGTTGGATGGGGCGTTCAGATGGACAGAGAGAGGCCTCTGTGTGCCTGTCTGTCTGCCCGCCTGACTTATTCTTGGCAACAACCATATTTGGTTGCCGTGCCGTACTTGACCGTCTATTGCTCATAACGTATGAGCCATCACGTGGTGACATCGCGACTGGCCGGGGGTTGCATCGCCGTTAGCTGGCTGGAGTGGCCGTTCTTGCTTGGCTGTTGGCGCGGATGGCCAGTCGGTCGGTGGCTTCGTCGCCGGGGCGCGCCCCATCCCGGGCAGTCGAATGGCGAAGCTATAGCCTCAAAAGGAGAGCGCGGCAATGGACTGCGAAGTGGGCCACTCGCTATTGGGCGCAACCTCCTTGGCATTGGACATAGCGTATGGACGGTATGAGAGGAGTCTGCTGTGTCCATGCGACGGCAGCAGCAGCAGCAACAGCAGCATACGCAAAACAGCCGACGATGAAGAGAAGGTAAACCCTATACCTCTCGAGGGCCTCCTACTCCGTCCTCAGCTTCGTCTTGTAGCGGATATGGCTGGCTAGTTGGCTCACTATCTGCCCTCACTGCCTTAGGCTGAGAGCTCATGAGTACCCCAACAACAGGATCAACAGCAGTTGCAGAAGCATCAGGCGATCAATGTGGAGGACGATCGAGGCAAGGTCCCAAGTGACCAACGAGTTGAGTGAGCTCAGCCGCTGCCGCTACCGCTGCCACTGGACACCGCCGGCGGACGATACCTTTTGGCTTGCTCCTCTTATTGCTGGCCCTGCTACCTGCTGTTGCTGCTTGCAGCGACGGGTGGACGAGGGGTCGAGGTTATATAGTTGGCGCACACATATAACTTGTTCTACATATAGGCCAGCTGGTTGACTTTGATGGAAGACACTGGCCTCTCTCTCTCTCCCTCCCTCTCTCTCTCTCTCTCCCTCTGGCTATCTTCTGGCGTAACATCTGCCTAGCTGCCAGACCATCAGAATCATCAGCAGAGCCACCACCATCATCGCCAGGACTTGTTATCATTGTCATCACGATTAACAACAACAACAATAGCAGCTGCAGCAGCAGCAACAACAACAACGTTATCGACATCAATAACATTTCGGATGACTGACTTTTTCCGCTCCTGCCGTCTCAGCATAGTGTGGATCGGGGCCCGGGGTGAAGACGCCACACAGCCGCCGTTGAATGATAGGCATTTGGTATGGAGACGTGGACCATCGCATTACGGCCTACGCGGATTGGTCCTGTTTGCGCTTGTGATCTGCCATCTGGCACAACATCAGACTACGAGTGCCAAACGCAATTGGATTCCCGAGGCGCGTGAAGTGCATTATTGGAGACAACATCCATCCAAACCAGCTAATGTAATATGACAGTAATAATGGTAATTGTTATTAGTTAAAACGTAAGAGGCAGGATGTGGTGATATCAACTCAATGGATGTTGAAGACGTGCTCGACGAAAACAAAACTGCTGTCTGTGGGAGCCGGCGCAGAAAAGACAAAGGTTGTATCATGTTGCACCTTTGTGCATTAATAACGGACGCTCTGTAAACGGCAATTTTCAGCATTTCTCATGTGATCTTGCTTTCAGACGGCAGACGGCGAATACGTCGACCTTACTACCTGCCTGTGGAACGGTCGGTAGTAATAACATTTGTATTGTGACAGAGAGCTCTGGAAAGCGCCAGAGTTTACGTTTGCTTGAGAATAGTTGCACGTTAGAAATTCTCACCGTTTTCAACTAACACTTGTTTATTCACTCTCGCTTTGACCTTCGATGTTTCTTTTACAGGTCAAATATGAATAGTTTTGGTTCAAATAAATTGTTCCTCATAACACTTCAGGCTCCATAGGTAGCAAATGTCTCGGGCATATGTGGTGACAACCCCTGGGCCGCTTAGCGAGAAGCTAATTCTGTATGATCAACAAAGGACTGCGAAGTGAGCTATAGTTGATAGCATTGCAATCCATTAGCAAGCGGGGATAGCTTGGATACAATCCATATCCAAGCGCCACGGGGTCTCTACATCGGAACTGCGCATCGGTGGCCAAAGACGACTGCAACGAAGTCGTCAAGTCGTCAAAATTTGCGTACTATGTTCGGCTGGAATATATGTACGAATGTGTAATTTTCACTCGACTTTTTTTTCGACTTTTCGAAAAAACCAAAATGGCAATTTAATGCATCGCATCATATTATTGTGCAGACGTAGTGGCGTGCCGCCATCAAATTCCCCTCGATGCCCACGGTCTGGCCCCTTCCCTATGAAACCTCTCGCTGTTAGTAATATCAAATTGCGCCCGTTCCCGATTAACCGCTCCTCCCAAACCGTAGTCACCTTCCATTTCGAGTCACCATTAGATTTTCCAGCTGGCATCTCCATATTTTCTCCACCCCGCGCACTACCGACTCCCAGCAGGTTGTGAGACTTACACACCTGAAGGCTTGCCCGGTCATGGGTCTGTGGCCGACCACATCCGCCAAATCGAATTTTGTATTGTGCCTCTGAGTAGAACAAGCTGCGGCCAGCATCATTCCAGAGTGAAATGAAGCGACACGATATCCACCAGCAAAACGGCGGGGCAGCCCGGAGCTTCCCGTTGCTGCGACTCTGGCGCCTCTCGCAGGCTACTTCCTGCCTACCGCGGTTATACGCGGAGGTGGACGCTGGCCAGCACAGCTCCGCTGGCTAGCTATTCTACTGCCCGAGCACTGTCCCGGCCGTGGGGAGACTAGCTGTGAAACGGGAAAATTATTTATGAACTTTTTACTACCGGCGGAACTCCAACCAGGAGCAAAAGTTGGGAGTACGTGGATTTGCTGCTGTTTTCATCGCCGCTAGCTCCTCGAGAAAGACAACATAGCTCTTTTACGCACGGACAAGCTGCTCAGCTGCGGTTGATTGCCTGGCTGGCTCCACCAGTGAAGCCAACCGGCGAACGTTTTGGTCTCAATCATTCAGAGTCTGGAGCAAATAAAAACAACATCCACTTTCGCAGCTGGAGCTGGAGTCAGTTGAAAAAGTGAGAAATATTTACACTTATTTCAAAAATCATCAAATGGGACACACATGAGATGCGGCACGCGGTATTAGTTGCGTGTGTGTATTAGAGGAAATCGAAAAACATTAGCGTCATTCGGACTAATAACAGTTCAGCGGCGACGGATGAGGACAAGGACGTGTGATGTTCGCCTGCTCCGTGTCTCAACTAGTGGGTTTTGTGGGTGATGGAGCTTCAGCAACATCAAGACCCTTTGAATTCAGCTGTGACAATTGAATCACTTCTGGTGTAGCAGCTTAGCTAAACGTAGTTGGTAATGAATGACTATGTCAATTTGTCCCGTCTGGGAAAACTAATGCTACCGGGAAAATTGTTTCCGAAAGATAGTGCTAAGGACATAATTACTAGCTGGTTTTTAACGAGTACTACACGTACGAATTTGACCATCATCACACTTGTCTAGTTTCTTGGGGCCCCATTGTACTCCGTTTCGCTATTACACCCTCGGGGATGCGCTCAGCTCACTTTTACAATAGTAGTCGTAATTGAATAAGAACATTGAACAGAACCATAAACGTATTCGTAACTGTTAATGCAGCTAGATTACCGCTCACCCGTTGAGTGCTCGGTAGAGATGAATAGAACCGTAGCATTGGATCGACGCTGATCGCGTGGCGCTCATCTCTTCGTCTTTCTTTTCCGTTGAGCGTTTGCGGTGCCGCGCCCTGTAGGATGACTCCTGTCACCCCCGGATTCGTCGTGCTCCTGAGCTGTTCCTAGGTTTTCTTCGTTCGCACGAGCGGGAGAACTTTTTTGCAGGGAACTCCTTCTGGCAATGCCTCCTGGCCTAGGATACGGGGCCAGAAATCTTTTGGGGGGCAAACGGCCCCGAGAGAGAGAAATAGAACGAGAGCTAGATAGCTAGGTGGCGAGAGATAGGTAAACGCTGGGAGCACTGTCTCTTCTGCATCGTATCGGACTGAAGCCTGCAGCAGGGGGAAGGGGCAGGCTTCCTCCGCCCGGTTTACTCTATAGCGTCTAGGGGATACGCCGCTTTCACTTCTCACGTCGGATGGGACAAATCCCTCATCCGGTCCCCGAGGACGTAGTGAGGCGTCTTGCCCATCTTTCTCACAATCTCTTCCTGCATCGGATCTCCTTCTCCGCCCGAAGTCGATCCTTTTTCAAAGTCCAAAAAACCCGAGAGAGAAACAGCGAAGGGATGAACGGTACAGGCGTACGAGGATGCCTCTCCCTCGGCACAGGCTTCTTCTTTCTGCTTTCCTTTACGTCATATCGCGCGTTCGCCCCCCTCCATGGCTGGCTGCCTAGTGCAGCCTGTCTTACGCAGCGATCGCGTACGGAAGATAGCGAATGACCTTCGTTTCGTTGCGGGCAAGCAATGGCCACGGTGGTCCCTGCAACGACCGGAGTTGACACGGGAAGCTCGACAGTGACGTGCGTGCCTGAAACCCCTTTGGGTGGGCGGTGTGCGAGCACTTCGGAGAATTCATTCGTTCATGAAGTCGATTAAAGGTGATGTTAGCAGTAAAGAAAAACGACAAGGATGGAATGAAGCTGGGACGTGGCAGTCGATGCCCTTTGAGAGATATTATACACATTTTGTGTCTTATGAACGAAACAAAAATGAAAAACGTCCTTACAAATATAGTAGCTCTTCACCTCAAGGGTAACATATATATGTCTATATATATATACTGATGTCTGTGTGAGGCTTTGGTGTCAGAAATCCTACAACTGCTTCGTATTGCATAGCAACCCAACAAATTTGGACACGCAATCGGTTACAAGCAATTCCAGCGTGTTGACTTCAACGATATGGGAATTTCATAATATCACAGTTTTAAATATGATCCATTGCAAGAAAGCGATACATAGAAAAACGCGTTTGAAGCTGTCCTTATTGCTCGGTGAGCACGGACACACGGTGTGTGGCACAGATTTGGTTCGGATGTCGTTGAACGGCTTTATCCTGTACGCGCTATATAGTGACTCCATAGAACAAAGTTTGCCTTGTTATCCCCTCGTGAAGCTAGAGGGTTCCCCGAGACCCTTGAGTATCGGATGCAGCACGGATTTGTTCAGCAATGCAGCGATGTGCATTGCTCCGTCCTGTCGACGTGCCTGCTTGGCCTGTATGTGTAGGTGAACACCATCGAGCGGGCGAGCACAAAGGGATGCCGAGTCTCATCTGCATCACGATGAGATGAAGACCCTCGGTGTATCCGCGTGATCAGCTCCGCTCAATCCGTACGGATTGTGTTCTCCTCCCCCGCGGATCTGGCTTGGCGGCCCAGGATTATGCCACGGGACGACACACTAAGGCACTATGCAAGGTATGTGACAGTATACCGCGGGGTGTGGGGCTGCAATGGTGTGTAGAGGGATATAGCTCAGCACGGCAGAAAAATCGACCGACAGCCGACTTTCACGAAGGTCGGGGAGCGCATCCGACCTAGCGAATGCTGATACATCCACTGTTGGATTTGGCGCGGTCCAACGCTCTGCTGAATCCAACTTTCGGGGAACCGGCGCTGCGTCAGGGGGAGACCGCTTGATGGGATCAGAAGTGGAACCAAATGAGAAAAGGGAGATTTAATATAAAATAGACTAGAATCGCATATGTTATATGTAAATTTCATACACAGACAGTGCTGCTGTGACAACAACAACAACAACAACAACAATAATTGCTGCGTTGGATGTGTTCCCTTTACGTAGTTGGGTGAGCTGTGCATAAGCAAACAAAAATTAGATATATATACATATAGCGATAATGCTCGTGACTTGGGCTCTTGTTTTTATTACCTGCAGGCGTGTGACGTTAGAGACCAAGTTCAAATATAGAATCGTTGAACAAAACCATTCGTGCAGTATGTACGCACTGATGTAACGTCGCTCGAACTCGATCGGTTTGGCCGACAGCTTCGAAACCACTCAGCATATAGGAATAGGGTAAGCGACCGGTACGCGATTCGTTAATACAAAACGCAGCACGATTGAGGCATGATAAAGGCAGGGCACACTTCAGGAATCCGCCTCCCGAGTTAAAGGACCCCAAAAAACACTCCAAGATTACTCAAGAGGTCTAGCTGTCAAAGGGGTAGCTGCGGATCTCATAAGGGTCATAGATCTGTTTTTCTTTTTTTTGCTGTGCGGGATCCATGCGCGCCGATAGCGCACCAGCCTCATTTGCCACTCGATAGCGAACGACACTGTACGATTTATTTCTACGTCTGGATATTCAGATGGGTTGACGTGATATCTGCCCTGCTCAGGATCCGCTGCGCGTGATCTGTGTTCAGGAGTTTCTTGCTGATCGCTGTCGGGAAGTAAGCCGATTTGCATGATTGAGTAGATAAATAAAGAAGTTGCACACTTTGCGTTTCAATGTAAATATCCAGGGGCCTGAGACTTGGCGGTGCCGATCAATGTGATGTGCCTTTATTGCTGAAATTTGCGGGTATTCTACCTCACTTCGATTTTCACAATATTAGACCCACTTAGACCCTGCTAAAAGCGGTACCGTGGACGTTAAATGTTGGCTGACAGTCAGTCGGAATACCTCGACCCACCTTACCCCGTGTTGTCTTCTGCTGCCTCAAGGTAGGAAGTCTATCTTGCTCCATTCGGCCATTATACCCATAACAGCAACAGTGTTTCCTCGTTGTACGTTGAGCAAGTCAATGAAAGATTACGAGTCGACTGCTTTGCACACAAATAATATGACATGCCTCATGGCCAAGGCACAAGAGTGTCTATATTTTATTATTGTTACTATTATATTATGTTGCGCTTTTGATGCCCTATAGAATTAGCAAAAGTCTCTAAGCTCAGCGATCTTCAGCCACCGTTGGAATCATTTTTTGGAAGATCTGTCTGGCCGCTGAATAGAACCCTGTATCGTCTGGGTCCTTGCGGAACACATCTGGTGGAGGCTTTCAAGGATTATTTCAGACATTAGCCAGGCAATCACGTAGCTTGGTTGGAACATTAAGCGGTATGCGTAGAGACCCAACCGGAGGCAGCATTCGTCTTTTCTTATTGAAAAGTCTGTTCCCCTGACTATGACAGCATCAGAAACAATATAGTAGTTACACAAACAATATAGAAACAATAGTATAGTTAACGCTTAATTTCTCGTTAAAAGATTAGGTTAAAGGAAAGTCACAAAGTACTGAACAATTAGATCGCATGTGTTGAAATATACACTTTATGCTATAAACACTAAAAATATCACAGTACACAATGCACATTGAAACTTATCACTGTATCCACAAACAGCTAAGAAGCTCAAGAGATTATATTCCGGTTACAAAGGCAGCATCGCAACCGTAACTCGAGCGAGAAATACACCAATAAAAAATGGAAATGTAATACACATCATGATCTGCCTACAAGCTTTACGCGTTCACAATAAAAACGGAAGAAGAACGAACCACATAAATACAACACATTTTTCAACTTTCTGCATTTTTTAAATAAAAAATTAAAATAAAATATATCTATTTTTTAATATCTCTTTGACTATATATATATGTAGTTCTCAGACAGGGGCCGAGGGACAGAAATGTACACGAAAAACACACATAGTGAAATCATCATCATCTAAACGGCCGACCTGCTCTGAAAATCGCATGTTCCTGTGGGATTTCACTGACCCTCCCCTCTTGTATTAATATATCGGTGACCGTGTGCACAGTGCAGTTCGATTCCTTCCGTTTCCGGGACTTAATCACCTCAGACGATCAAGAGAAAGCCAACGTGAGCGATAGCGGCAGGATGGGAAAACCCAAACCGAGGGAGCCGCCGGATGGAAAGAAAGTAACTCGCCAAAGAGAAGACTGCTATTATAGCTAACCAAAGTGATTATAGTGCGTGTGCCCACCGCTAAGCGAAAAAATATCCGATCCTTTACGGAAGCCTGCTGAAGGATTGGCTTGCGTGGTTGGTATAGTGGCCAAGGCCACCCGATCAGGATCTATGGTCTATTAGAAGCGGCAGTGCTCTTTTTTTTACTCTTGGGAACGGAAAGCCCCTCTATCGATTAGCAGCGCGGTTTTAACAGAGACGTCACCCCCGCCTTGCTCCCTTATGATTCACAAAGCGTATGGTCGTATGGTACGCGTTGCCACGAGGCGTTTCGTTGAAACATGCTAGATATTATATATGGGGTTTCTTCGAACAGATCCCAGGCCACGACCATCTTGTTTAAGGGTGACCATATGATAGCGTTGCGTGTCCTTCGGCTCACTTCGGTATCGTTAGCACTAGTGCAATGAAATGGTAGCTTTTTGGCAAAAGTAGCCCGACAGTAAACGAAACGTCGAAAAGTTACAGCTGGAGAAAAATAGTGCGTTTACAGTTGGTGTAAATGTTCCTTTAACTGTAAGCCTGCTCTCCTATTAACTATGTATCCACCTTTTCCTAACGGTAAACTTACCTCGTCCTCTACTGTAAGTCCACTCGAAGATCTCGTTATCAGTGAGGGCGAACAACGCGGACCCCCTTCGAATACACTGCAACGCGTATGAGTGCTCTTCTTATGGCATCTACCCTGGGAACCCCAAAGGGGAGGTGACGTTCCATTTTCACGTACGTTATACGTTTATGCTCTGTAGCCGTTGCAGCTGCCGTCCCACTCAGTCTCTCCTCGTTCAGTCGTCTGTTGCCTGCGGCCACTCATGAGAGCGATCGCTATCCGCCATCACCTCACCTTGTGCAAGGAAGAGCCAGCTGCGCCGTGCCAACTCAATGCGGGCCTCGAGTAGTAGCAGTTCCCTATGACCCGGCTATCCCGCGCGATTCCCTTTAGCCTTTTCGGTCATGTCATCTTCGTCTTTTGCCCGTCATGGACTCTCTCCTCATGCGAGTGTCCTTCTCGTGGACGGGGGCTGGTGCCGGCTGATGCCCTCCCCTGTGCCCGTATCCAGGTTCTATGACCGGCTCCCGACTTGCGGCCCGCGGAATGAGTCCACCTATTGATCCGCTCCTGCGCCTTCGGCAGGGATCCACTCTCTCCCTCCACTCCCAGTGTGGCCACGTTTCTTGCCAGCAGGCGCCATGACCAAGACGACTAGCACAGCCAGCGGTGGCAGCAGCCGTAGCGTACTCGCTGCTCTACCGTGCAGTAGTCTCTCCCTGCCCTAACAATTCAATCCGCCACTGTCGGGGCCGACGCCAAGCCAAGCCCACTCACCTTGCACCGACAGACCTGAGATTAATGGATCGAGGCCAAAGTATAGTCGCATCATCAATGACGGAACAGGCGGAGGGACCGACCCTGCCGGATGCCCACCGGGACGAGGAGAAGAAGAGGCCAGTACGAAGGCAAGACGCAGGACGCAGGCCCGTGACTCGGGGCGCACTGACTCTGGGAGAGATCGAGCGAGCAAGCGTTAGCTAGCTGATGTGTATGGGGGGCAATCGTTCGCTCAGACGCCGGAGACCACAAGTCGCCGGCGCCACCGCCGAACGGGGGCGACTGCTGCTGCCAAACCAAAGCCTCTCCCCAAAAGCCTGGATCCGAGCCAAAAACGTCACTCAGGTGTATTGCATCGAGTCGTGTACAAAACTATCGGTACGGTACGGTGGCACGGTACGAGACCGGTCTTACCACCAAGACGATGGCGATGCTAGCGAAACTACTGCTACTACCACCACTACTGCTACCGCTGGTGATGGCTGCTCGCTGCTCATGTCGAGACGGATCCCGATCGCTATGGATGGCGATGCAAGGTAGCTGGCTGTACAAACTCCCGTTAGCCCGTCGGCAGCCCCCGTCGGCAGGGGTAGCCTTGAGGAACAGTCAAAGATAGCTAAGGGAGGTGGATACAAGGACCTTCGAAGGCGGTGCCGGAGCGCCCCCTTTTGAGAGCGATGGCTGGTGGTGCGTTTTAGCAGGACCTCGTGGGTACGAGGACAGCGACAACGAAGGGAAACCGTGGGGGTGAGACATAGATGAGTTGGCTGCGAACAACGATAGACGGAAGGACGAGGAAAGCGTAATCAAATTGTGCAGACTCCACCTTCATCTCTCTCTCTCTCTCTCTCCTGCACGGCCTGTTCCTCTCGGCCTCTATGTCTCTCAATCGCTCTACCAGGGAACTGGTCGTTGAGGGACATCCATCGGTGGGCACCTAATTGTGGGGAATGACTCAGCTGGAGTTGTTTCAGCAACTGGGCTTCAGCAACAAACAACACGAAAGGGTTTACTCAATATCGATGCGCGCCCATCGGTCCTTACCGTGAATGGAAGGCACGATACGGAGCTATTCCACAAGTTTCATGCGGAAAAGATGCTGGGAAAGAGGTAGCTTCCGGCAGTTAGGGACTTGTTCGCTGTTGATGTAGGAAGTGGTAACTAACATTAAGGCAACCAACATTCTAACTGTTATAGAATTAGACACATTAACATGCTGAACTAGTGGGACAAGGTGATATTAACACCTTGGTAGTATAAACGGAGTCACTCACAAAACGTTAGGGAAATCCCATTTAATACTAATACAACTAGACTTACATTGGATTCTCACCTGAATCATGGGGACCTGCAAACGAGTGTCATGTACTCTAGTATCGTGGGCTACTCGAAACACCGAGTGATTACAACCGAGTCGCATCATCGGACCCGTTTGATAATGGTCCCATTTACCATACAGTCAAACGTTAAACCTCGACCATGATACAGGTTGAATCTCGAACTATCCAATCAGCCAAGCACGTGTGGATATCGGGCACAACGATGACCGATCAGCTCATTCCGCAAATATTACCCCTACGACCGTTGAATTAGCCCGAATCTTGTAACAGCACCCGTTACATTCGTCCGTCGCTATTCGACCCAGTCGTAAGGTCACCGTGGGCTCATCAGGACACCGTTGTTTATACAGTGTCGAAAAATCTAATTGAAAATAATGCCTCCTCGTACTTTCCCTCTCTCTCTCTCTCTCCGCTCGCCTTTTCTCACTGAGCTCGCCATTCCCACCACTAGCATCACCAAGTGGACAAGTCTATTCACCCTTAGCGCCACTCGTTGTCGCAGCGGGCAGAACCGAGTCGCCAGCAGCATTATCGCCAGTAGCGAGTGTGCAATCTCAATGATAAAGTATACGCTTTTCAGGTTGGCGCGTAGTCTCGGCGCCGCCGCCGCCGCCGCCACCGCTACCGCCACTGCCGGGGGTTGTCTGCTTGCTTGCTTGCCTGGCTGACTGACTGGCTAGATGGCCTGCTCAGTCTGCTGTGGCTATTCTCTGCGGCGCGCAGACCGCGCGCCGCAGTCCGAGCACAGATAGATGCTCGGCCACTCTGTCAACTCACGCTCTCGCTTCGTTGAGCCCCTTTGAGTTTTTGGCCGGCACGGCTCGACTGGCCCCGCTGTCCGGACGTGGCAACTTGCGAAGAAGTCGACAACGAAGCGAGGCGGCGATCGCATCACGCCGACGACTTTTTTTTTCAAGGGAAAAGATAGAAAGTCCCCTAAAACCCCCCGCGACCGCAGGACGCGTACAGAGGCGCGCGAGATTGCCGCCTTCAGTGGCGATAGAGGCGATGACGCCGCCGCGGTGGTAGCTGTGATGGGATCAACGTCACAATGGGACGGACGTCAAATAGCAAAATGGGCAAACGTCACCGCTCATCGCCGGTCGCACGCTGTGCCGCCGAGCGAGTTTGGAACACTCGAGAACATCGCGTGCTTGAACAGACAGTGAGGGTGGGAACGGGGCGTGGACGGCGACGACGACAGCGGTCAGCGGATTCGTCTTGAGGGAATCATTTTATGGTATCGACCACCTCACTATCGGCCATGGACTGTCGAGCCAACTCGGTGTCGACGTATTGGCGGTGCTGGCGGAGGAACGAATAAAAATACGAGGCGACTTCGGTCAGCGGCGTCTCTTTACGACGGCGTGTTTTCATTTAAGGCATTCATCTATCGACAGTAAAACTCACTAGGTTAATTGTGATTTAACTGAGCTCACCGTTAACTATTATATATATATATATATATATATATATATATAATATATAAATTATATATACCTTTATTATTAGTCGAAAGGCAGTACAACCATATAACACAAAATGATAAAGTATGTTACTAATAAATTGAAACGTTATTATTATAAAAGCAATAAGCGCGCCGCTCTCGAGGCAAAACCGTTATGAACGCGCTCCATTATGGGCGACTTACATAACACCTATATGGCTCTATTATGCAATTACATAGATTCTTATTGCGAATGACTAGAAATAAATCCATCATATTTAGTTTACGAGACGACGAGAACGAACGCTAGAATGCGAGCAGCCTCATGTAGTTGGCTTATGGGTATCATTGATTATCTAGGAAGGCCGCATCTAGCAGTGATTCTTCGCATGAATCTCTTCTGGACCCTGGCCAAGGCACCGGCATGCTTCTCTAGATACTGACGCCATATCCGAGAACGTATTTGGAGACTACGAGACGATCTTGAAGTGTGTTCAATTTCAATAATTAACCATGCGTAAGTTGGAGTGTAATCAAGGGCTGACGAGAACGCCCAGAGCCCAGATAGACTGAAGTTTTGAGGATAGAGTCACCATTATCAGGCATGGATGAGATCATGGATGGCTGGCTGAGAAAACTGCCCATTTCGGTAGTGATATTAACAATGTTTCAATGTGCTCACACCGTCTCGCGACCGAATCGGCTGACAACTGCGATACATCTGTTTGCGTATGACCCTTACATGACTCTTACCGTTGCAGGTCATTTACATAAAATTTCTGAACAATATACATCGGTAACGTTGTTCAACTGTTAATACCCATAACAACAAATATGCAAAAGAACAGCGGGACCGGTACACCAGAGACTTTCATTATGCTAAAATATCTACTGTACATTGCCGGTTTCACTGCACTGAGCACTGCCGGCATATAAGACACCAAGACATTGTTGTGGTCTGCTTCGTTTTTATTATACGGCACCGACAGGGCTCCAGTTCTTAGAGTGTGCCCCTGCGCACGAAAGATTGATGAAATCTATGAATTTCTCGACGATGCCACAAAGCACGATGGCATATGTGTGTTCATGAGAAGCGTGCTGTTATCGAGGGGTCGCGCGATGACCCATATTCCACCGTCGGAACAGCACTGCCAATGGTGTTCCAGGCACAAGAGCATTGCAGCGTTGGCAAATCACATTAGCATCAGTGTGTCAGGTTTCGAACCACAGGGTCACAATTTGCACAAGGTCGGCGCCGACCGGCGCTTCGGTCGTTACAGCGTTCTCCAAAACGCTTATTACAATACAAGGGTCTCTCTCTCTCTCTCTTCTATTTACCCTCATTTTCTCAATGACCCTTCGAGTTGCTATCGATCGGGTCTGGTATACCAGGACAATCGCAAGACTCAACTTAATGTAGCTGTGAGCAGAAGCCCAAGAACGACAATAACCGTAATGCTGCGCAGGTCTACCGATAGTGTACAGTCGTGTTCAAACGATCGTGTTTGGTCCGATGTCGGTGTCTGCGGCGGTGAGCGTAGGCCCTGCCTGGAAACGGTCATGCCAAGTGAAACTGCCGTGGCCACAGCCACCGCCACCACCGTCGAACCCGAGCACCGAAGGTCTACGCGAGATTTATGTCCGATACGTTTTGGGACCTCTTATTTTTCTTCCGTTGCTGCTGATAGGGCTGCTATTGCTCCTGTAGTAACGACGACGATCATGTGCACTCACGACTGGCTTCGTCGTCGGCCAGACCTCGTACGCACATGCCTCGATAGCTTCGACTGCGACGAAATGGAGCGGGTGGCCAGAAAGCTGGCAATATTTCCGTCGCCGAAAGGGGTCTGGCAGGAGAGGAATTGGCCTTTGCGCGGAGAAAGCGCTCCCCACGCTGCCGAAGCAACTCGGGGTCCTAGTGCCTAGGGTCCTGATGGCATTTATCTCACTTCGAGGGTATCGAGGAGAAGCTCGAGTTCGAGTGTCGAGTGTCTCGCGCGATAACGCACTTCGTCTCTGCCGTCAGTTTCTCGTTCACTCTCTACGGAGAACGCTCTCGGGTGTGTCTGCCATTTTGAGCCCGACGTCTCAGCGCATCAGCAGGCAACAGCACAACGCCGCCGGAGAAATCTCTTTTGAGTTAAGTCGTCCATCACGCACATATATATATATATATATATATATATATATATATATATATACATATACATATTACTCACAGTGTCATCTTTCGCAGTGAGCAAATGCACTTCCACTTCGGCTAGGATTTTCGTTTTTGTGCGCCCGAAACGCACACGCACGTAATAGATCGCGCTTCAAGTGGCGAAATCTGGAACGATTTTGGGAAGCAGCCGTGGAGGTGCAGATTCAGTCGTCAATTTTTGACTCGACCCGCTGAAACCGCTAAGCGCAAGCGTGCTGGGTGCCGCCTGCCGTCGGACTGGTGCGGAGATGGATTCGAGAAATCGATTTATTTCATTCTATTATTATATTTTTCATTTATGCCACCCTCTCAACTGTTTTCCAGAGGCAGCCATTTACGTTAGTTATGTACAGGCAACGCGTCTCCATATACGCCCAGCGGCATTATCGTCGACGGTGAGCAGAGATGACCAATGGTATCGTCTACCATCTCGGAGAGTTTGTCTGGTTTCGGCCTCTCGATTGGCTCACTCTGGCTTCGTTTTATGATGCTTGGTTTATTTGCGGAACTGCAATATTGTTAACGCTTACGTTCTCGTTAAAAGAACAGAGTTAACGAACGCAATGTACCGAAAAATTAGATTATCGGTGATTGAAAGATGAAGACATTATGCGAGGAATACTGAAAAGGTCACAGCGAACAGTAAGCATTGGAACTTATCACTGTATCCAGAAACAGCTTGCTAACAGCTGAGAAGCTCGATAGATTACATCCGGGTAACACCAGCAGCATCGCAATCGAAACTCTAGCGAGAAAGACACCAGTTCAAAATGGAAATACACTACACACGATCGTTATCTGCATAGATGTTTTACAAATTCCTTCTTAAATTTTCTCATTGTCCTTAGCGAGCGAATGTCCGGAGGGAGCGAGCTTCAAGGTGTTGCTAGTTGGTCGGCTAGAGCATGTGTACTAGTTTAGCTGGTGACGCGGGGACCTCTGAACGTGACGGGGCGGCGATTGGAGCGTCTAATAGTGACGGTAATTGTAAACGCGATCACACCCGGTACAAGACCTCTCACATCCACATGTGGGCTATACATTTGATCAACAGAGGTCCATCCGCTGGAAACATACAGACTTCCTAGCGAGACCCAAATTGGAAGTACATAACACAACACCGGTCGCAATAGCACCTTGTACACCAAAGGAAGGAGACCACCGATGGGGTGCCGATCTCCCTAAGTCTTTTCAGTGCAGCAATTATTGCGTAACGCTTGAGCACAAGGGCTAGCAGTGAGCTTGCCATGGAGATTTGTTTGGTCACAAACCACTCCATGGTTTCATGGCGATGCAAGCCCGAGCACTTGACGATTTGGGACAGCCGAAGCTGCGATCCCTCAAGCGAAACATGTTGCACCTCAAGAGCTCTCTGAGCCGGACAGAATAGCACGAACGCAGTCTTATTCGCATTAACTGCTGGGCAGGAAAGTTCTGAGTATCGAAATCGCTTTCTCGACATGGACCAAAGCACTTCGACCTATCGTCGGTGAGTTTAGATACGGATGAGCAGAGAGGTATCGTCTGCATCGGCAATCGTCTCGCTGAAATCTGAAGCAGAATGAAGTTCACAAAAGTAATAAACATGTGAAGCCCAAGTACCGAGCCCTGTGCCGTCCCGATGTAAACCACCTCCAAAGCACTCATTCAATTCGGCCAATCTTAGCAGCTTGCTATCTACCCGAGAGATTCGACCTGGACCAATCAACTGCGTCAGACGCACAACCAATCTACTCCAACATCTGCAGGGTTATCGAGTTCCGTAAGGAGTAAAGCACTTGTGGAGTCCAGCGAATGTCTCGTTGTCAATGGGCAAACAAATTAAAGTTCTCTTCGAGAGCGACATCATTTTGCAGCGTATTGTTCTCTACTGAGACGACAGCCTAACCCAGCTGAGAGGTGTAGTGGGCGTTGTCCAGACGTTTCAAATTCAAATTTCTGTTAGACCTTTACGAAATGGTCATATGACAAATGGTTCGATCGTTCGTTAATCGCCGGTCCCGCACAACGCTCACGCAGGTGTATACATGAACGGCAGTGGACAGCGTTACGGAGAAGGTCGATAGGCTATATCTGTTACTTCGTACGCGATCATCTACACAAGAGAACCCTAGTGTATCTCATGATACTAACGAAAACGGACATATTTATGGAATGGACCTTTCCATGAAGCAGCGAACCGCCACTTTATATCGTGACAGCGACATCGGGTCGATACATAAAATCGCAGCAGTATGAGATGACTTGGAAAAGGATTTCAGTTTTCCACTTATGACGAGGCTCTGAAACGCCGGATCCATGCCCCATACCAAGCCGCCTATTACGCGTTCATCTTTCCGCCAAGTACATGGCTATCACGAGGTCTGAGAAATGGAACGAATTCAAATGTTGCCACCCGATATCGAGGGACGACTTTCAGCGCCCATCGAATCGGGTGACAAAAATCCGTGTATAGAATATGTAGAGCAAACTGACATAATGTATCTAATTAATCTGCTTCATACGACACTTATTTTTATCATGATACGCGACACAAAACCAAATTTTATTATGATTATGATCATTATCAGTATTGTATACATATATCACGTGGTCATAAATAGATCTTTTAAATAATTGAATTATTTAATTTCCTCAACATTCGTTAGATTCTCGAAATGCCGCTTCGAATAAGATGTTGAGAATCCATTCGCCCTGGATATTAAAAGATATGGGAAGTCCAGCATGCGTTGCGCTCGTGGAACCCTCGACTTGGTAATGCCCGTACCAATGGCAACGACTACCAATCCGCAACGCGTTGGTGGTGGTAGTTTACCTAATCGCATACGATTTGGGTCTTCGGCCGGAATCAAATGAACTCATCCGATTCATCCTGACAATGAGGTGGAGTGCTGATAATGATGGCGTTTGCGCCACTTGAGTTATTTCCCTTGAGTTCTACCTAATGCCACATTGTTCACTATAAGACAAAAGCAATACGTCAATATGTCGAGCCCTTTGGTAGCCTGGTGGTGCATTCGTGTGCGCCTCGCAACGGAGGAGACGGACGTAGGTGCATGGGTTCGATCCCCACCGTTGCACATTTGCATTTTCAAGGGGTTGTCCGTCTTATGACGCAATGCTAAAAAGCAGTTGTACCGTGGACGTTAAATGTTGGCAATATACTGTAGAAAAACATATTATAATGGATCGAATCACCAAGTTCGCCAACGAATCCTAATCATTTGCAGTTCAAGTGAATCGTCATCGAAAATTTCCCTCGTTCTGTAGCCGCTTCGCTTCGTTTAGCTAATTCGAACTGGCTATATATTCGTTGGGGGTGTTTAGACATATGAACGGCGCAGAGCAAGATTTCGAAGGGAACTATCCCGTGGCAAAGGGTAGTTTCCTGTTTGTATGACGGGGACTATTGGCGCCTCACGTCGAAAATAGCGCCAGTGGTCAACAACTTTTGGAGCGGAAACGCTTGAGCTCGAAATTAAGTTCTCGAAGTGACAAATTGGCCAAATATCCACTAGCCCCCTTTATTTGCTTTAATCGCCCAATTTGACGGTAGTTTCCATGTGCGCATTGCTACATATAATAACTCAGAAAAAAAAGGTAAATACATCATAAAGACATCGTGTTTGTGTTCGTTGCTAATTTACAGCCGACTTGCAATCGCCGGTACATGCACCGTATGTGTGCATTACCGCGCCACAAGTCTATGCACAAAGTAATTCTCCCCCCCTATGCACATGTCGTTATTTTACTAGCATCGCTGTCCCGGCTATGCACCAACACTAAGAACTCCCCTGATGTGCCGAATGTGATTGTTTTCCAGCGCTTAACCCAAAGAAAGACAAGCAAAAAATGTAGTGAAAAACCAACTCAAACCCATTCGTGCAAATGATTGCGCTCCATCTTATATTCAGAGGAGTGGCCGCAGGTCTGTCGCGTGTCAACATCCACTCAGCGGATCCAGTCCCTACCGCTGGACTGAATGACATGGTATGGAGATGTGGGTATCCTGGCGTTGCGACATTCCTCACCGCGAAGGCTCAGTGCTCACTGTACTTCAACACGTTAACTTGTTTTTCTGTCTCGCAATTACTTAATATTTCTTCTCTCTACCACTCGCTGTATATATACTTATATATATATATATATATAGGTATATATATATATATATATATATATATATATATATATATATATATATAGGTATATAATGCATATATATATATATATGTATATAATGCATCGCTCTCTCTCTCACTGGGAAGCTCGCGTAAGTCCACCTTCTCTCGTCTCCTCATCAGCGTCATTGTCGTGTCGCCGTCATCGTTGCCCTGTCTTTGGTCCTCCGAACGTTTTGCATCCAAAGAGCCACAGGGGCGAGATCGTGCTCCATTTCATGCTGTTGCCTTTGCGGATAAATATGCTATCGTAGCTGACCGTAGCGATGGCTATGGCGGGCCCAGACGACCACATGCGAGACCTTCCGAACTAGCAGTAACAGTAGCGGTGCTAGCATCTCATTAGCTGTTCGTAACGTTCGTCCTGTCGCTGCTGGTCCCACATTGTCCTGTCCTTTCGGTCTCGGCCTGGGGCTCGGACAACGCTGCGACGGCCAACGGCCAACAATACCAACATCCTCTCTTCCCTGTACATTATCCCTCGCGGGTGACCCAGTGGAGCTGCGGAATGACTGGACGCGACACTGGGTGGGGGATGGGTGGTACGGGTCGTAGCTTAGCGCTGGTCTTTGCCGAGATGGTCAGCTACACGTCTATCTGTCTGGCTGGCTCTAGTGAGCGTAGAGCCAGCCATCCTATGCGGCTTGACCAATGTCCACAGCGCACCAAAGGGACGGGATAGCTATTAAGGAAGCACACGACAAAGAGTAGAGTGAGAGAGGAGAGAGAGACACAGAGAGTCAAGCCCGACAGAATGGCCAGCAGGAGGGTAGGAGAGCTTGGCTAGAAAGCAGCGAAGAGTGTTCCAACCATGGCCCCGTGTCTGCGCTGATAGCTGCCATGGTCGGTTGACCGGACGGACGGGGCAGCCAATCCTTATGGGAAAGAAGCGGCCTGCAGGTTCACGTCGCCTTGAAGCTGCACTGTCTGCCTCTCCCTCGCTCTCTGCAAGTCTCAGCACCGTGCCGTAGGTGCAAGCGAGTAACTATGCACGATTGTGTGTATTACATATCGTATACGTGTGTGGCGGTATTTCTATATGAAACGGAACGAAATGAGAAACCGGAGCAAGCTGATACAGTTTTTAGAGAAAGAGAGAGAGAGGAAACAGAGTTAAAGGGGTAATTTGCACTCTGTGATTTGTAATGACAGTCGTCCGCCCTCCGGCGCCTGCGGAATCTATATCGGATTCTTTGCGGCTATCTAGACAGGGTGGTCCGTTGCTGCTGTGTGAAGCCTATGGGAAGTTCGTGCCCCTTTCCGAGTACAAGGCCCTTGCAACTGCGAGATGTCAGCCAGCCGTTACCAAACGAAACACCGAGTTCGGACATCGTGGATGACGATCGCATAGGCGTACATACCTGACAAGCAGAAAGGTCGCTAGCATTCGTTTCACTCCGTAGAGCTTCTATTGCATATGAATAACTGGCCGCATCATGTCTATCAACGCTGACAATAATGATATAACATTATACTAAAAAAACGAAGAATTTCATTAATGGACGTATATGTTCGTCGCTTGGTCTCTGCATGAACGTGAAGCGTGTTTTACGTCTATGCCTCGACCATGAAACATGTCTCCTCGTTTGCTATTAATAGTTAGCCCTCTAATTATTATAGCAATTAACTACTGCTGCTCGTGTGACGATTATACAACCACGCCTGTGCTGGTTACGTATCTTTCCAGCGTGAATGCATCGCTATCCGGACAGCCCGAGTGTATAAAACGTGATTTACCAGTTCGTTATAATGCTCAATCATATATTTCGTACAGCCGCCGCCAACGAGCCGGAGCAGTGATTAATTTCTAAAATACATGATTTGCTGTCGGGTGACAACAATAGGAACGCCTTTAATTGCTTACGGCAATGAGATTTGGGTTATGCTCTGTATATGACCGGTTGACGTCTGAAATATTGGTTACGGTGGTGTCGAAACAGAGGATCACGCTTGAACAGGAGAGATGACTTGCAATAATCACTTCGCGTCACTTCGAAGTGATCCTCTATCCGGTCGCCGGCAAAAGCGAACCTTCGAAGCAGAATAGATTCTCAGAAGGTTGCTCAGCTCTGCTCTCCTAAGGCTGTTTTCGATAGCAGGAACCCCACAGATTTCGCCACCGGCGCAAAACAGGACAAAATCGAGAAGCAGGATCCAGAGAAAATCTATGCCGAGGCCACCTTACCCGGGGGCCCAGGGCGGAATCCCCGAGGCCGTGTCCTCTCTAGGCCTCAGGCCACAGGCTGTCAGACCGACCGAATGCGGTAGGTCTGCAAGTGTCACCTTGACCCTGCCAGCACAAAATTCGGAAATGGAGGGCTTTCCAGAAGAAGAACGGCCCCGGAGCGGGTATTTCCAAGTTGCCCTTACTCTCTCTCTCTCTCTCCCTATATATATATATATATATATATATAGATGTATATCTCCTCAGCTTTTTCGTTATCCTTAATACATGAGAGAAGAACGTTCGCACGAAATCGGAAAGTTCTGAAATCTAAATATTATCATTTCACTCAGCGCACACATGTGATGTGAAGACAGACACGATATTTCCCCCTTCAGCTGCCTGAGATATTGATCTGCTCGCGGCGCAGCGCGCAATGAAAGCAAATACACTGTGACGCTTTGCTGAATTCGTTCTATTGTCTTGTAAACCAGCCGGGTGCAACAGCTTGCAATAGATCTACAACGAATACTCAGTCCGGATACTTTCATAGTTTAACAATAAATCAAACATTGTCAAGCTACGTTGAGCACCACAGTTTGATCATATAGCCAGTGATCGTCATACTCGTACAAATCAACATGTGCTATCATTTGCTACACTGTAGATAGTGCACCTCGGCAAATACTCATGAATACATACTACATAGGCTTTACAGAGCCTTTCCACGACTGCCATGATAACCACTGCTCAGATAACCTTTCTCGGCCCGATGGGCCGCAACTTGTCAATACCTACAACGCAGCAATCTTCAATCTTCCGCCCCTATGGCATTTTGCCTTCAGCGATCTACTTGTTCAATTTGAATTCCCGTTCCTATGTTCATACCTTTCAATCTCACTCGATGTTGCTTAGTTGAAATTAATTTGAATTAATGCTCTCACCAAAACAAGCACTGGTTCCATCCATCACTCTTACGGGTGCCGCTCGCAAAAAGCTTGAATACAACTTAGATTAAAGGTAAAACCCGATTCATCGATACATTTTTCAGTGATAGTGCCTCTGCACGACCTATGCCCGATAACTTCAGGCTTTCGAGTGACTATGAGCCTGTTTTCAGATAGTGACCTAAAGAAGGCACATAGAGCGGGGCAGGGCGGGGGGCGGTATTAAAAAGCAGTTTCCCTGGATTTCGGCCTAGTCGGACCGAGTCACGGCCCTAACCTAACGACCCAGTAGAGGCAGTGAGTTATGTTGCATTCTCTTCTATTCTATATACAACAAACACTTTTCACCGAATTTCACCCTCGATAGTATATTCTGCCACTGTCGCTTCGGTTGTGCCCCTAATGGTCGTGTGGTGGTTGATAATTAAATATGAATATATACAACAGACTTTGATTTATGCACAATACAGTTCTATCACACTTAAAATAGTGTAACGGTGGCTTTGTCAGGACGGACGCAGTTGCTATATGGGAAGGCGAGAGAGGGTTGGCTGCGATTCTTAATGCGAATCAATAAAAAGGAAGATTTTCCAACGACCATTCACAAACATCCTAGTAATCCTCATAATCTCGAATACAATGTATGCGGAATGATTGCTACCTACGCTGATCTGCTCAGTATTCTACTTATTGTCATTTATTATGGCACTTTAACTCGAAAGGAACTCGTGCTGTGTTCCTCATGTCGACCCCTGTTTTGATTAGGGTCAATTAATAATAAACCTACGGTCAATTAATAGTAAACCTACGAGAAACCTTCCTATGGTTTTCGTTTTAGGCATGCTTGTATACTTTTTTTTTTTTTCGAGCTGGCCCTCAGCTGTTCCCCTTTCTAACCCCGACAGGTCCTCATAGTAATGCTTGTATACTTGATTAGCTTAAAGGTAACCAATATATAGCAAATGTGCTGCTCCATCCAAAGGGGCTGATCCAGACGCATCTTTCCTAGCCTCTTCAAGGAAACATCCCAATCCTCGACATATGCTTTTCGTTGTCCCATTCGTTCGCTAACATTGAGAGGAACGGCGAAGAGGAATTCGGACGTCTTCGGCCCTCCGCGCTCGCTCCTGCTGCTTCTGACTGGATATGCCCCGGGTAAAAAGAAGCTAAATTGAAGCCTCCAGCAGAAATTACAGCACCGCTGCAGGAGAGACGCGGCCCCTCGAGCGAACTAATACGCTCTTCACCGCTGTGTCCTCAGCAGATAAGAGGAATATCGTTTTTCTTTCGAGATTAGTTGACCGGCCACTGAACAATGTTCCGTTCTATTGAACGCACGCAGTTGTATCTTAGTACACAACTGTGGGAACGTAATACGCCTACGCTAATATGTGAATGAGGTTTAGACAGGTTAGCGTTACCTCATACGTACCCAAGATACCTTAGATATCTGGAGAAGTAGGGCCATGAACAAGCTCGAGCTGGGTCCGAGCTACGAGCAGCCCGCGCATTGAAACCGCTTTTTAGCCCCTTGAGCTGTTCCTTGTGATTGCTTTCCGTTTATAGTCCATGTGACTTACGGCCCTGTCCTCCGGCTGTCGGAACACAACAAGCTGCACGGAAATTTTGGCTTCTTATTGCGCTATCGATCTACAACGAGAGGCTGTTGAAGCGTGTAGCTCTCACGCGCACCGTCATCGGATGTTCTATATAAAACTGTACTCGACTTAATCACTCACAGATAAATCAACTCCATTCGTTCAATCTCTAGGCAGGACTGTTTCAGCCTCGTCTCGTGATCGCGAGCAGCATAAACCCGCAGCAATAATAGACTCGTCGCGGGACCTGATCCATGTATCGCGGGTCGTGATTCCAGCTGTTATAGGCTGCAACAGCACATTTCACCGTTGTATTACAATAAATACCTATTCGGTGAAGGCCAGCACCATGTACAGATCCAAGCCTACCTTCCGTACGTCTCCGAATGGCCCTAAATAGCTGGGAACGATATATGAGTGGTAGTTATCGGTGGCGTGGGCCTCGCCGTGTCCGCTTCACCAACCGCTCCGGAAAGGACAGTTTCATTTCCGTTCGGGGAGGGAGCGAAGCCGCCAGCTGATCCTCTCGCTAGCAGCAAGGCACTCACGGCAATTCCTGTATGGCCTTGGTCTGACGCAGTCCTCCTGTGGCCCAGAGAAGGGTAGGTTAGAAGTATTCCCTGTTGGGCACGAGAGTCACCCCTCCGGACCCCGCGACCCCCGCCGGAGTTTTTCGCGGATCTCATCGTCATCAGCGCGGCCAACCAACCGGGAGCGTCCGTCCATTGTCCAGAGGTCCACGTCACCTAGCAAATGGGCAACTCGACGAAGCAGGCAAAGCACGCCGACCATCGATGCAGCTGTTATACGTTACTAGCTACTTAGTGCCCCTCCGGCTGTTACGCGAGAGCAGGCCTGTATGTCGATGAGACTAGCAGTACCCAGCCGGCCAGCGGGTGAGTGGCGGCAGTTTTAAAATGGCCGCGTTCGCTTCGTGCTCCCTGCCCCGGCCTTACCTATATCGTCTCGAGAGTGGAACCACCCTCGTAACGGATCATTGGAAACTGCGCGAATTCGGAGGGCCGCCACCAAGCTGAGCACACACCAAGCTACCCCGGAGTCCAACGCGCTGGGTGGTCCCACTCCATCTGAGTTGGACGGCGCGGCACTTTCTCTAATAACTGCTTCGGCAGGTTGTTGTGCTGCCGCTACACTTCCCATTCTATTCGGGGCAATTTGGACAGATTCGACGGACGGATACTTGGACTCAATGAATCGTCGGAGGGGCCACTGTCGCATCTCTGCGGTGCAGCTGAAGCGGTCTTGCGAAGGTCGCTGCCCCAATGACCATCAACGAATGCAATCAGTTTCGGCTACGTAAATGTGGATGAATTGACGAGTAAACGTTGGCTGGAAAATAAGCTGAAACACTGCTGCGGCCAGGAGGACATTCACCGTGGAAAGAAGGGGAGTAGACGCCTCACGAATTTGACTTACGAAATTCGGAGTTTCCAAATTTTCTTAACCGACATTTGCTTGGCCTCCGTTCAATGTGTATATCGATGTGTTCCCAGGAAATTCTGCTGCTGGCAAAAAAATAAGCACGATAGAACGGGGCAACGTCAGAGGTGTCCTATTTGAGGCCATAGTAGCGCCTCAAGTGATGACTCTCATTTCAATAGAGCGATTCGTTCCATTTCCATCTACGAGACATGCAAACTTGAACACCTAGAAGACCTCGACCGCCGTAATTCAAACATTGAAACAGGGTCGTGGCGAAACACGCTCATCAACCGTCATTCTTTCGCTGTTGGGTTCCCCGAAAGAACTGCTGAACCGTTTCAAGGTGTAAAACTAAAACAGAATCTGCAAAAATAAAGCAAATCTCAAAGTTCCGCCGTGACTTTCCGGCCGGAATAATCGCCTTCTCACCATCCGTCAAGAGCCGCTTCGTAGGGGGATGCATTCTTACAAACAAGCGATTTTCACACAAACGCAACTTGTGTCAAACAACAACAGAAATCAATCGAAAATGAGAAATTCGACTCGGCCAAACGACGCTTTGGGATTGCTTGCACGAGTTCAGATAATTACATTGTCGAGACTTGTCTAGATATTAAAATACAAATTATATTTTACTTAAGCGTTTTTTTGTTTGATCGTTGTAACGATTTTAGATTCGCATTTTCAAGGGGTCCGTCTTACGAAGCAATGCGAAAGCGGTACCGTGGACGTTAAATGTTGGCTGAGAGTCAGCCCGAAAAAGTTTAAGTTTAAGATTCGCTCAAACTTGAACGATACTGTAATTTAAAAAAGGTGAGAAAATATATCGAAAAATAAGTACACATTCCTTTAGCCAATCTACCTCGTTACTGATAACGCTATCTATTAGAGTCTATGTTCCAGGAGGGGGGGGGGGTCTGTTGTCCTTACGGCAAGAATCACGACCCTGGAACATTGTCCCCTTTTATCGCCTGCACCGACCACACATTCACGGTGCACTGAACTCAATTTACACCAAAGTAATGTCTGTCTGACAAAATCGCACTTGCTCTCCACTTACTTTTGGCCTCCCGCACATCAACTGACTCGTCCTGCAGGTGCAGAACCTGTGACCTGCTAGCCTTTTCTGGCCAGTCGATTCTCCGAGAATGTTGTCCTACACGAACACAATCCAAGATATGAGAATCGTCTATCACCTTATTGATAGATGTGGAAATAACATCGAATGATGACGCTGTAATCGATTATCTCAATGAGGACGAAATTTCGCTCTCATTATATTTACACAGATCTCTATAAGCACCACTATACAGACTGATTTGCTGTTGATAATACTACCTCTTATTTGTGCTTTCCATTACTTTCGGCTATCTCTCGTATACTTTGGGTGGATCAGCTGACGACGCTCGTTTTCGTCAGCAGGGGGCAATAATATGAGATTAAGACAATACGTACTGAGGTATAACCCACCGAGAAGCAATGTAAAATAAGAGAAGTAAAATAATGAATCCATCGTGTCTGAGTGTCTCAAACCCACGTTTTAATTTATATAACAATTATATATATAATAATTATAGAATTTATAAATATATATATATATATATATATATATATATATATATATATATATATATATTGCACAGTAGGCTTCGATATTAACGAAACCATCACTGCGGCTCCACGCGAGCCGCAGTGATTACTCGGACTTTAGGCTATAATTCAAATTCAGTTGAAATGTATTCATCGGAAACAGATTTAGCCTCAGATAGCTCCGTTTCGGTTTGCCCATAATGCGGAGAGTCTGATGCCACTGCACTCGGAGCCTTTCTACTAAAATGTGTACATACGACACTCGCTATGCTGAGAAAAACCGTCATGCAGTCGTCCCAGGGGTCCTGTCGTTTATTGCCCCTGCTGGAGTGGTTTCTACCCCAAGGAGACGTTCTCCCCCGAGAGGTCAAGGTCCATACGCACAAAGCATCGGCACTCCCGTGGGCAATCTCGTACCGATGCTCGAATTGGAGGCTATGCTGCTGAGGCTCCTATGTACAATGATGCGCGAGATGGGTGAAACTTCGACACTGCCCGAGCGTTCGCTAGAGCTTCTGTGTCAGCTGAGTACAACAGCAGCTGCTGCCTTCTTCCTAGTCTTAGCTTGCGTAGGCTATGCCACGCTTCTGACCCTCCTTTACCTGGGACAGGGCAGGAGCTACGCTCACGCCGCTGACATCCATCTACAAGCGCGTCTCCAGGCCGACTAGAAGTGACCCAGCATCGGTCCCCGTAGATCCGCTGCCATAGGCTTCGAAAACAACTCAATGTGCATGTTCAACCAGCGTCAAATTCAAAACAGCTTATTTACCCTTGACATGGCAGTCGGCAAATCCCCAAATAACGCACTGTTAGTTCGGCAAGAACCTTTGTACACTCGATCCATCAGACGATAAAATATGGCGGGCGCGTCTACGAGCGCGGAGGGCATTCAGCGGCTCTGATAAACGCTGACAGGGCTACGAGGATGAGATCTCTCCTTTTCCGCATTATGGACATCCACCTGACCAGTGCTCGCTCACTTTGTCGTTATGAGCAAGTGAAATTCAGAGAGTTGGCCAGCTCATCGATAGTATCCCTAGTCCGCGCTAAGGGATCGATATCGCGCCTGTTTTGTTGCCTGCAGTCTAGGCAGAAACGAGTCGGGCCTTAGTTTTTCTTCACTGAGATGGTCTGGGAGCTTCCCAGCTCCTATTCCAACATTTTCTCAACCTCTTATGATCTGCCAACCGACCATCGTCACTTGTCGTGGTGGGGCGTCCAGTAGTGAGACATCCCCCTGTGGGTACAAGATGACGGACAACACCCGTGCAAGCTAGCGGATCCTATAGCCTCCTTGAACAGATGTTTGTAGTCGTTGAGCACTGTCCGGCACGCGTTCCCCCAGACAACGGAGGGGGCTGCTTTCTCCTACTGGGCCGGATTGCTACAATCAAGCTCAAGGGTATTCCCACGAAGCGGATTCCTTAAAAACCACGTATATATGCATATATATATTTTTATATATATATAGACGTAGTTAACCTGTATGACTATTCATGTATATGGTCATACAGGCTCGCTACGTCCACTGTACCATTATAAGCTGTTCGACTGGTTGCAAAAGGGTCGTGATTGACTCTCGTCGATTGCTTCCCCTCGACGGCGGCGGCCTCGACTTTGCTGGAGCTAGCACCGAGCGCCGCTCACTATCCACCGCCGCCATCGAAGCGCTTCCTTCAGCGCGCTGCGAAGAGGCAAACCGCTGTACTGGCCAGAGCGGTGGCGGTAGCGGCAGCGTCTTGCTCTCCTCCTCGTGGTCGAATCTCCTCTCGTGGGATGTTCGCGTCTGCTTGGTCCTTTCCACCAACGGATGCCACCGGCTGGGTGCCTTTCTCCCATGCCTGTTCGACGGGTGCTTGTGTCGTTCCACTTTCTCAACGGCGACCTGCCCTCTCCCCAAAACCTCCCTCGAGCAGAGTCGACTTGTGAAAGAGTCGGGACCACCGACCAGCGAACTAGCACAGACCTGAGAACCGCCTGCGCGGACGAAACAGCACCGAACATCGACGATTACTGGTGCAGCGGCGGCGGCGGCCGATGTTCCTGCTGCTGCTGCTTGGTGCGTCCGAGCGAGCGGCAACGTCATCTCAGACCCCTCAGCGCGGGGAGTGAAGTGCCTCGACGTTACTGCTGACGGTGGAGGTGCTGTGGCGCACTGTCATCGTGCGGCCGTGGATACGCGCACCCGCTTACGGCACAACAGGCAGAGGATAACGCGCGTGAGAGAGAGAGAGAGAGCAAACAGGCTGGACAGCGTTCAAGTGGCTTGAATGCCGGTAGCAGGGATCGAACGGGCACCAGCAGCACTTACGGCGCCGGAAGCACGAGCCGAAGCCAGAGGAGGCAAGCAGCCCATTATGCGTACGTCACAAGAACGCGTAGAGTAGAGCCGGGCGACCTCCTCCCCCATGCGCGCGTAGGCAGCCCAAGAGTGTTCCCCGTGCGAGTGCTTGTTTGCTTGTCTGCCCCCGCCTGGTGAGATCAAATAATGCGCCCCTTAACGGCGCTGGAGGCGCCTACTCACTCGAGCAGATCAACGAAGCGGACGAGGAGAAAGCTGACAGGGATGATACTCCAGCGGCTGTGAGCTGTGTGTCCTTCTTCTTGTTCGTCCGTCTGGTGCCGCTGAAAGACGGTGTTACTTAGGATGAGCGAGTGAGAGAGAAAAGACGCGGAAGAATATGTATATGGCCGAATCGAATACGCCAGCAGCGGCAATCAGTGACAATCACGCCAGCCGGCCAAAACAGGGAGAATTGTTGCACTACGTACACACTTCATATTGGCTTCGTGTCGAGTAGTGAGGAGGCAGTGGTTGAGCCTGTTTTCACAATGTGTGTCAACCTGGCGGTAAACCGATGACCAGGCGGCGGTCACGAGTGTTTCTATCGGTCGTCGCATTGTGTCCAGTCACAACAAGCCCCGACCGCCCGCCCGCTCAGTTATCGAGTCTTGTCAAATCCAAATGCGTGAGTACCTACCTACCTACCTGCCTACATATATATATATATGTATGAATATGTATATATATATATATCTAGCAGCGAGTGACCGCTGGGATAAGCAACAGTTCGATGAGCCAGTAGACAAAAGAGAAGACATCAATGATGCGTCGCCCTACGATCGTCGATCGACAGTCTCATTTCCGTACTTCAATGCTCTACAGCTGGTTCGGCCAGTGACGTGTAACGGAGACGACACAAGCGAAACGCGCACGGCCCGGCTAATTTGACACTACGCTGTGTACATCTGCTAGGCTCGATCGATGATCTCGGTCATTAGCTGGCGTTAACTCAGCCACTCAAACGGTGACAATCAGTGGTCGAAATCGAAGACAACACAGTTAGCGCGTATACGGCGAGTGACCTCACGCGTACGCACTGTACATCGTCGAAACAGCATCACTGTGTGACGATCATCCCGCGCCGGTAACAAGCCACGGAATCAGCTGGGCGACAACAGCCAAACGCGGTTTTTCTCACTGAGAGTGTTGGCGGGGACTGCAAGAGCTGGCTGTCACAGAATTACGTGGCGGACATCGACGAGACGCGAAGCTGCGTACCTCTATCACGAGTCACCCGATCAGTGACTGCTAGCATTGGAGAACGGGTGCCAATGCGTGTGACGATTGACGGTCGTGCACGGCGACCGTGTGCGTGACAAGCCCGGCAAGGCGACGTGCAGTGAGACGCTGCCCCGCGCGTGTTGTCGTGTCCAGGTTTGCCCGACCCGGTGGTATAGTTCTGTGCACAGAAACCTGTGTCCTCTCTCTTGTGTGATAACCATGTGCAGATGAAACACTGTGTATATATGTGTGTGTGTGTGTGTGTGTGATATGATGTAATGCCATCTGGTCTGATTGTGTGCAACAATCCAAAATCGATTTCCCTCAAAGGAGCCCCGTCGACAGTTATGAACAGCACCGAAATTTTACTGGAAAGCGCGTCCCCAGCCGGTACCCAACAGCATCGGACGATGGGTATCAGGTATATATACCTTGTGCGCTGGCCGCATTGAAAGCTAGCGTTGCATGATTTCGAACGAGAACGACCACCATCACGTAATGTCACGGTCGCTTCGAGCTTGAAGCCGACGGCAACAACAATCGACGCTATTCCATCAGGAAAGAAACACGCTCAGGGTAGCAGCCACACACACAGACACAAAGATCAATCGTGTTCGTCACCGCGTCAACACCACGCGTGAGTATTGCCCGATGTTGATTAGTTTCATTTTGTTGTGATTCTTCGAGCTAACGTCGAGACGTGTTACCTTGATACCGCTGGCCCGCCAGCAGAGCGCAACGAGAAAGCATGTTGCCGCGTGTTACAAATTGAATTCAAGTTAAGCAGGAGGAGGAGGATAATAAATAAAAATAATAATAAATATAATTATACTTATATGCGAAAGCTTATTACTGCTGCTGCTGCTGCTCGTGTCACTACTAATACACCACACGTTATGGTAATGTGGATGAAACTAGAGGATACGAGCGGGAACCAAGACTGAACTGACTCGGACCCGGTGTAGAATCGAACGATGCTATTAGTGCCAACGGGATGAGCCAGATAGTATCCGGGGCTCGTGGTTACCTCTCCTTTCGGAGCACTTCCTTTTCCCAGCTCAAAAAGTCTTCCTCGTTATTAGTCGCAGTCGGCAAATATCAGACAGTAAAGCCGTCGACGAATCAAGGCAGCCTTGTCGGCAGCCTGACCCTGAAAGCTGTTTGTTGACCCTGAACCAATATCAGAACATGCATATCGGGTACGGATGTGCCACTTCAAGCTGAAAGATACACCGACCTGTGCCGGTTCCAAGTGAATCACCATCGAAAATTCTACATCGATGAAATGATCGTTCCGTTATCACTCGCAACGACTACGAAGAATACGGGCAATGTCTCTGATCTCGTTAGCATTTCTTTTTTTCCCAATGTACGCAGTCTATCGTGTCCGTCTATCCGCGATGTATGCACGCATCACTGAAGTGATGACTCTTCCGAGTTGAATTTCTCCGTAGAAGGTGTTTGACACCACGGTGCCAAACACTAAAGCGCGAGAGATGTCGCACGAAAACATGAGATTTGCCGAATGAAGTTATACATTGGCTCGTTCGTCGAAACGACTATGCCAAACTGGCAGGGTGGTACCGACGGTGGTGTTGACAATGCACTCTCGAGATGTAACAGCATCGTGGCATACTCGATACGATGCAATGGAGTCCTTTACTAGCCTGCCTATTCACCAGGCAAATGCCAACCCGTTACCGGTCACATGAACGGGCACCAGCCAGCTGTGGCTGTCCGAGCAGCGGCGATCTACTACTGCAATGCTACAACTATCACTGACGGTCTACGCTGGCGTCGGGGCTGAGCGGTTACCTTCGATAGGCCAAGTGATCGTGCCGTCCGCAGGACAGCGCGTTCTACCGAAGGTGGTACGTTCAGCCTTTTTACACCATTGATGGACGCCCGAGAGCCAAGAGCTCGACAACCTGTGGGGGGATATACGCGACACTATATCGTTGACGTCACTGCGATAACGGTAATACGGCAGGTAACTGCTACGATGTGTTGTGAAGACAGAGAGTCGCAGAATGTTGCTAGATGTGTATGCATTACGCGCATGGACTATAGCATTTCAGTGTGTATGGGAATGTCTTTCTTGCAGCTGCGAAGACGATGATAATCGAAGTCGCAGCCGCACACTGCCTCCATTTTAGTTTGTGCGTTTTGATAAGGTTCTCTTTTGCGCATTTGGTAGCTGATGTGACTAGTTTACAGTGACGTTATTATTATATGTTTCTGTGGTATTGCGGAAGCGCTTGTAGTGGGCTTGTGCCTCGTGTCGATCCGCGGCATCATTGATCAGAAGATTGAACAACGGTTCAATGCTTATATATATATATATATATATATATATCGCTGAAAGTATCCGTCGCTCCTTGGCTCTTACTGAAGCCAAACATGTATTTACATATGACGACTTTCATACAGTAACCGTAGTCAACCGAGTGCTGTGAATGGTCATAGATTTTGCGTCACATAGCGACGGTGAGGGATTGTTGGTTCAGCCAGAAAACCAAAAGTGAAAATGTGAAATTGACAGTTGTTACCTGCTCCAACACCTCGACTCGGTGTCTTCGGCCAGGTCGTGCTGCTAGTGGTGGTGGTGGTGGTCTGCAGTTACCACCTGACTGAACGCCAGAAATTTCGTAGCTGTAATCTCATCCACTAGCCAACAATCCGCGATTATTATTATGGTCGATTGCTCAGGTTGATGCGTTTTCGCTCTCGTTAGCACGGCAAGACAGAAAAACTCACACAAGAACACCACTATATATATACGGATATATATATATATGTGGTGGTGTGCGAAGTTTGGTGTACGTGTGCGTTTCTCTCTTTGTTTCTTTCTGTCAATATCTTTCCTGTGTACATTTCCTATTGTGAGTTCTCTATGTTTCCTTGTGCAGCCCGCACAAGCTCGCCGGTATCGCGCTGCAGGGACACACGGAACAGTATATATATATATATATGAAACCATGTATACAAGCATATGTATACGAAACACAACATCGTCGCTGTCACCATTGCCACTCGGCATCGCTCTGCCCCCTCTAATGGCGTGCGCACACACAGACCCACAGACACCGCCGTGACGTCAGCGCGAAACGCGACCACCACCACCACGACCAACCACCACTCTGGATAAAGCCGTCCACGGGTGGCGATTCTTGTTGGTTCGCTCGCTCGTCCGTTCGGTTGCTTTGTTGCTGCTGTTGCTGCTTGCTTGGTTGGTTGGCTGCTTTCGCTTGTCGCCACGATTGTCTTCGCTTGATCGCGCGTATATCCATAGGAAGAAGCCAGTCGGCTGCCGGCTACCGGCAACTACTCACCTCTCAAGAGAGGGTCTCTCTGTCTTTTTAACCGGTGACTGCTTAACTGTGTAACTGGCGTTGATAACGACGTACTATATATATATATATATATATATATTTGTACCAGCCCTGCTTGTAAAACCGGCTGGCGTCCACAAACGCCACTTGATAGTACTTTTACCTACTAGTTTCAGTGGAAACCACCATGAGACGATTTTTTTTGTTGTCCCCGGCTCCAGCCCCACTACTGCAGCTATATGCAGCTACTGCAGCTCCCGCTGAGCGAACTTACAGTAGCAGACATCGATTCGCTACAAAGAACAGTAGTAGAAATTATTGAATGATTGACGAAGCTGTTGCAATGGCGAATCAACAGATTGTCAGCAGCTACGCGCCGCGCTAGCAGCAGCGGCAACAATAACAACGAGCCGATAACTCGTAAAATAGCGAGAGGAAGTCCTTGAAGATGATGAAGATGGACAACGAGACGGACAGATGTAATCAGATCAGATAAATTGATAGGTAGATAGATAGATATAGCCTGTGAGCTGCTGTTGTTTCCACCGTTGCTGGCTGGACGGCCAACAACTTCGTGTATAGGGGCTAGGGTTATATTGGGAACGATTATACAAACGACGACAATCTGATACAATCTGCCCAACCCGCTACATTTGTAGGGGTCGAGTTTGTGCAGGTTGCCGCCAGCGGACGCCGCTCATCCGGCCGGACTGCTACGACTGCCGTGCATAAGCGAACTGCGTAGTCATTAGAGTGGTGAGAGAGCCCTTGGTGGCCGTGGTAACAGCCGAAGCAGCCTCCGCTAAACAGCGTCGCAACGCTGCTGCAGGGTCTTAACTGCTTGTAACCGAGCGGCGTCTGGGGGCGACGTAAAGATTGCAGGAGCATAGTGCGTTGTGCAGGAACACCTCGAGCGTGAACGCACGTGACGGGGTCGACTAATGAGAGTCGGCCTGTCAGGCTTCCAGAGATTACCCTTATCAAAATCCGAGATGACAACCGTATACATTTCAAATGCGAATGGCTGAATGACGTTGCTGACGAATTTGACCCTTGGGAGATGCGTGATTTCTTCAAATTTCAAAATCTCTGCTCCGTGTGTTGGCGTCTGCGACCGGCCAATAGACGAATGGCAATGGTCGCCACGAAACTATCCACAGCTTCGAACGGGTCCGAAGCATATTGTCAAACACAACGCGTGCTCGCTTTCGTGCGTAGACCACGACGTTATCTAGAGAATATCTCATATGCGGCAAAAAGTATAAATTAAGTATTTGCACGCCGCTAAGATTCCGAGTCACCATAGGTCAACATTGCATATGACAGACAGACAGACAGCATATGCTTCCGCCTTTAGAAAGGCTAATATTTTCTGCAAAAAGAAAAACCCTACCCATCTGTGCTAAACAAAAAATCCTATGGTCCTGCTTTATGTAAGCTCTGCTGTGCGTACCCGCGTTGGCCTGCTGTTGGCTTGATACGGCGGTCAAATATTTGTTTACCGATCGAAGCAGCACAGCGAGCAACGTCTAAGCGAAGTTTATGGGTTGAGATAGCATCGACTATGAACATCGACGGGCTTCCGCTCTTGAGACCGAACGGCTGCAGGTCGGCCACTCACGCCATTCGGAGAACGTCGTGCTTCGACCGAGGCTTACTGAAATTGTCACTATATATATATATACATATATATATATATATATATATATATATATATATACATATATATATATATATATATACATATATATATATATATATATATATATACATTTTCCGTTGGCATCTTCAAGTGGGCGAACCTGTTTATGTACGTGAGACAACCTAGAGGTCAGGACGTACGAAATGCGAATCCAAACCACGATTTCAAGCGAGCTGTACTCGTTGGGGGGGCTAAATTCACATGAACTAAGCATGGAGATAGGTTTTAGTTAAAATAACAACTATTAAAAATATGCAATAATATAACAACATTTGAAGAACAATTTCTCACATGTTGTTTCGTGTAAAAACGACCATTTTTCTATGTTCAACTTGTGTCGCGACCACTCGTCGACGGTATGTCGCCGACGTGCGCTGGTCAAATCATTCGGCGAGCACTTTGTGGTGCTACAACGATGCGGTCCGAATGCGGTCGCACGCCTGTAGTGACCGGAGTGTAAGCTGTTATAGGCTAATGTGATTCGTCACAATACCCGAGCAAAAGCAACAACTGGCGAATAGGCAAAGAAAAATGAGTTGTATGCGAAGGTCTCGCCTCACCGTTGGCAATTATTTATTGTCGTTTCTGCTGTAAATCCCCGCAGCGGTGGATTGATATGGCCCCGGCATTGCCTGAACTGATCGGTATGTAGGCAGCGGCTCATACCTCGCTGCTATGATGTCCTCGTCTTAGTTAGCATTGTAGGACGCGCCGTACAACAAGGAGATGCGTTCCCCTTTCAACGTAAACATACAGGGTGCCCCCAGCGATCTATGATAACTAAGTAACGATGTCCATATGCACCGGAGCGCTGCGTATTGCCCAGCAATTACGAGCATTTCCCGTAGAATAGGTACGAAACGCAACTCGAGAGATAGCAATGATTTGGCATTATTCAGCGAGGCGCGAAGGGGTACAACACACCACGCTGAAATTTGTTGTATCGTACAATACTTGCTCTATATGGGCCTGCATCGGTATACGCAGGTAGTCAGCTATAATTGATGCTCTCTCATGGCAAACACGTCGCAACGTTGACCTCGCCGTCAGTCAAGGCTCCCGTGGCGCGTCGGCTGTGGACCGAGAAGGGCCAACATCATCAGCATGACAGCCACTGGGCCAACAGCCACTGTCGTTCATCGCAAAACATAATTAACATTTGAATTCAAAATCATCGTTCGTTGTCGCTGATGATTCTCTTCCCTGCCCGTTCGCAGTTTCGCGACACTCGCTCTGGAATAATTTAACGTTACCTCCACGTCATGGCATCGGGCGATATACAGAGCGTGCGGTTGGTTGGGTCGTACCGCATGGACGCGAGGAGGGGTGCCTCCAGAGACAGACACAATCGAACAGATAGAACCCGCACCGCCGGCCGGCCGGCCGGCGACTCTGACGAGTGCGTCCGCCTCGGCCGTTCGCGGCTGCTGATGATGGTAGCGTAGCCGCCAGCCGGGTATCACTTGTCCATTTTTGTTTCAGACATTTTGTCAGTAGTCGTCAGTGATGCGCACGTCAACCTGGCGGTGACCCCTGAGTCTGCCCTCAAATCGAGGAATCCGGCGTTATTTGATGCTGGGCCATGTCAAAGTGTCGCGGCAGCAGCAGCAGTAGCAGCAGTAGTTTTCATAGTATGCCTGTGAGCGGTAAAGGAATCATATAGCAGGCCCTCAAGCAGTGGCCGGACGGATGCATATGAATGAATAGAGGCGACCAACAGTTTGGTCGGGATGGAACAAGCTGCACCTCTTCGCCTTGCTCTTGCACGGGAAGAGGATTCTGAGTGAAGGCGTTTAGCCGGGCTGCCGAACCGCTCTAAGTGAGAGATTTTCTTCACGCTTATGACTCCGCCTTCATCATCAGCAGTAGCATCGCGCTTGATGCGACTCGCGGAAGCAGCAACAGAATCATTGCCATCATCATCAATAACAACGAGACAACCTGTCGTTTGCCACCGAGCCGCAACGGCCGCGGCCGGCAACACAGCGGGACGAAACAGGCACCTGCTTTGGACAAGGTACACGGCGGGCTGGAGATATGGGACGTTTGTGGGACGCAGCTGGCCGCTGCGTCAGATAACACCGCCAGGCTTGAACTACTCTCTGTCTATGGGCTGGGCGCTGAATTTCGCATCCCAGCCGCCCCAACTACCATACCTCACACGAGCCTTGACAGTAAGCTTTCAGTCAGTTGCGTTACCTCTTCCTCGTCTCTCAGCAGCGATAGGGTAATAACGTTCGGAGTCTGGGAGACGCTTCGGGGGGGGGCGAGGGAAGAATCCGCTTCAGGAGATGCGGTTCTCCTTTATCGGCTAGGTGCCAATGTAGGAAGAGGGAGCGGCTGAGGAGAAGGCGGCGGCAGCAGCAGAAACCCGTCCCTCGAGAGGACGGCGGATGCCGGTTGGCATCGTGCCATAAGTGGTCTTCGTGGTGCCCGTCATTCGGTCCGTGTCCAAGCAGCGGCAGCGGTGAGAGAAGGTGAAGACGATCCACGTGGTTTGTCTCGAGTCAGCCAGTCAGGAGGCAAGCACACGGACGCTGGCTGGCTCGCGAGCTCAGTCGTTCGGTCGCTCAGTCACGCGTAGGAAACGCGGCCGCGCCAACGAATGCCGGCTGACCCGAGCCGAAAGCCCCTCCCGACCGGCTGAGACGTACAGCTCTGGCTTCTGCTACCTGGCGGCGGCGGCGGCGGCTTCCCGCCTCTGGGAACTAGCTCTATTTTGCCGCATCCGCTGCCTAGCGTCCCCCGTTCCGCGCGTCTCGCCTCTCAACGAGGCCAATGAAGGATGCCGCTGTTTCATTGCGTGTGGATGTGGCTCCACGCCGCTATGAAAAAATCGTTGCACTGCTGCCGCATGGCAACCGTGACAGCGCCGCCTGCAGCAACAGCGACCAACTGCTGCCGCAGCAGTCTGGGGCGCAACGCGCGAGGGAGTGTGAGAGAGAGAGAGGGAGAGAGAGAGAGTAGAAGGTCGGTGGGAGCTAACGGCGCGGGCGTGACGCTGTGCGTTCCGTTGCCGCTGCCGTCGTTGTTGCTGTTGTTAGCGTCGATGTTGTTTGTCCGCCTGGCAGTGCAAAGGAGCGAACTCGACGTGCTCAACTCGAACCAAAAAAAGACAGTTGCCGAACGGGACACGGGAGGACCCAAAAGGAAGGGAAGGCCAGAAAAGGACGGCTGGGACCAGGCCCGTCACGGGGCCCCTGGCGCATCCGCCGCCGCCGCCGTCGCCAGCAGCAGCAACAGCAGCAGCAACAACAACAAGCGAATACAGTGTTGCGGGATATAGAAATAGGGGACGCGGCACTGATGCGGATGAAGGGCGCAGTGAACATAGAGATGAGATGATGGCCCAGAGAACGGAACCATTGGGGCTGCCATATGGATGAGGCTGTGTATGCTATGCGACGTCCTCTGCCGCCGCCTTAGGGCAACTGGGCCATCTACCGTGTGTTGCTTTCGTGGGATGTAGCCACAGCGACGACGTCCGTCGCGTCCATCTCTCCCTGCTCTAGCTATTGACGGCAATAGACACTACGAACAGATACGTGTCCGGTCTGAATAACAATAGTGTAGGCAGGTAACACACCCATGCACGTCCACACCTACACTCACCCAAGCATACTCAGGCCGTCGTCATAATACCCCAGCTATATGAACATATATATATAGAATGCAAGTCGTGTGCCTGTGTTCCTGAGATGAATGGTAGATTATTTGGTCGGTACCTGGCCATCATGCCACTAAGATAAAGCTGCAAATTACAATATTATTATAAAATAATAGCCAAAATAGGCAAATGACTGAGAGACGTGAGTACGAATACAGTGGTGGGCATAAACTTAAGGCACCCCTATATTTCAACAAATCGTTACAAGGAGCACACATTTGACCAGATCCTGGTAAATCTCGTTGACAGTATGCCAAACCGAGTCTTTAACGTTATAGTTAGCAAGGGCGGGGCCGCACGGCACTGATTAGCACAAGAAAACGAGAATTAATTCAGCGAGAATACTCGATAACTGAGAGTGCCTTATCATTTTACACACCCTAAAGATGACACAGTATATTGTAGCAGGCTGCATTCAACGTTATATGCGCTGTTCTTTGTGGTGTGTATATTATTTGACACGTACATTAATCTAACAGAATAAATTCCTCAAATGTGTGCTCCTTGTAACGATTTATTGAATATGTATTACATATTATGTATGATAAATAATATAATATTCCTAATTTGATTTTATAATATAATAACAGTTGGCCAATTATGTATTCTGCCTCGTACAACATATGGTCAGAGAGTAAACGAAGTCGCTCTCTCGGTGTCATGGTTCCATGATTATGCTTTGTTGTTTACCGCGAATTCAAGCTAATTAACAGTGCAGCGCAGTTCTGTGCTGTTAAAAACACCCGCTTTTGAATACGATTAATAGATTATGAACACCAATCGGAGGAGACACTTAGGTGGGAGGGTTTGATCTCCACCGTTGCACATCTGCATTCAGGGGGGTCCGTCTTACAAGTCAATGCTAAAGCAGTATAATTTTCTTATATGGCCTTAGACGAATCATTCCATACCGAGTTTTTGATATACCTAGAATAAACCGTCATAGTTCTAATGTGACATTTGGAGTCGAGTGTGTGATGCAAATACCTTCAATTCGTTGTTCGTACCGAGGCGAGAAATCATTCCAATGGTGACCTGATCCGCATGTGATCCGGTCAGGGATCAAGGACAGATCAACGCGCCGGAGCAGAATCTACTACAACCACTGCTGTCCAATAGAGAACGTCGTTGGCTGTAGCTGCCTTGCGAGCGAGTCTGGTAGCGGGCGAGCCAGCGGGCGAGTTCGTCCGTTGGAAAATGAGAGGGGTGCTAGTCAGCAGAGCTGTTGTGTAGCCTCGTTAAGGATCTATCTCTCCTTTATTGCATCGAACCGGAAGAGAGCTAAGCAGGAGTCACTGTGGCGTCTTCCGATGTTTTCTCTATCCTCGATTTTCGCTTAGGTCTCTCCCTCCCTCTCTCTCTCCCGTCCCGTTTGCTCAAGCCGGCCACCATCTGATATTAATTAGACGTAGCTAGCGTTTCGCGCTGCCTTTCTTTCTTCTGCTGACCGAACAGTCGGCCAGAGGCTGTCCCCCCTAGAGCATCCGGACGTCGAAGATTCTTCCGATCTAACCGGATCTAGCCTTGCTCCATCTTGCTCTCGGGACAATATCAGCTCGGCTCGCGAAGTCGACGCCACGAACTCCATGGCTAACGAAATCTTACTCATGGATAACTAGCTAACACCGTCTATTTTGGTCTTATATCTCTCTCTCTCTCTCTCTGTCTGTGTCTACCAACGGAGCGAAACGAAGGACGAGGATGCGAACAAGCGAGAATCATGATGCGTTTGAATATTTGCATCATTAAACAACATAGCCAGCAACGTCACAACTAACTCGAATCCACCTTGTTTTCGCTTCTGTTGATTCTTGTAGCGCTACCTAATTCCCTGTAGGACGATAAATCCCTGTTTTAAGAGCTGTCTGGGATCCTCTGACGCACGTGCTACATACCACCCCCGTATATAACCAACGAGCCATATTACCCCTGTGCATCCGTCGACCACCGCTCCCCCGGCCACGGCCAGGTGTATTTTCTGCATGCCCATGCCCCTTTGTTCATTCTGTGCCTAGTGCCGGCTTCTTGCTTAATAATCCTGTGTTTTTCAATCACTTGCACGGACCTTCTGCAAGAGAACGCGCAGCAGGAAATGCTGTATACGATGCGCAGACGGCGCAATAGACTACTTCGTGAGGCCTGTGGCAATTTTGGCTACCTTTTGCATTAGCTTATGGGGGGAGGCAGTCGCCGAAGTAACTGCGCTAAACGGGTGGGATCTCGGCCGGCTCGGGCCAGGGTACCCTGTCCGAGTTTGACGGCCGTCCGCCGCGTAGTACGTCCCCAATGTTCTTTTCTGCGTTCGTTCCTCCTCTCGAATCCTAATCCACACCATGAAACAGCGAAGTAGAACTCACCCCGGCCCCTGCACTATTTCCGTAGCTGACCCTCAGTGTCTTCGCTCTATGGCAGCCTTCTCTGCTACGACCACCACTACTACAATAACAACGGCTACTGCTCCGAACAGGACTGTAGGTAATGCACTCGGTCGAGGCCTGCCGCAACTTCTCCATCCGGCGAAGCGGGGCGGGTATCCTCCCACGGCCAAACAGAGCTGCTGTGGCCGCTGTTCAGCGAAACTATCGCATTGACAAGCCGAGCTAGGCCATACAAGCTAAACTCTCTCGCAAAGTTACAGGAGAAGTAAACCGCACCTCGGGGCCAGCTGCGTTCCGTTTCCTCGTCGCCACCCCGAAACTAGCCCCGACCCGCAAGGGTCCCCCTCATTCTCCTGCCGGAAGGCCAGCTTCTTTCTCGTGTGTGTGTGTGTGTGTTAGACGGCAAGAGTGGTAGCACTAAGTTCTGCCCCTGCGAGAGCGTACGTTAGCGTCCGGAGAACTGGCAGATACCAGGCAGTGTACCCGGGCAGTGGCCAGTAGCCTCCACTGTGCAGTTGCTGCTGCTGCTGCAGACGAAGGGGGAGCTTATGCAGACGCCCTCTGGCAAGCAAGCCAACACCTCAGAACGTCGAACACGACGTTGTTCCGAGGTCTTATAGCGGCGGAGGCCGCGGTAAGAGCGGACCAGCCGCCCTAGTCGCAGGGCCTTGTGGCAAGGTTGTAGCACGGCGGCACGGGGGGGTTGAACGAAGAAGTGTGCGAAATAGAACGAGAGAAGGACATAGAGAGGGAGAGAGAGAGATAGATCAGTACATGTAGACTAGCGGCTTAAGGATAGGCAGCTGGTTGTGTAGCAGAGTTCGACTGGAGGTTTGAGAGGCTTCCCTATATGAGAGCGTCGGAGCGAAGGAGCCTAGTGGCGCTCCATTCGTGAGTAAGGCCGGAGCGGGGCACACGGCTAAGAGGAGGCTGGCCAGTGTTCGTGCTTTCCCCACAGCTTCGGTCTACCCTTATATATATATATATATATATGGGCCTCCATAGCGTTTCGCTGTTCAGAGGACGGCGGCGGCAGCAGCACCATCACCACCACCACCACCGCCACGACGGCCGCTGTTGTAAAGCCGGGGACCTTCTTTTCTACCGGTGCCCGCCTACCTGCCGAACGTACCGCCTCGAAAGCCTTGAACCACCCTTAGCGAAGCAGCCTCTACTCGGCTGCAGCAGGCCCGAAACACAGGCTCTAGGCGCCGCCGGAGGCTGCGTGAGTTGGCCCCATTGGGACCAACCGTTCGTGTACCAACTGCGCTGTACACTCGCGCACCTTCGGCGAGAATCTAGCCCACCGCCTGTCGCTGCCACCGCCGTGCAACTACGACAACTACCGCCGCTTCGACGGCGATGACGACGAGCTACCGCCGCCAGCGTTTCTAGCACTGCTCCGTCTCGGGCTATACCACTGCCGTTGGTCCTAGTTGGCTCAAACAAGCGAGGCTGGAGGCTGCAACCAACATCGTCCCACGCCACCCTTCCGTACGGCTGCCCCGCTCCTCCGGCAGCAAGGTTACGGCGAGCTCTCAGAAGAAGTGAAGACTTTTGAGGGCCCGAGAGGGCGGACGAGGAGGGGGCCAGAGAGGCTTAGAGAGTCAGCGACTCCATGGTCCCTCCATGGCACCGCCGAAGGCAACTTTGTCGTCCTCGTAGCGGCAACCAGCAACGGCAAGCGTCCTCTCCGGCAAGTCGTTGTTGGTTGTTCGGTCGCCAGTTCCCGAGTATCTGCTCCTTCGCATCTTCGTCCGAAGCAGGCCGGTGTTCCTGCCGCTGCCGCTGCTGCTGGCCTCCTGCCCAGACCCGGCAGTATCGGCCCTTCTGACAGTTCAACTGCCGGAGGCTGAAGCCGACGCCGTAGCCGTAACTCTGTGTGCACGAATCCAAGAGGGCTACCTGCTTAGATCTACCTATCTATAAATCTATTCGTGTATATATGTATGTGTACGATCGATCGATGGAAATGTTTGCACATCGAGCTAGCAAAGATATAGGCGCAGATGCCGAAGGATAAGCAGTACGAACTTTGCATCGTCATTTGATCGCTCGGTTTCGATACGACGCTCATGTTGCAGTCACAGTCGTCGTACACATACATACAATACTATTATTATATGCATCTATGTAGATGAGCAGCTGTAGTATCATGATACAGAAGGGTCAGTACGGTTCGTTACATATGTATGTATAAATACACGGGCTGCCCCTAAAACATAGGTCGCCGACAAAGCGATCGGTCAGATAAGCACGCCACAATTTAAGTCAGGTAATATATATATATATATATTTATATATATAATATACCGTAATGTAATGGCTGATTTTAGCTATGGTGTCAATGGTGGATAGCTACATTAGGGTTGGTTGCTGTTTTGGGGATAGCGGTGCATAGGCTTCACTTATGGCGGAGCTGTTTTGAGTATCTACGTGACTGAGATAAACACGGCTATTGAAGTCGACAACGGCGGCAGCAGCAGCACCTCACCACTCTGGGTAATTAGTAGCGGTCAATAAGAGCCGCAGGGGGTCGAACAGATTGCATTCAGCTGATGGCAAGCCACCTCTCTGAAAGGAGGCGAGATTGCTTAATTATTACGATAATGCGGAGGCACAGAGATATTGCTTAATTGTTGAGTAAATCGATCGTGGTCATTATCTCACGTTCATACATCTATCACAAGTGGGACGCGTATCAATATGCATCTGCTATATGAGATAGCTTCGTTGTTATACAGCACGCACGGCGTTGTCTAGCTATTATAGTGAGTGTTTGCGAAGAACATATTTATGGACGGAGCAGAAAGAATATCGGACGTTACACAACTTATCGCAAGCAAGCCGCAACAAACAGATTCATGCAGATGAGCGTTTGCAGGAGTCACCGAGGCTTCCCTCAAAAGGACTTATTCAACGAAAATAACTCTCAAACAAAAAACAGTGTCGACTGTTAAATAATGCGATACTTCAGTCCAAACGGAAAGTGGTATTTGTGAACATTCGTTTGAAGGCTGAAGACCCTCCAGCTCTTGCCCGAGCAGAAAATTCTCGGTACATATGATACGGATGATATCACCACGGGAAAACTGTCAGTAGAGAAGCCACCTCTTCACACCTGAGGTCACGGCGCGATCTGATGACCTGTGACATCTTCCACTACAGGGAACACTTATCCAACCTGTGTATGTGTGTGTGTCCCTGGCCACTGTGGCGTTGCCGCCTCGACCATGATCACTTTCGTGGTAGAAACTGGAAGAGACTAAGAGTAGTGATGCGACAAGAACAACAACAACAATAGCATCGATTGAGCCCTTCGAACGCCATTAAAATCGATCGCTACAAGATCTAGACGCAGCCATATCTTCTAGGTTGTATATCCATATTCATTTTACCCCGACACTCAGACACATGTGACGCTTCGCGTCGAGCCTAGCCACAGGAATCGCCGTTGAGTGAGCTCGCCATTCACTGCTGCAATAGCGGTGGTGGCTGCTGCAATAGTGTGCAAAGTAAACAACGGTGGTGATGCAAGCGATGTTGCGCGCCACTTCTGCCTGGAACGCTTAATGCATTAGCCTATGAGTGATTGACTGGCAGGTGGTCAAAATTCACCGTCCGTGCCATCCGATCTGTCAGCAAGCCGAGGTTGACATCTAGTTTGGCTCGGAATTCGGGATCGGTCTTGTCATCTCGACTCGGTGTATCCTGGGTTGCACACTGCCCGATTCGGCAGTTCGCTGATTATACCTCTTCGATTATTCGCAACGCACTGGGACAGTTGAAAGAACAGTCCACAGTAAGTCGCATAGCAGTGTGTTCGGCTGCTGCCAAATGACGTCGAACGAAGTGCCCAGCCGGAACTGTGTTTACCATGTCCAATCAACGATCTCGTGTGTCCGCAAGCACACATGAGACAATCGTAGCTTGCGGACGGCGTCTGGTACGGGGGGGCTATCGCGTTGCGGAGTTTACGGCCAATTTCTCAGGAACCCAACAGATTTAGTGTCGTTCTACAACGGTGCGAAAATCATTTGTTTGCGGGGGACTTCTCGCTAGCGTCGTTGCAAGAATCATCTCGTGAGACGTTGCAGCTGGGGATTAACGTACAATATGTGTAATAATAATGAGAAGACATTATAAAATCGTGGTTGTAATCAGCGCAAATCGGTAGATAAACGAACGCGACGGATACTGGCAGATGCCGTGGAAAGATAAAGAGATTGAATATCGCTGAAACAATCTAATAGCTGAAAATAACCACAGTTCACCTGCGCGTCTTCTCATTGAAATCGTTTGTAGTATAAATTGACTAATTAATAATAATAATAATAATAATAATTGTGAATTAACCTCTGCAAATTGTTTCGTGCAAGATCTGTACATACTCACGTAATGCTTCACATCACGTCACCGGTTGAGTGTCACAGTATCACAATGAAACCTCCACACACCCCGACGAGAGCGAGAGGTAGCTTCGCAATATTTCCTCTCTCATTGATATCTCCCTTTGACGGAAACGGTGGTATTATATCGGATTGGACTCGACGTTGCCTGTCGTCAACTTTTATTATTTCGATTTTCGAGAGGAGAAAATTGTCAACTCTGACAACGAGCATCTGTCTGTGCCTGACCGAACGCTGTACCTGCCACGAGCGTACACGTTCAATATGCGGAAGCATTCAACGCCGGCGTTGGCTTGAAACGATGCTCCAGCAGGGTTGCAAGTTGCATGTGTCAGGTGATGAACGAGTGGATCATATTGGCCATGGCACGATATGGGTCGGTGAGGCGCATATGAGCGAGTTTGATCGCCGCTCATTTCTGTGTTGAGTCAACACCATCTATTATAACCGGCAGATTCGAGTCCCACAACGTTGCTAAATATACAGCGAACTTAAGCGTTGTAAAAACTGCAGTGCAGTTAATAAACCAACAGGACTTTCATGTTGGTTTTTTTTGCCTTCAACCCCGTCAGGCGTAGCGGTATCGATGTTTGATGATCGCGCCTAACCCCTTTGGAATTATCGCTTCATATCGATCGTGTCTGCTCTGTGAGAGCCGATTCGGCATGTAACTGCCATCTCGCTTGATTTGTTTGGTTTCTGCTTACAATGGCACGCTATGTGCTCGTGTGCGGTGAGCTTGTAGCTTCGTTAGCATACAGGTTAGGTGCGGCATTAACCACCGGTATCCATTGCCGCATATTACTTACAGAGTTATGTTGCATCCCCATATACGCATATGATTGTAGGCCAGATATGCTGCTAGCAGATAGGCTGTCCTCTTTTCGTTGACCAAATCAAATTACAAAGGAAGGTTGTCTATTTCGCCTAAAGGTTGCCAACAGTTGGCCAGTATTAACCTTTTCCTATTATGGGCCGAACCTGTAGGTTCGACCTGCCTCTTCAGGCGGATAGTGTCCTAAGGGACCAGCTCCCGCTGGCTAACGACCAGCCGGTCGACCATTCATTCAACAGAAACAACAACAACAACAGCAGGCCTCAATTTCAACTTGCCACGTTTGGTTGTCGACCCTTTAAGTCTGTGTGCTGGTCTCTCTCTCTCTCTCCATGATATATCGCCTTGGCCCTTCGAATTCCTTGGAGCTTTAATCTGTTACTGTGGTAATAAATGTCCATGGAGATATCGTTGAGGCGGCGGCGGCAGCAGCTGTGTAGGTGCGTGAAGAAGTGGCCGCTCTTGACCGTCCCCTCTGAGTATTTGCGTAGTTCATTGGAATAGTGCAATTGCGCAGATACGTGGCATTGGTATCGAATACGAATGGCTAATACACACACACAGACACACCATATATATATATTTTTTTTTCTATGATACTATATATATAAATATATATAGTGTCATAGAAGATAATACGTCCACATGCGTTTAGTATTTAATTCGAGTTTCTATGAGCTATGGAGTTCGGGTTGGCCTATTTATGAATAATATTAATCAATGATAATTAATCTATCGGATTCGTTATATATGTCTTTTAGTATTATACATATGCAGTTTCATTTTATTCAGCCCATTGTTAGATTGGACTTATGTAATTAAGCGAATGGTACGTACAATCTGCGGGCTCATGTCCACCCTATGCATAACTGTTACACAATATCCATTATATGTGCTATTCCTATTCAACTGAATACCAGCTGCCCGCAGTCTCTCCGGTATTAGTTACGTTATCATCAATATTCCGCTTCAATGTTCAGACGATCAGGTGGATAGCAGGCAGCGTACATCTTGAAACGCATTTCTTCAATTGCTCGTTACCGTGCTATATATGCTGCCGATACGCACGGTATACAGTTCGGTGTGTATAGTTCGCGAAAATTTCTGACATTGACGGGGCAGCTTGGGGGGAGGGGTGATTCCGTGAATCGAATTAATGGATCGGCCGGGCCGAGAAAAGCAAACACGCGTCGCAGCCCCATGAACTAACGAACATCCGCTCGCCGACCTCGTTAACGTGACTACCACGGTAAAGTAATAACGGGCTGTGACGCCGAAGGGTCGTCTCGGCAACCGCTAGCGCCGGATTAGCCGGCATCCTCCCCTCTGGCTCGAGCGTCCTGCCAACGCTCATCATGTTGGTTTGTACGCGGCGCTTAGCTCGGACAGATGGCGGCTCCGGTGCAGACCGACCCATTCGAGATGGGATGTCATATGCCACACTTCTTGGGGTGGATGATCGTCGTTAGACGAACGTGGGAGACACCAGTCTGCATGACTGGCGCTTTTTGCTGAGCGTGCCTCAAGCAACTTGGACGAGTCTAGCTAATGACCGATTCGAGGGGCACTCAAAGGCAAAAGGTTGCAGATGGGGCTGAATCCAATGAAATTTTGCCGTCTCTATTTGCGTCGGCTTATAACCGCGAGCGCGCCAAGACGCATCAGGACTTACTGCAGTTCAGTAGAGTCGGATCTGCGCGGGAGACTTTCGGACTTTTCAAGGTCGACCCAGCATTTAACAAAGTTACCATTTTCGTATTAGTTACCATATAACCGAAACGCGTGTGGCACGATAGCTTTGGCCTAATGTCCTCCTTCGGCAAAAGAAGGGGATCCCTGGATTCCATTCACACTGAATTGCGGACGTCCATCAAATCAACTCATTATGGTCCAGACATTGTTATTAGTCACTTCAACGACTCTTGTATTTATAGAATAGTTACGATTTCTGTGTGCCCCTAGGCCCCACATATGCCTACTGATTGATTAAATAAACGAAGTATTGTACATTATTGATATTTAAAAAAATTTAGCCACGATGAGATCAGGCTCAGGAAAAGCCGCTCTAATTCGATGATTTCAGCCTCAAGAAGCAGACCTCAATGGCAATTCGATCCGCCGATGGCAGATATGGAACGAGTCATCTGTATTCAGTTCGCATCCGCACAGTATTGTGGCCAGCTCGCGCCATGCATGAGGGCTGGCATATTATATTGTAGTTTTAGTACCGTTTCTCAGGCAGCTGTCTCCCATTGGTACACAGGTACCGTGTAGACGTGTAGATGACAACACGGAACAGTCCAATATTTGGTAGCAAAAACGACAACATCCATTGTTCTCATGCAGAGCAGTATTGGCAATAAGGGCACGTCCGTGTGTTGCTATGGCGAACATCTTGCTTTCGAACCGTGTCGTGTGATACACGTGCACGCGTCGTTAGTATAGTACTTTTTTTTACGTTCTAGCTAATCCACGAAAATAGATGGAGGGAGGGTGTGCCGTACAATCTAAGTCCAAGAAGAATGGACCGTGCAACGAAAATGAGCTGTGGCTGTTGAAGTGTGGACGGCTGTTCTCGTCGTCAAGGGACGAACGTGCGGCAGTCACGAGTTTGCGCAACAGCTCTATAGTGTCGCTCGCAGATTCTGGACGTACATTTGTTAACGTGGTCATAAATACGCAGAGACACGCTTGGACCCAAATGAATGAAAATCCAAACTCGGGCGTCTAGGGCCATCAGGTTTTACCGGCGCCAGGTTCCCCGTATCGTTTTTGATAAAAAAAAACGTATAATAATATAGTGTGGGTAGATGTGGGCGTTTAGTTCTCCCTCTTCGGGCGCATCTAGACAATTTATCACCGAGATATGTTTGAATAATCGTAATAATAATAAATACAATCTATCTCTATAGCGGCAGCTGTTCGACATGTCCTTTGCCCTTGTCACCTCACCGATAATCGCTTCTTGAGCAGGACGCGATTTGTCGTTATGCGTTGTCGCTGAGATACCCAAGTAGCCGTGCAGCGGTCAACGAGTCTGAAAAATATCAGCCAACCGACTGCCGGGGTCAGATTGTTGGGTCTAACAATCGCTGACCCCCGCACTCGAAGTATTAAATATAGAGTTTCGACATGTGTCAAAAGAGCGACGCGTTAACTCAGGCTAAATATGATCGAGTCTGTGGGTTTTAGTGGCTAAGAGGCTGTGATTAGAAGAAAATAATCAACGTCAAACCCTCATATATCCTTTTTGATCCTAGTCGTCCCCACACAGTCTGGTCCGCATTCATACTATTGTCCCATCCATGCTGGCGGTATCCACCTGGCTCCACTCGTACAAACGGCGAATGATGATCGGTACACCACTTAGTGTTTGTTTTTCTCTAGAGCTAGGCTCTCTTTTGAGTCATCGTGCAAGTCCATATAAAATCAACACTGCCCCTTTTAAAGGTTTATTGTTACGTGCCACGTGTTTTTGTCATCGTTCATCAGTCGCCTGCTCAGTCATGTCGTCAGCATGGCTGCTCACGCCATACTCTACCATGTATTTGCGGGGACCCGTTTCAGTGTCCGTAGCTTCACTGGTGACAATTTCTAGCCGAAAATGAACGCGAGACTATTTGATTCAGCGAGTATAGCTCGTCCGAATGGCTACTTCACAAAGAAAAGCTTTGGGTGTTCGTGTAAACAGCAGAATAGAAGGAAAAAAAAGTGCCACGCCCATTGTTGTCCCCGTGCGAGGGCTGAGAGCCCCGTCTGGAAATGCCAAGTCAATAGAGTGGCAGTGCCGATCTATTTTTTAGGACGGCACCTTAGTTCGCCAAGCAGCCCTTCTAGCAGTATCTATCACACTTGAGGTTAGCTATGAGGCTGTGCCGATCTCATTCATTTCGTCCGGGACAGTGGAGTGACTGTTCAGAGCTGTGGAGGGTCCGGCGCACCCTTGAGCGGTACACCCCACGCGGGTGACCCACTGACAAAAAACATGCGCTCGTATCGACATGAACTGGAGACTCTGGATTCAGTCAGCCAGTGGCGTTTCGCCGGCAGCCGACAGCCAAGCGCGCGCACAGTTATTGCATTTAGTGAATTTGCTCTCTCTCTGTCTCTCTCCTGTGTGAGGGTCGCTCCTATACAGAAGAAAAGGCCTCTCGGTTGCAGGAAGCTGGAGGTGGAGGCGGGAGATTCTGCGCTTCATTTGTCCCGTAACTCAGTTTGTTCGTTTTGTCGGCCTCGGCTGCTGTGCTAGCCGCCACCGCCATCCAACCTCTGCCCTGCTGATGCTGCGTGTGCTGTTGTTGCGACTTCGTTGTCGAAGGGCTGGCTGGCTCGCTGGCTCACTCGATCTTCGGCGGTCTGCGCCAGGGCCGATGGGTGTCTCTGCGTAAGCCTCAAATCTCAATGCCATGATGCCGGTTTCTGCGGCACACACCGAGCGGCGCGCCAGTGTTCGACAGTGGACGCATCCCACCACCCGGACAAACAGCCACCCACCTACCCACCCACCCACAGACGAGCGCCAGACACACGGCGCGGGCGCGGTGTTGTTGATGAAGAAGAGTCGGCCGGTCTGTACGGCACGGCGTAGCTGAGCAACGAACTCCTCCTCCTCCACAACGCCCGATCGCTCATGAGTAGGTTGCGTTTTGGCAGGCGTGCGGAGGGCCACGCAGGCTCCGAGTTCCGGCGGCAAGGCACGACGAATGCCAAAAAGCTACGAGATGCAGGCCGATGGAAGAGACGGATAGAAAGACGGACAGACGGACGCGCGGAAAAGCAACCAAACAAGCCGTGAGTTAGCTGGGCGACTAGCAGCTGAGCAGGCAAGGAAAACACCGGCAGCTTTCTTCATCCTAAATCTTGCCTTAGAAATAGTCGCAACGTCTGCTGGTGGTTGCTCCAGTTGAGGCAAGGGGTGCTCTTTGGCTGCAAATTGACTGCAATCATATATGCATGCAGTAGAAGATATGGGGTCGGAAATCGGAGTAGCGGCGGAATCTGCGAGCAGCGTCTAGGCACAGCCTTGACGAGAGGCATCACCGTCATTCGTCGAAACAGCAATGTAAGGGCCAAGGAGAATCCGAGGTGGCGGCTACCTCGATAGAGTAGGACGAGCTGAGAGCGTGTTCCGCCCGAAGTTGAAGCGTCTGACAGGCCCCCAGCTTTAGTTTGAACCATGCTCCTACTTAGACGAGCTTAACCGAACGCGGCGGGAACGGGCAACGGGTTAGATTCGTCGTCTCTCAAACTTTTCAACGAAAATTAACATCATTTTTTATTTTCCGTATTCCGATATCAGCAGCTTATCGCATTCTAAACCCATTAGGCAGATAACTAGGAGAAGGAGTAATCGCATGATGCTGAATACTAAGCATCCTGGTGAAAAAAAAACGCGGTTACTTCAACGAATTCGGTGTTAACCCCGACGACTTGTTGTCGCCATAGACATTTGCAGGATTTTATATATAGAGTTAGTCACATAATGCCTTGCTTATCTCTAGTCACCTCGTTGCCATGTCCACTGCGGACACATACCCAGACGCCCCTGTTTAGAAACTGCCTCCATTGCGCTGGCTGAAACACATCACGCAAGATGTGGTGGTTGGCGGCTTCGCCCGATTTCATTCAGCGCCCGTAAACTCTGTAATCGCCAGCTGCACGCGACCGCCCGCGTTTCGACACCTAATCGAGAGTGTTCGTGGCGGCTGTTGATGTGTGAGTCGGGCTGGATGAATCTCGTCATTCGGGAGCTGAGCAGGTCGCAGGAGCGGAGGCAAGACAGCCCCCGGGGCCTGTCTCAAGTGCGTGGGGCTTTGTGCATACGGCGATGAGTTATAGCTGCTGCATGGTGGCGCCGCGAGCAGACCAGTAGCTTTATGTGAGCATGGCTTCTTGGTGGTCATCGGTTCATTAATATTAATAATAATAATACTTTAAGAGTGTAATCGAGGGACTCATACATATTTACACACACACACACATATATATATATAAGAATGATGGACAGGTGTTTATGCTTCGACTATTTACATGGATGTGTGAATGTACGGTCTTTCTATTTCTTGGATCCATTATTTTAATGGTTATTGATTATTCGAACGGCGCCCTAGACAATCATCAACCATGAGACATTGATGGGCATTTGCGTTGGAATATGATATGCAACACTGAGGTAAAAATGTTATAGGAATACTTCGACGGGAATATGCTGGTGGTTACCAGCATATGCTGCATGTAGAATTCTGTGCCGATAAATAGCGGAACGAAAAATCAATGACAACACTCAGTGACCTATTTAAACGTATGGGTGTAGGCATTTGTACAATTCGAGTATATATATATATATAAATTATATACACTCGAATTGTACAAATGCTTACACCCATACGCTTAAATAGGTCACTGAGTGTAGTCATTGATTTTAGTATATATATATATATATATATATATATATATATATATATATACTACCGTTACAGGGTTGCCGATTGGAGTGATCGATTTGTAGTCGGGAATTTGTAAAGGGTCTGGGGGTCTTGATCTCACTGTTTACAAACTAGTCAGTCGTATTTCACTAGAACTGTAAAATCAACATGTGCTTGATGATGGCCTTGGGCAACCTGTACAACATTGTATGATATGTCCACAGAATTTACTACTACAGAGATCCTATGGAATCCCGTCAATATGCATTAACCCGCCCAGAATCGTATGTCGCACACTAGCCAGGGAGCCCGTCTCGTTATGATCTCTCTTGGGTAAACAAATGTATTCCACCCTTCTAATTTAAATCCTCCCTACAGGATCATGCTCCGGCCAGGCCAGCCCGCCGCCCTGTCTTGCCGCTATTTCGCGTGTTGTGGGCGTCGAGAGCACGTTCGACTATATTAGATAGGCCAAGATGGCCGCATTGATCCGCCCGCACCGGGTGCATTGGAAAGATGCAGAGACGGGCCGACACGATGGTTAAGCGCGGCGCGATTCGTAGGCAGATAGATACGTGTAGGAAAATGAAGATGATTTGTGAGCGGCTTCAACCACAGTAAATATGTCCCGTATTTCTGATAACTCCGTAGTTGGGGACCTCCCCAAGGACGGTATCGCGTCAGTGATGCTAGCTGACGATTAGCCGACGAGTTGCAGTTGAAACGTTGTCTTCATTCTGTCGGAACGAAGCTGTTGACCTTCGACGGAACTGGTTAAGATTTCTGTTTCGGCTAAACATAACTTTGTTTGTACGATTACAATATGATTGTATTGAAAATATTCTTCACTTAGAAAATGGCTCCTCGAGAACGATAATGAGTTAGTGTCCAAGGTGTAAAGCGACCCCGAAACGGAGCTAGGTGACATTGATTTAATCTTGTCATGCGAAGAACGATGACCTCATGCAGATTTCCAAAGCAAGCTTCAATTTTTCCTCTCTGATTGTTTTCTTATTGCCTTTCACGTCGCGGCGTACGAATAGTCATAACACAGTACCATACAAACACTTTATTCAAGGGTAAACATTGTGGCGTTAGCTGATTACAGTGTTGTAAACAGTACAGTGAACAATAATAATTATTACCATTATTATTATTTTAAGTTATTGCTAATGTTGTATGCATTTTTTTAGAGCTCACCCTCAGTTGTTTTCCTATATGACAGAGCTCACCACTTCACCTTTAGATATTACTATGAGGAACTGTTGGGGTCATCTTTGCGCATTTTTTTCCCACCGGATTTATCTGGCAAGAATCCACAGAGAATGGAAAATGATATAGAAACCCAACGATTTTCCGCAGGATTTGATCTCATACCATGCGTCCCTCTTGTCTAGCGGTCCAAGACGCTCAACACTGTACTATCAAATAGGACTGGCATATGTCTTTGGGGATATCGTAATCGACGTACTTTGACAATCATAACCTATAGCTTAGGATGGACAAACCGGTGACTCAAACCGCAGGGATATTTGACTTCTCTCACTAACTGAGACACGTGAACTATTGATTTCACTATGGTAATCAATGAGCGGAAACGGCTCTCCCTAGCCGAACAAATCTTCAACAGGAGGACAAAATGCCCACATTGAATTTGTTAAATGTACTAAACTTTTTCGGGCTGACTCTCAGCCAACATTTAACGTCCACGGTACCGCTTTCGCATTGTTTCAAGGGGTTGTTAAATGTACTGTCTAAATCTTGATGTCGATGGACCCTGTTCTTTGTCGAGGACGTGGTGCCATTACATCCACGATAATATAATACGTACATTTACATACGCCACTTCCCGTTCCGCTCCATCGGAAAAAGCTAGGCGTACGGGATCGTGTAGACACTCTATGTATGTACAGGTTTCCCAGCGGTCTGCCTGAGGTTGAGCGTTCGATTCGAGTCTTTTCGCGGCGATTTTTTCATAGCGTCACTTTGTTCTTCAGCCATGGCGGCACCAGCTGACCACCGAGTTAGCCGTTCTGCTAACGCTGGGTTGCGAGGGGGCTATGGCCCCTCTATGACGTACCTCACCCCGCAATACCCAATGAGCGCCAACTATTTCCCGCCTCGCCGGCCTGCTAAGTAGACAAGCACGCCACTCGAACATGTGTGAGCTGCGAGGGTGTCATGCGAATGCTGCCGCGTCGCAGACTGACAGGATAGAGGGGGGCTGGCCGTATCTGAGTTCGTCTTTACGAGCTTTAGAGCGTCAAACAGCGTCGTACCCACCTACGATTTTGGGATGACCACGATTTTCGATGGACTGTTAGCGGCGGTGCTGGTGTGGGTGAATATGAGCGGCTGATGTTGCCTCTGGGGGTCGCGGTCCTAGAAAACTGAACTTTAGAACATGTAGAAGAGACCCGGGCCGAAGCCAACGAGAAAGACGAAGAAGATCCACGAACGACATGGATATTACCAGGCCCGCCCATCGAAACGCCCGGCTGGGGCCGCTACTGCTGCTGCTGCTGCTGTTGACCGAAAGGTCTGAGTAAGCCCGAGAGGTGTGGTTCTTCCTCGGAACGACCGAAGGCCTGGGGCTCGCCTCGAGACGGATGGTTTTCAGAGGTTTTGTACAGAGGTGAGTATTGACTTTAAAGCGCCCTCTGCGGCACGCAGCGCTTTTCTCTTCGCGGTAATACGCCTCCAGTGCAACCGCCCCCCGCTCTCGCTCTCTCAGTCGCTGGTCGGGGTTCGTGCCACCCACCATTTTGACATTGTCAGGGGTAGGTCGAACGAGTACAATGCGAAGGCAAACCACAACGATGTACACGGACACAGAAAGGCCCCGGACCGGATAAGGCTAACGCAGAATGACAGGGTAGAAGCATGACGGCGTTCTTGATTTTCTTTTTTGCTTATATATTTACTTCGAAAATTTGCCCATGCCTTGTTGTCATATAGTTGTTGTTTTGACCGTCGTGGTCGACCTCGTCGCTTCTGACATCGATGCCCTTGTCGATGCCCGCCGACCATTGTGCCTTTTGCGACAAGCCAGCCTCAACTTTTCGACGTCGTGTAACTGAATGGATCGTGTCGGGTAGGGATCATATGGCGCAAATCGGCCAGAGTCAGGCCCTGGCCGGCCCGATCCGGCCGTCCCACTACCGACTACTCGCCTGGCCAGATGGGCCTTGCTTCCGTGGTCGACTGCGTTTTGCCGTTGTGGGCTTGCTCTCTTCACTATGCGGCTCTTCGGGTGCCTTGTCTTGAAGGACGATCACCGGAATTGAGGGGGGGCACGGTGCACGTAAATCGAATTCGAACAGGAGCTTTTAAAGAAAGTTGAACTGAACATATGAGTACCCTGTTCGTGGAATTGGAGGAGATGAGGTATGTGTGTGTGCGTGCCTGTGACATGTTACCTACCGGTCCCCCTTAAGTTTTCAACGTCTGCGACAGCACGCACCGCAAGCCTGAAGGGGAAAAGCCTGGCAGCTAAGTATATCCCTTCCATGTGTTATAGACCAGCGTCTACAGGCAATCGCTGAGATCTTCGGAGATCGAAATCTGCTTTGAAGACGGTCCTAGGAATATTTACCCACTACTCCCCGAGATATTTCACCTGCATGCATATATATATATATATGTGCATGTAGATGGAATGTCAGTAGGCGCCCTCTCCCGCCTCCACCACTGCCATCGTTGATGCTTGGCTCGATCGGTCCATCCCTTACGCATCTTGCTATCATACATGGTACGTGCCCATCTGGTTACTGTCCCCCGCTTAGTCCCGCCACCCAAAACGACGAGGGAACTGCAGGTAATCGCAGCCGAGACACGTCAAAGAAGGCGCCCATCGCGGCCGCCCGCCCGCCGGCCCGCTTCACCGCGTCACTTCGCGAACGAGCAGATGGGCGCGAATAGGCGTAAATCGACGCATTCGTCCTTATCCCCATTGACAATATCACTCGTACTCGTGAGGTTCCTTTAGCAAGAAAACGCGAGGCTGACTAGGCGCGGCGAGACGACAGAGGCTACACGGGGCCAGATGCAAGGGCTGTATCGACGGAGCCGGAGAAAGCGTTCCGTATTAGCATATTACCCGGCTGACGTTTTTTCCCGGCTTCCTTCGGGTTGAAATGTTCGAAACGACATAACGATTCGCTCGACAGCTCAGTCCTCCGGAAAACTCGTGCTCGATACTGCCCCTTGTGCTCTGCCCTTGCGGCCGGAGAGCAGTAGGCGACAGCGATCGAGGGGCGCCCGAAGAAAAACTGACTAGAGCGGACCCGACATGAACGTCCATAGGTGACTGATCTAAGAGACAAGCGTGTGTGAACATTGCCACTAGGCGGTGGCAAGGACATGATCGGATCATACCCTTCGATAGAGCAATGTGCAATATGCTGGATGACATCTGAGGCTGATCGGGTGAACGGGAAATTTACAAAATTATCTCTTTACATATTATGTATGTGCTTATTCAATTATAATTATATTCAATTGTTTAATCAAAGCGAGGGAAAGACGCCGCAGAAGGAAGGATGCTGCGCGCTTGTCCCCGGTAGCGCGGATCAGCACCTGTGCTAGACTCGTTCGAGGAAATTAGCGGTGGAGGGGCCGTGGCTGCCTAAGGTTTCGAAGGCAATAGAGGAAAAGAGGTGAGCTGCCTGGAGGGCGGCGTACGAAGCAGTAGATATTAGTGAACCTGTCGGCGTGTGTTTGATCGTCTATACGACACACGTACGTGAGCCGTAAATATTTCATTATATCGGGCCAATAGCTATATAAGTGTGCGACTTGTTAGGTGGCGTAGACAACATCAAGACAACATCACTGTCGAATGCAGGCATACACGGGGTGGGCAACAATTATTGGCTATTATTAACCATACCGTAATAGTTTTTAGCCTCCTCAAAGGGCGCTCACCACGCGATATCAGGTGTCCAGATGTAAAATACTTTCGGAGTAAAAGCCGCGCACCGTTAAATGAATAGCAAGGAATTCACCAGTTGCTTCGATGATAGCGTCAAACGATTGGCTTTGTAAATGTGAGAAGGGAGACCTGCTCAATAAAGTTATTGAAGAGATCTTCCGTACTAACGAACAACTTCCACGTTTAGGGTTTGGAACAAATCGTTTTACGATAGAATTATAGATAAACACCCTCGTCTGATTACATGCATGTATCTTTCCGAATGGTTTGAGCTACTCGAATCGACATGGGTTGCGTGTACCCGTCTAATAATTCAACCCATTATTACAAGGGTAGTAATGAGCCCCCCCCCGCACATCTTCGGGTCAGCAGCGGTTCTGAGCTATCCCTGTCGAATCGAAAAGACCGCCAAGGCCATCCTTCAGCCTCCTTACCTAGCTTGTCCTATCCGGGCCAGGCTTCGCTTATCCCGAAACGGCAAACGGAGGTCGGTGGCCTGCGTCGGCCTGATCGGCCGTCCCGCCCGCTTGAACCTTCGCCGAGACCTGTTCACTGCTGGCAGCGAACTACTACGCGGCCGGCGCCCAAACGCCGCCAAAGTCAACCGATGACGATAGACGTAGTCCACGTAGGCACATTGAGCACGCAAGGTAACCTAGCCGAGACACACAGAGACAGAGAGAAGTCATCTAGAAAAGACAGTGGGAGAGAGAGCGCATTGTGGCCAAAAACGTCGACGCCAGGTCGCCACCTTGGGGGTACATCCGTTAGCTATCTGCGTGCCGACGGAGATGGCTTTGTCGAGGAGCAGAAGCAGCGATGCAGTAGTGCGGCTGTCGACTACTCCTCCCGCCGAGGAGTTCCTAACGTTGAGGGCGGTAACGGCGGGTCGCGCTTGCCGGAGGCATCAGGGGAGTCTACGAAGAGGCCGGCTTGTCCCAGCTTTACCCGGGCCCGGCCCGACCTGCCATTGCGTACCGGTGTGGTGGAGCGAAGGTAGCCAGCCAGCGGGGCAAGCCAGCAGATGGGCGAGTCGGTGAGGCCGGGCGAAGCGAGGAGAGCGAACGAGGATATTTTTGTCAACCTACTGCTCCTGAAGCCCACTCCGCTGGCCTTTGTGCGGGAACCAGCCGTGGGGGCATGGAAGGATGCTGGCTGACGGCCTCGCTGAGCTAACTGCGAGCCCCGAGGGTCGCTAAGGACACTCAGCGAGTCAGCGGCTGATAGCGGGAGGCAGCTGGGGCGCGGCAAACGGGCAGCGGCTTGCGGCGGACGTAAGCCTTGACGACGAGGTTTGTGCCAACGAAGAAGCGGACCAGCGGGCGGTGACACCAGGACGGCCAAACAGTGGATGAATGACACCTGAATAGTATAGACAATGGCTAAAATTGCCGGATGTTCGGTGACTCTAAACGCTGCTAGCTCATCGCGGCAAGATGCCCTTCGTTCGGGCAGCAGCACATGTCGGGAGCAATGGTTCATCATCGTGAACCAATTGAGAAGAGATACGGATTTCTTGATAGTTGACAGTGTGATCGTCAGTCAAATGAACGACACAAACAACTCGACTGTTAACTTTTTGTAAAAGATGCCACATTTAGACGTTCGAAAGCATCAGCATATAGTAGATGAGCATTCATTTACGCCAAAGTGCTGATCGCACTTAACTTGTCTAGTTAAAGCTAGTACTAATTTTTACATATGAAAAACAAATAAAAAAATTAACCTGCTATGAATCCTGTGATACGACATATTCTTTTGAGGTTGGAAGACAAAGAAACAAACGACTTATAAATAATGCACTATAATAATATGTATAAAGACAAAACTATATATATATATATATATATCGCATTGATCATATGCCGCATTTTTACAATAATAATAATTCAACGATCAATATTCGTGTGAATGTATCATCGCGTGGCTGGAAAACGGATACACACGCAGGGAGAGGGATCTATTTAAAATAATAACCCAGCAGAACATAAGAAACAAAGTAACTAAATAACGTTGAAAGGCGCAATGAAAGTGTAACCGTGTCGTCCTTCTGAAATACTTCGGTAAAGGTCAGTCTAATCTGTCAGCTTTATCATGAATAATCACTTATTCCAGAGACAACATGGCAATGCCAGGATATGCATGGCGGCTTCGCAGCATTCGTCATTATGACGATACGGGCTGTCTGTTTTAGCCGCTCACCCTTGACGGTCGCGTGCTCAAATCAAACTTCCTGGGCTGCGCGTGTGTACCCATACACTGCGCAGTACGCACTGTGTTAAATGTAAACATGTTTGAATTAGACGACCGCCTGTTCGCACCGTCGACGTGAGGATCGAACTGTAAATATCAACGGCGGATGAGTCACTCGTATAGCACTGCGTTAGCAAGCAATATGGCGAGCCAGCCAGCCGTAACAGCGTTGACGAACAGCTACATGGTGTACTGAATGATATGCAAATTGTGCCAAAGTCGCTTTTTACTTTTGTTTCAGCTCCGCCACAGCGGTTAGACCAGGCGACCAATACGATGGAGGTGGTGTACGCCTGCATCTGACTGTGTCTGTGCGCGCCTCGCCGTGTATAGGTGGATGTGTCGAAGGGAACCGTCGAATCAGGGGTTAAGTACCGGCTGAATTAGCCAGACAGATTTTTCAATGGCGATCGACGTGTGTGCGTACACTCAGCCCGTCGGATGAAGCAGGCGTCCAGGAGAGACACGATCGCGCAACGTTCGACGAGTGTGGCGTACGCACGTGTTAAGCGAACAACAAACTGGGCTTGATTTCGGTTTAATGTTCAATCTAGCTTACGATTTGTTGTTGTTGTTGTTGTTGTTGTTGTTGTTTGTTTTCTCATGAAAACCAAGATCGTTCGAAGACGATTCGCAGCTTATGTAGATTCGTCGTTCATATCCTACAGCGAGGTGATGACCTCGTGTTCAGGTGGCAATGACTTGCGTTCTGTATCGTGTGACGCTGTTGCACACACCTGTGGGGCGCGATTCGTCAACAGCGAAACGGAGCGGAGGTCTCGAAGCGGGCAGGATGAGAGCTCCGGCTGTCTGGTGCCACCCATCCACGAGTTCGGATCGCGAGTGCCATCCAGTGAGAAATCTCACCGGAAATTTCCGTTCGTTGTTAGACTCGCACTTTGCGCAAGTCGATGGCAATTCTCGCTGCCGTTGCCGCCGGCGCTATTGCCCTGCCAATGTGATTACTGTAAGCCCTGGCCGGGTTTCAATAGAAGTTTCCGATGAAGCGGTCGTCCGAGGCCATTCAGCAGGGTTCGCTTGACTTTTCCATTGACCACCCAGTGGCTGCGGCTGACCGGCCACTGCTAGCCCGGCCCGCTACAGTGTTTGCGTGCTTGAGTTCGTCATTCTCTATTTTTTCATCGATTCTTTTGACGTTCTGCCCATATCATCAGCGCTCCATTGTAACTATGGAGCGCCAGGAAGGGCAACCATATGATATATATATATCCATATACATATATATAGAGAGAGAGAGAGAGAGAGATACTGCTCATTCTGATAGCGTTTGGCCAACCGAGATGTCATTGTTGCGCCAGCGAAAAGTTGACACTACTGGATTGCATGGTCATATATATAAATATCTACAGGGCTTCATTGCATGGCCGTCCGAGCTTGATAGCATAGTCATAAAGGCGATGCCGATAGGTGATTCTCCTCTACAGGCCCTTTGTGCCCGGGGAAGGATAATAGCGTAAACTTCGGATAGCGACCCCGAAAGTGATCGTGTCGAAAATACGCCAATGCTCGTATCATTTTGCCGCAATCTATGGCAATTGTATTGCAATATCTGTTGACATGGTCGTCATTCATATCGAAGCCGCATATCACGTCTATGGCCAGTTATTCCTCACCGCAGAGACCAACGTGATGGTCATAGTCCTCATAGTCGCGAGGGGATAAACAAAAAATTCAATCTCAGCTGGCAGATATTCTCTCTCCTGCTTGGGTCACCTCGACGCCGACGGGGTGGCGGTTCGGCCGGTGAACTCAACGAGGACAATGGAAAGCAAAATAAAGACGTTTTTACAACGGTAGTGTATGCAGGCGTACTAGAATACAAATACTAATGAGGGTCGATTTTGATGTGACTTGAGCTGCGTCTGTATGTCCGACATTGAACTTTGGACGAAGTTGCCGGTTACAATAGTTGTCCCGATGATCAGCTGCTCAGAGTCAATGATTTCGTGCAGGTTACATGCAAATATGCTGGATCATATCTATCTATCCATAACTAAATATGTTTTGATATTTGTAAACCGGGAAGGGTGGCAGGTTGTAGATCCGCATAAAAACGGACACTTCAGAGTAGCCCCGCAGTCTGAGCATTTATTGCCAGCTTGTGGCTCTCCCTGCAGCATATTGTCGGACTGACATATTGCAATATCATTGCCAATGTGAAGTTCGCAATAGCCATTCAGCATGTGTGCGTGTTTGAGGGTGAATTCTAGGGAACAATTTGACGTCCGTGCAGATCAGATCATGTGTTAGCTCCGTGCTCTCAATGGCACGGACATTGAAATATTCATTTTCAGATGCTTTTCCTCTATGTATTCAGCAGCTAGCATCAAGCCATAATGTCGTCCTTATTTGTAAATCACGATAAAACGACCATGAAAGAGTAATGCCAATTCACTCATTCGATAAGCACCTCACGAGCGATCGGCTTTAGATTTCCTCACGCGCGGGTTTTCATTCCAGACCAACAGACCTAACCTGACCTGAAACTCCGTCCATCTCCGACAGCTGATCTTGCCTCGGAGATCAAAGTGCCGATGGCCAGAGTCGATTGGTTTAGTCCATGTTGGATATTGATTATGATTGTTCGTCTTAAAATAAGCAATAGACAGGCAGACTGGTTGCTCCATTTTCGTCGTGAGACGATTGAGCAAACCACGAGCATTGACAGGTGACCCTAAGGAGGAGCGGCGGCGTCATCGTCCTTTGGGACCACGCCTCTGGCACTAGGTCGCTGCACGGCGCCTAGACTAGACATATTTTCATTGTGTGTCACAGCAAACTGACGTATAGCTGGGGGGACGGCGGAGGAAGGTGTTGTGGGGTGTGCATGAAATGTCAACTAACAATAACATTCTTCGCAGTGACTTCTCTTTGTCTTGGAGCTCGGAGCAGAATAGATGTGTTGTCCAATATGATCTAAATCAATGTCAATGAGAGCTGTATTGGCAATACAGTCAACACAGCCGGGATGAAGACCTTCGACAGATCAAAACGAACCCCGCCGAGGGAGAAAGCTGTGCGCGTCGCATAAGTATTCGAAAATCGAATTATAGACGAGGAGGTTTGGGGGGCGGAGGCCTGTTTGGGTAATGGGGAAGTAATTGTGGTGTCAGAGGCACGCTAACATGAAGCGAACCGAAAGCCCTTCAAAGTGTTTACGCCTCGAATATCGCATAGCAGGTCAGGCGTATCGTATATTTTGCAACAGCAACAACAACAACCACAGTAGCAAGAACATATGTGCACACGTGCATGATGTTTGATTTTCACTAGAGCAAATATCGTCGTGGGAGCTAACAGTGCCACGGATGTCCTGTCGTCATTGACGACTCCATCTTATCTCATCAACAGCGACAAAGCGTTGCCCTTTGAGAGGGTGTCTTTGGCGAAGTTCTCAAGCCGCCGGCAGCGCTGCGTTTACTCAAGCTACGGTTGATATTATAACAAGTTTTTATGGTGATTAGACAAGATTGCTTGCTGTTTCTCGTTTATATTTTTATCGACTACAAATCTCCCTTCGGTTACCACGAGTTGTCGTCGTCGTCGACGTTGTTTTTACTGTTACAATCGATGCGTATAAATTACCTATATTCAACGGTTTATGCATTGTGATCTAACTGATTTAATCACGTTGTTCTGTGCATTTTGTCCAGATGGTGTCACCCAGTGCACTGCGAGAGTTGAACCGAAGCAGAAGTTGGATCAGAATACGAGGTGGTGTAATCGAAGAAGGACGGAACCTCCGGGTTCCCGGCGGCCCAAGCGGCCCTCATGAAGTCGTCAAACAATAAAAGTATCGTCGCCACATCGCCCCCATACAGGTAGGCATTGCAGACGTATGACTGGTCAACTAATTTGTACATTAGCTAAATCGCAATTAGGTGGTTGCTTTTTGTTCGATGTCGTAGACAGCAGCGGGATACGGTTGTGGCTAATGAGTGGTCGTTTTGCGGCCGCAATTTTTAATTTAATTTAATTTTTAATAATTTTTTTTTATTTTTCTCGGATTCGATCAGGGAATAAATCCGAAATCGTTTTTGATATATATATATATATATATATATATATATTTGTGCTTGTTTTTCTCAATCTATAATAACATACTGCAACCGTAGATTTAACCGTAGGATATGTGTTGCCGTGTCCGTGACAAAACCCCTTTATATAACCCCCCCCCCCCCCTTTATATAACCTTCCCATGACATCGGCGGGGTTCCGCGGGCAGACATATGTCAGTATTCACCAGTCACTATTGTATAGTAAGATTCTACGCTGTAACCGCCGACGTTGAAGGTGATGCTTGGGCTGTTAGTCGCCTATATTTTGTTTGTATGCTTCATGTTGCTCCTTGTGTATTTATTTGCAGACTTAGTTCAGTTGACTTTGCAGCTATACCCGCTCAGTCAAGTGGTGCTTTATTGAAATACTTATATAGAGGCGTGTTATTATGATTGTAACCGTTTTCCTACTGTGATCATGACAATTTCAATTAGCGCATGGGATGCCGCCCCCCATGCATATGAACCTATATTTTCTTTATATAATAATAATAATAATAATAATAAGGGGAAAAATATGGATTCAAACTCGAACGACCGTTATCACGGCGATGCATCCTGCCTATGCGAAGCTCATGAACAGCAACTTCATCTGTCTGACATCGACATAATGAGCTGTCCATTTCTTCGGTGGTATGATCCCTTGCGAACCGTGAAAAGCTCGCCGGAAAATCGTCCGGGTGACCTAGGGGGGAACTCCGCGTTACGGTAACAGCGGGGACACCCCGGCAGAAACGATTAAGACAACGTTTTCAGTATACATGAGATTATCGCTACACGGTATATAGGTCCGTTACAATTTTACCGTTTTTCAGTGTGCGTCTACACTGATGCCGGCGTAAAGTGGAACACTATAAGAATCTCGTCGTATGTACATAGCCACCCCGTATATCAAGTTATGAAGTGGGACAAGTCTTCAATAGGCGTACCAGTGTTAACATTCACGATACGTTTACACGTGGGTTGCGTGAAGTATAGTCGAATTGACCCGTACGTTCCTCCTAAGTGGTCATCGCGAAAAGTGATGACTATCACCGGAGAACTCAATCGAAGGGAACGAAATCGACCTGTGAGAGCAGAAAGATAATTTATTCCTGACAGGGATGAATGAGTAATGTGTGTGTAATAGCAACAATATTGATTGCTATTAATCTGGATGATGATAATAATAATAATAATAGTAATTATTATTATTATTATTATTAATGATTATGCATTATTGCAGAAAATGCATTACTTATTTCATAGTAATTATTATTATTATTAGCATAACCCGATGAAATAAAGTAACAACTGACGGCAGATTAACTAAGATACGAAAACAGTTTTAACATAAGCGATTGGTTTGCGTATATGTAGATTCAGCACGTGTGCACTCATTCTTGCAATGGGACAAGTCCGTATGCGAGTGTGTCTCTTTCTACTACTGCGGACATCGAGTTTCGATGTTAGCCTGTTGAAAACAATTAATTCCTCTCAAAAAAAGGATGCAACGACGATAGCGAGAACAGCAGATGGCTTTACCCAGGTTGCGTAGCTAGGTTCGATGGCAATCTACAGAATTACCATGACGTTTTGGGTCTTTCCATGATGTTAAGGCCTGCGATGATACTTATGACATCTGTTTTCCGAGTGCTGTTTTGGTCCAGTGGGTATTTTTCTCCCTTCCAACCGCTAACCGTGTCCTGTGGCTGTGCCAATGATGCCCTCCTGCGTCTACTGGGATAACGGCAACAAGTCATTGATTATTGATTCTAGTATTCCCGAATCTCTGATGACCGAATCTCAAAGTTTAGCTAGCCGTCGTAGGAATATGACAGCGGGTCACCGTGCCGGCGCTACAATGTGCTGCTGCTGCTGTTGAGAAGAATAGCATTGGTATAATTGTCTGTTGCTGTTATGATCGTATGTGTCGCCGTCACTACAATGCTGACCAGGTATCGTTCCGTTGAATTTCGCTGCCTGCTCGGCACAGATGGCACGATTCCGGCCGAATAGTCGAATCACGCGTATTGTTGACGTATTTCGTGCGCTGTTCACGTGTTTGTGTCCGCCCATTGAGGCATCCGTGGTCCCGTGTAACTGGCGAATGTTTATATTTGTTTTGCGAAGTAGATATATCACGCAATCGCGGAGTGCTCGTTGATGTGCGTGCCGGCGATTAAATAATCGACGGTTTGACCGACCATGGTGGAGCTCAAATCAAGGTAACTGCGAATGTAAATATTTCGTATGGTGTAATTTGTTGAATCACCTGTCGTCGAACTAACCAGTGGCTCTGTCGGCAATTCCCTATGGTTGATCTCAACCATACGAGTGTATATACCATTAGCGGCTACTTGTTGAGACAACTTTGAGAACGCTTGGTGAATATCGGCTAACCACGCTAAGATGAGTTCAAGGACAGCCTCTGACATCGACCGACATTTAGGCAACAAATCTCCGCTTGTTTTTTGCTAAAACGTTGTTCGTAGTGAAGAATTAGCTTTCGCACGGCGGCGGCGGCGGTGGCCGAAACTCAGGACAACTTGTTATTTCGCCCATACAATGGTGCCAGTCAAAGGCATATTCAAATCTTGCTCAAATCTCCGCCTTCGCATAAACGGATGCGCTGTTTTGCGGGCCCCTTTCATCCGGTCATCCCATAGCATTGTGGGACCGAGCCTTGAATAGCCTTGGCGGTCGCGGGCCGCAGCCGCCCTCTATTGAAAGAGGAACTTCCATGACACGGAAGTGCTATACTCTTTTCTAAATGGCCGCGGGTCTCTCCATTTCGCGGCTTCGCGCAAGAACGACCAGCCTAATTAAATGTTAACACATTCAAATGCCGTGTGCCGTCTGCTTCTGGCTGGCGAGATCAAACGCCTAATACATGGCGGCTATGCAATATTGCAATGTCTGTTTAAGCGCTCGTTAGGGACTTACATCCGACCAGCTAGTTCGCTTATGAAACAAGCTCGTCGAGCACCGACGCCACATTGCGGGATGTGCTATGAGCTCTGTTCTATGGGCCCAGTGCTAACGTTGTCACTTCACGCGACAACTGAATTGGTGGTGGTGGTGGCGGCGGCGGCGGCGGCGGCTTTGTCATTACTCAAACACATGTGTTGCCTTTGGTTCCCGCGCTCGAAGGGAGCGAGTTGCCATGCGCGCGTTGACTTCTTGGATTCCTCCAGCTGAAACGCAGTATTTTAAATAGGATTTATGATGATATTTCACTCGTGCATTACCAACGTTGCCACGCCTCCCTCTGATTCTCTGTGTGCGTATTTCAGATTGCTCACGGGCTCCGGGGCGAGCGGCACTGTCGCTGGCCTGGGGGGCGTCCACGCCTCGACAGGATGGCGTCCCCGATTGGCGTTGTCATGGGCGGCGCGCCACGTACGACTGTTGCTCACATTGTGCTTCCTCATCGCGATTTGCTTCCTGTTTAGCGCCAGCTACACGTGAGTAAACGGGGCCTGTTAAATCAGGACATGCAATCGGCATATCTGCGACATACGTACCATTATTTGTTTCATCTTGAAATGAGCTATTCACTCGCCTAGGTGCGGCAACACACGTAGCAACGAAGGTCAATCAATAAATACATTCGGGAGCGACGTATTCCGTTGTAGAGAATTGCATGCAAACACACAGACAGTGTGGGCATTTTGTTCACTGGCGGTGACTTGAACGTCCAGATTGGACTTGCCAATTTGGGAGAAGATGTTTAGAAATGATATTGCGTGGTACATTAAATGATAATAATATACGATACACAAAACCTTTTTTTTTCGACCACCCACGACTTTGTGGGTGGCAAGTTTATTAAGACAAAATTACGGAACATGTACATGACCTTCACACAGTCATTTATCTGACAGATGTCGACGAGGCATATGGAGCTGTCGAGGCCACCGCGTATGTCGAATCCTACTGTGGCGGGCTTGAATGACGCCGATTCGTGTCACGGGCCGAAACGATGTTCTGATTCGCCCGCAAACTTGTTGGAGTGGCTATAGTGAAAATGCGGCAGACGATATTCATTGAAGCAAGGAACGAGACAACGAGCGTTTGTTTACCAGCGTTGATTTTCTTTTTTTATGGTATTGATTGACTGAGCCTCGTAGCATCGATTATCTATTGTGATTTCTAGTTCGCGGATTTCCATTCCAATATATTGACTCGTAGAGGTCGAGTATGTTCAACCCTCCCAATCGCCAGCTTGGGTCGACGTTACATTGACCTTGAACTCGGGAATTAAATCAACTCGCTCTGAATCTGCTCGTTCCCCAACGAAATTCGCCTGCTTGTATTATATTTCTTCTTCTTCTTTGTCAGAACTTTATTTCCTTCAACGTGTACCGCCGACAAACAGTCTGCTGTCTAGCAGATAAAAAGCTCCTCTTCGTTCACACGATTACCGTCCTGCGAACGGGCAGGGAGAAACCGGTGGGGCGTTACTGAGCGGGCGGCGTAGGGTTATGCGAGGACTTCCTCCACAGCCTGGCTGTGGCGTCCCCCAAAAGCCTCCGTCGAAGCAGGAAACATGTGCGCCATTTCTCAGCATCCGCGATTCTATTCTGGCAGAATCTACTGCACCGCCGAACCCCCGGGGAAACGTCTCCCCTTCACTGAGCCACCCTGTGCTTCGTAGCGACCTAGCCTGAACGGCCGGGTATAACAGTGAAGGTGTTCATTTCCCCGCGTCCCCGCAGACATCTCTTAGGTTCATTCTCTCTGCCTTTCCTGTATCTGCGTTCGTGCATTGTGCCACCTCCTACTTGTATATATATATATATATATATATATATATATGTGTGTGTGTGTGTGGCTCAAATTGCCATCACTCTGTCAGCAGCTCATGTGATTTTCTCTCCTTCTCCGCCTTGTTTGAGAGAGACAACGGCCCGCCTGTCCCAGACTACCCCCTGTGCCCTGTGCTCCAGACCCCTTCCACAATTCGCCTTCCGTTGTTATCCACGGCCGGCGTCGGTGGACCTTTTCGATCGGCCAATTTCTCGTTGAGCGAAACGCAATTGGTTTGCGGCTCGAGGGCCGCGCGCAAAGTGGTGTTGATGTAACTTTCATTTGGTCTATATTTCCCAGTCTTTACTCTTCTGCGCCTTCCCCATTCGAGGCCCCGTGTTCACATGCTTCGCGCACAACTGGCCGCTAGTGGTTGGGGAAGACCGTCTCAGCGTACATTAGCGCGGGGTTGCAGGAGTGGTGTGAGCTGAGATAAAACAAGGGGCATCCTTGGGCGTGCGAACATTTTCTTTGGCTCTCTCCCTACCTGTCTCTCTGCACCGCCGTTTTGCGATAGACCGAGTGATAGCAGCGACTATCCGAGATAGTGTCTCCTCTTGTAGTGTGTTTGTATATAGTTATTTGCGTGTACGTGCGCGGATGAACGAGCAGATGAGCGAGTGTATATCTATGAACACATTAGACATGCTTGCTTGCGCCGCATACCGCTAATGCGGCATCTCCTTGGATTGGTGGTACAGACATACAATAATAGCAACAGCAACAACAACAACAGCAACACAGGCAATGATACGAGACGAGATAAGGTCAGCATTGACGTGGTCACCACAGAAGGACATACTTCACAGGCAGATCACGCCACTCGGCAACAGCACTCAGCTGTCCGTTGCCGCCTAAGGGGCGAGGTTACGGGGATCTGATGAATGTATAAGAAACCCGAGAGGGAACGACGGCCATACGAACAACAGCCTCGACTTGCTTTACCGCCTCATGGTTACGATAATGTGGTGGTGAAATGATAATGCAAGCAAGAGATGAGAGATAACACAGGAATAGATAAAGGGGGACATATATATATACATATATATATCTGAAAAGTGAGGGAGACTTAATCTGAGCTCGCCGGCGAGGCCGTGGAAGTGTTCGACCGAATAACGCATAACATAGCGTCGAGAAGGACGCCCGCAAGAGACAATAGCAATCGGAAATGGTGATCGTGGATGCTGAAGAAGTAGTGATGTGATTCTAACAATTTGAACCGTTTTGGCTAAAATGTCGTTTAGTGTTCGAAGTTTATCCCGTCAAGTGTTATAAGTCTGGTAAGCATCTGAGCAGTTCTCGACGGGTAAATCTAATTTGTATTAGTAGAGGTGTCTATGCCGGCGTCTAACGTCCTATTGGGGTATGTATCGTGGTATTTTCTTCTATTCCGTACAATAATAACATTATGTTGGCTTGACCTGTGACCAACATGCACAGACACTCCAGCTGGATACCACAATAACTATATACTTGTAATGGTATAATACCTAAAATATATATATATATATAATCTATAATGTTGTTCGATTTTTGCACGTTTGTTTCTTTGTTTGTTTGTGATTTCACAGCACGCCACTTATCGGCGTGGGCCTCGAGGAGTCAGGAATGGTTGTTCTATTGGGAAACGGGAGTGACCAGGGCGTATACTCCTGCAGGCGTAAAGAACATATTTTCTTCATGAAAACACACAAGTGTGCCAGTTCTTCCCTGCAGAATGTTTTCCTTCGGTGAGTTCTCCCATCATCCGCTCTATGCTAGCGCATGCCGTGCCACTATCAAAACACAGTCCTTCTCCAGTGGAATACGGAGCATAGCTTACTAACGAGTTGATTCCAAGCAAACTTCGACAGATTAGATCTGTTTCGAGTCTCGAAAGTGACCTGAGCAAACTCATGGAGTCATCTATATAATAGCAGCAGCACCAACAACAACAACCACAGCAGCACGATGTCCATCTCCAATAAGTCTAATCTCACTATCCCACTCGTAGGCTTAGCTGTGAGCAAATACCCAGTATAGAAACGAACGTCTTGATCAAAATATTGTTACTGTATGTATTACATGTAGATGTACGGGGCTTGACTTTCCTGTGACATCATTTGCTTGTTCCGTTTTTTATTTCAGTTATGGCGATAAGCATAACCTCACGATAGCGTTGCCGTTAACGAACACAAACTATTTCGGACATCCGGCCTACTTTAATCGGGCTATGCTGCCGATGGAGACGACATATACGCGCCAACCGATTGTATACAGGTGAGATAATCAGTCTAGAGCTAACTCTCAACTGGACCAACTTCGATATGTGTTGATCGTGATAATTAGCAAGGTTAACGTCAGTCCAACTCGTCAGTCTAATTGTATGCGTTGGTGGGACACACAGATAAGACAAACAAGAGCCTGAACCCAGGCAGGTTCCCTGTTGGTCGCCCCCTTTAAATTTTATCCTCGACTAAAACTTCGCTGAGAGGCCTCGCATCACTTCGGGCACGCACTCGGAGCATTTCGGGACGGCCTCAACCGACGTCCAACTCCGGTTAACTGCGGACCTGTTCACTTTCGGTGCTGATCGTTGCCATGGGTACTACGGACTCGAACAGAATCTGCTCGACCATCTCCGAGGCCAGGGGGCTGAGCGGGTGGCTCACTGCTCGTCATGGTGGTGGAAGTCGGCGGACGGACGAGCGCGACGATTCGGTCAGGCCACCCAGAGCAGGTCCCCTCGAGCGGCTGTACCCCTGAGTAATGACTTTGCGCAAAGTACGCACGAAGCACCACTCCGTCCTGCCCCACCAACCGCTTCGATAAATAGATCATTGAGTTCCGCTTCGAGGAGCATCAAATGCTGCTTTGTATAATCCTAATATTCATACTACTAGTCCTCTAGAAACGACACCGTACAAGAGGCAGACACATGTTCATGGATACAGACATTGATCTGTCGTCACGGTGCAGCGTATGGTTACAAGGCTCGGAGACTGGAGGAATTAAACTGTTTATATACCCGATTATTTATCGAATCAATGGCCTCGAAATCTATTGTACGGGTTTAGCGGAATCTTGCCCGCGGCCACCTATTTTGCTAGGCTTCTGTGGGTTCGATTTGTGTAATCTATTTACAATCGTGTGATTACACTATTTGTTTCCTTAGTTGAGCATTACTCCTTGACCATACCTTCCACTGCTGTTCATCTCCGTAAGGTTTTTCTCGTTGTGCCGAGGCACACGTGACGCCAAATTCTGCTTCGTTGTTTTCGGTAAAAATTCGAGTGAGCGAAGAAGTCCGGAAACGTCTTTCACCCTGTTTGTTAGTAGACGATGTACGGGAAGCTGCACCATCCTTGTTTGCCTGCCCCGCTGAGGAGGAAACCTAGATAGACCAAGAGAGATAGCGACCAAGAGACGATGAGCAGGATACGAGACAAAAAGAAGCGTCGCTCTCTCTCTCTTATCCGAGTGAGATTCTCTCTGTGCCTCTCGTTCTGTCCGCAGCCCAGGACTCCAGCATACTCAGTTGATGTCAGTTTGGGTAAGCGTCAGAGCGGGCCATGCGAGGTGCTTGCGCTGGGTCGGCTCGGGTGACATCTAGCTCTCCGTACCGGAAGGCCGTCAGCGCAGTGTATATAGTTGTACTATTTCTCTCTCTCTCATTCCCTCCCCGCTCTGTCTGTGCTGGTCCAGTCCAGCGTTCGAGCGGCCGGACACACGGGCCCACCGCCTGCTCTTTGTCCGCGTCCTGAGTGTCTGAACCAGTCGGCTTCCGGTGTTCTTCTACGGACACCCAAAGCGGATAGCGTCTCCCAGTCGTCAGTCCTCTTTCCTCGACGGCGTCCCTCCACTCTCTCGTTTTCTCCAGCTGACCACGCGACTGGAGGGTCGCCTGCTCGCAGTGAATCCACTTGAATAATTAACACTTCTTCTGATTATCCTCCTCCGCCCCCCCCTACCCCCCCTACCCCCCCTACCCCCCACTCCCAACACACATCTCCCATCCGCAGCTGAGCGTGCTGTCGCCCGCCGTTGCTGGGGATCCACTCCGGCGTGCTATCCTCTTCGCTATTTTAGCCACACGTTCGGATCTGAATACCAGTGGGAAGATACGACGAACTCCACTACCATCGTCGAGTAGGTAGTGAGCAACGTCGGAACCGTCAGACCGCGACGAGCCCCACGCTACGCACGCTCGAGACACGACACGCTTCGAGAGACCGGCAGGCTACTATGACTATTACTATTATGCTGCCGGCGGGGAGCGCTAACGTCGCTGCCGGCCCTCGGTGAAAGCTAACGTGGAAGACACCCTCGGAGCTCCGACACCAGCTCCGGAGTGCTGTTCAGACGGCGGGGGCGCCAGCTGCATACTCGATTAGTGGCTGTGTCGCATTGTCTGACTGCCTGCCTGCCTCTTCGCCGAGCTCGTACCAGCGACGGAGCGGGTAATGCTTTTCTACTTCGCTAACACAAGCCGGCCGGCCGCCCGGCCGACCGAGCGACCTCGCATACGGCGGCTGTTCGCCGCGCGTATCCGCAGTGACTTGGCTAGGTTATGCTAGGCCAAGCAGAGGCCTCTCTCTTCCAGCCTAGGTTAGCCGAAAGCGTGTCTTCGCGTATTGGTGCTGCCACTGACGCAGTCCGCTACTTTATTCGCCTGCCACAAGATCCAGCAGCAACAGCAGCAGCATCAGTGGCGGCAATTAAAGTGAGTGAAGTCAAACTCACTCAGACATAAGCACATACACACAGACACGTATTAAGCCCAGAGACATCTGGACACGAACATACACGTGGCCCAGGCACGTGACGGTTCGTCCGACCACAGGCTACTGCGCCCAGCAGTGCAACCTTTGTTTTTTGAACGATTAACAAAAGCAGATGTTGAATGCAGCCACCATTTTATATGTATACTCTATGCAACTGCAACCACTGCCTTTACGGCTAGTCCCTGAACGTTCTGGTCACACGTCAACGTCAGCATTCGTCGGTCCCTTCAACAGTGTCAGTGCTGCTGAAGAAGTCCGCATTGATTCGTAAGTTCCCGTGTGCACTTGCGCGAAGCTGCGAGACACAGGCGGGGTGCCAAGAATTCACATAACATAGAAACATAGAAGAAGACGAACGAGCTCAGGTAGCAGCACCGATTCGTGTACAAAATATTTTAGGAAAGGCACGCTGAGAATGTTTCGACGACGTCTCGCGCTATGCTGGCTTGTAAAAAGCCAGAATGACGTCCAACAGCAGCACAAGTAGCAGATGTCGTGTCGACACGGCGAGAACATTAGCCGTTGAAACATACTCGTACACGAGGGGAATAGGGAGTCAAGGGGAGAGCGATAGAGTTGAGAAAGAAGAAGATGATCCAGCAAGGCCCAGAAAGGACAGGTCCTTGAAGAGTACACAAGGTGGAAATTGCTGCGCTAACAACAATGTGAACCCGTCCTGCTTGATACCTGAACCTTGTTTAATCGGGCCTCGGTCCCCGATTGAAGTTGAGGCAGGCCTTAGAAGCCATTATAGCCTATGCATATAGGCCCATGCAGGGTAAAATAATCCGTAATGGATTTAAGTGCTGGTTGAATGAAAATAAAGGAAAACGAAATAAAGGTTTAATTAATCGCAGCTCGGAGTTCGCCTCTTGCGCTGCTGCCATTTTGTATCAGTCAAATGATATGCTTGCCTTTCAATGGAACGATCTCTAGCTGGCTTCTGACAGGCGTTCCTTTGCTCAGAGTTTGCCCTTTGGGAATAGTTTCGCCTTATATACACTCCTGCGTGTAGGACGCCACTAGGAAAACAACAACAACAGTGGGCACGCGGCAGGAACGTGACTTCCTTTCGAACACTGAGTGGTTTCGATACGATTAGAAAGTGCAGCAAAAAGTGCAAATTCCCTCAAAAATCAACGGGAAAACATCAGGGTTTTGTTTCTCAAAGGACACCCTCAGGCTGAAATCCATCGACAATTAGTGAACGCATACGGCAGGTCTGCCTTATGCCTGCGAATGGTGAGAAGTTGGTGCCAGCGATTTAACAGTGAAAATTTGGACACCGATGACCATTGAAGCGGAGACCAGAAATCTAGTGCGACAAGGGACGAACGAATTGACAGAATCAAGGCAGTTTTTGAGGGAACTAGAGCTTGGTCCATGAGGTCTTTGTCGGCTGAAACTGGGATTCCTCAGGTGACGTAGAATTATCACCAAAATACTGAAGATGAAGAAAATCAATGCAAAATGGGTTCCCCATACACTGAGCGCAGGCTAACCCATGTCTCGTTTATCGACACCGTGTGTTATACGCAACAAGTCAGTCGCCTAGAACACACGGTGTCGATAGACGAGACATCGGTTAACCTTCATAGACCTCCTGAGAAGAACGAAGAAAAACAGTGGCTCCGACAAGGTGAAGCGGCAACTCCTGTGGCAGTGCCAGATAGATTCGGACGAAAGGTGACGATGATATTCGCCCTGGATATCAAGGGTGTTTGCTATTACGAAATATTATTGAAAGAAAACTCAATGCTCCCCGATATCTCGACTTCTTGAAGGGGTTAATGAACACATGGCGTGGGGATCGACAGCACCGAGTGTGGTTACTCGACGACAATGCAAGACCTCACCGCACTGTTGAAATTACGGCCTGGATGGAAGGGAACAATATTGAGCGATGGCTTCAACGCCCATATTCTCCTGAATTAAGCCCATGCGATTATGGTTGTTTCCATGCATTAAAATAGGCAATAGGTGGGGTTCTATATGCAAGCATCGGCTTACTCAAAGAAGCAATCGATAAGGAAATTATAAATGGAAATGCAAATGGTAAGTATTTGGCTATCTCAAAACTCCCAAAGCGCTGGCATCGGTGTGTAAATAAAACTGGAGGGTACCTCTAACTCATACCAAAAGATCTTTGTTCTAACTTAGTTCAAAAGTTATTGGCATTTAAGGAGCGTAAAGTTCGAACGAAACACCCTAACAGAGTTACGGAGTTGTACAGCCCGCCACTCCGTAGCGTGTGGCTGGTTGACTGCATACAAATTCGCCAATTCCACTATCATCTCTATTCAGCAGGACCTTCACCAGTCATAAAAAAAATTATGTTAAAAACATGTGGCCTAGGCGTCAGCGGAGGCGGCACAGCTCCAAATTTCTCTAAATGTGTGGTGTAGACCAAAGGTCGCTAATTGTTCGTAATCCACTTTCTAATCGTGACCTGCATTTCGAAGGCGCATTTGCTCGATGGTCGACGGCCACCGCAGGTCCACATACGCACCCTTCCGTCACTCCCGCCTCTCATCGGGCTGGCCGCCATCTCCACCACCACGGAGCGGCGCGTCGATGGCGGCCAGCTCGTATTCGAAAGGGTAGTTTTCCGCGCGCGGTGCTTGGAAAACAAATCAATCAATGCGACGATGGTCCTTGTTCTGCTAGTCGTGCTGATAATGCCCACCGGGTGTGCAACACTGCACACACTGCGCACTGAACCGCTGGATTTTTGGCTGGTTGCCGCGCTGCTCTATCGGACCGGGGTTGGCGGTTACCAGTTGTGCGGTGCGGAGCTGGCCAGTTCGGCCTGGTGATCCGGTAGCGCTCTGTGCGAGGTGGCGTGGTATGCCCGCTGGCAAGAGGCATGCTAGCCTGGTAAGAGGCGACTGAAAGCTGACCTTGCTCAGAAGAACGAGCGACTGCCACGCCAGCCGTTCCCGAGATAGTCTGGCTATCACGGTTCGCGTGGCAGCGAGGAGTCGGCGTAGACGAGCGTGCGAGCGGGTGACCTAGCGGCTAGGTCACATCGCCTGTTGAATAACCTGCCTTCATTACGGACACACACGAAGGCAACTTGCCGTACAGAGACAGACGCGGGTGTAGCGACAACTTGTGGCGGCGTCCATCCGGGACCGCTGTCTGTGGACACGGACGACATCATTTCTCTCTGAAGGGAGAAGATCGTCGGCGGTGGGTGGCCGATGAACCGTTATGGTCTACGTGCTGCTAGCTCCATTCCATGGGTGGGTGTCAATGGTGCATGGGCAATCACTGTCGGTAGTATGAAAGCGGCCGACGTTGCCGCCTTGTCTCAATGGAAAAGCGCTTGTTTCTTTGGTAGACGATAACGCGAGCGTTTCTGTCGACTCGACCAAAAAGCAGTATATTTTATAATATGGGACAATAGTGCGACGTGTTTGCTAGCAGTCGGAACTGCTTTTGGGGAATTTCAAGGTCACCAAACATGCGAAAGCTTAGCTTTTTCTGTTCTGTGCTCGGCTAAGTACAATGAGAAAATTTTAATGACATCGATGTTTCAGGCTGAGAATTTCCGAGAGAATCGAGGAGCATTAACGTGCCTTTCATATGAGAGCGGAAGCAAGAGCCGGCGGTAGTGTACACGTGTTGTTTTCGTTCGAACGGCGATACCTTACGGCCACCGGGTACGGGCAAGAAGTTTGATCTAGAATTGTTAAGTATTTAAGAACTCTACCCCCCCACCATGAAACATTTGCCCCTTCTATGACCAGAATCAAGGTCATGATGGCTTAGCTTGTCGTCGCATAGCGTTTCCCCCGCACGCCCAGATCATGCCGTGTTGTTTGACTTCTCACTCGTGTTTATTTAAAAGATTACGTCCAATCAAAGTGAAACTTTCTCGTCGAGGAACGCATCGACAGAACGACAAAAGGAATACATTCTGCAACATCACCGGATACCATCATCGTTGGTGCGTCCGTGTAGCGGCCCACTTACCATTCATCGGCTTGACGAGGGGCTGAAGACGATCTCGTAAACGGACACCGACACGGTGACCGAGGTCCCCAAAGACATAGGCACCAACAGTCTCAATACTCTCCCGAAGTTCGCCTGCAATCACTGGGTCCGCGTGCAATAATCAGGCCCCCCCCCACCCCGTTCTCGACTGCGCTCGAGATTGGCTGATCAGCGGCATTCTCGTACGCCGCTGTTCGCAGAAAGGATTAAACTTTCGAGAGCCGCGCACGAATACCGTGTGGGACACGTTCCTCTCGCCAGGGCACAAACATGGCTCCTGCTACTGCTGCTGCTGTTCCGGTCGCTATTCACAAGAAGGACGATGACCTACACTTCTCCCAGTTCCGCCTCAGCCCCAGGGCCAGCCAGCTTGCAACGGCGTGGCTCCCTACGCTCATACGTTGCAGCTGCCCCTGCTACGGTGGCAGTGGTGGTGGCTGCGGCGGCCGCGGCGCGTGCGATTCAATGGCCGTTCAAGGCAATCACACGCTTGAACGGACCATCACAGATATCGCGGCGCTGGCGCTCTATGGCGCCAGCGATGCTGGTGTCTGTTCGGCAATAGCATGGCAAGTGGACGCGTCTGTGTGCGAGTGCATGCCATCGTGTGTTTGTCGAGAGTGAATTATCGATTTATGCTGATTAGACCGATCAAAATAGACGCTGCCGCCGGGACGCAAGAGCTCACCGCGCCCTCCGTCCCGCGCCCGTTGTGCCAGAGCGGTGGCACGAAGTAAGATGAATTTGTTCCGGTCAAAGGTCGATTTTTTAATCGACCCACCCACGCGCCTGCTCAGGATAAACGAGCCGCCGGAGCACCACCTTGCCTCAATCTGCATTCGAGCACTGAAGGTTGTTGCGGCGCCGCCGAGCTGCTCCTGACAGGAGCGAGGCGGGCGTCCACACCGACGTAATACACACTTTTGCTGCGGCTACCCCGGCGGCACTTCGACTGAAATCCGATATGATAGAAAATTGCTGAGGAAGCGGCTCAACGAAGACAGTTTAACCGATAATATCGAAAAAAGTTTGATAAATATAGTGCGATAAAATATAGTGATAAATAGTCGAGCATCGGTGGTCAAATGGAGAGAGAGAGATAGAGAGAGAACTAGAATCACAGGTAATCCCAGCTTGTCTAATATAATCGTAACAATTCGAGTATTCGACTATCTAGATATAGATACTTAAGGAGGCTATATGTATTATATGTATGTAGATATATAGAGCGTCTAATATGTTGGTGTAAATGATCGATTGCTCGTGTTGAAGATTGTCGCCGATAAATGGTCGATGTATAAATAACCCTCGGTTTATGTGTTCCGTGACTAACATTATATATATATATATACATATATATATATGTGTGACGAACGTCCATAAGGCATGTGTCAGTAAACAAACACCGACGCGTACTCGAAGCAAATTCACTGATCGATGTTCACAAAATATCATAGATCAATACACCGAAGAGACACGCATCGATTTGAAGAGCTAAACACGAACGCGTGGCGCGTGGTTGGTAACTGACACGCAGTTGAAACTAATTCCGTTTGCATCTCGCTTTTCTCATTACTTTCCGGTTTCTGGGCCTGCATCGCAGTATCTTCGCGTCACATACACGGTTTCATCGTAGTGAGGCTCGGAGGGTGATGCCTCCGGACACAATCTACATTACCATTCTGAGAGACCCTGTCGGTCTATACGGCTCCATGTATTCATATTATGATCTAAACACCGCATACAAACGTAAGTGTCAACACCTATTCACGGGGGGGAGGGCTTACAAATGTATTGAGAAAGCCAAGCGGATAACAGTGTACCTTTGCGGATATTCGACTTGGTCGACGCCATTGTTTCGAGAAGTTATTTTCGCGCGCACAATAGCGCCAACTAGGTTGACTTTCTTCAGAAGATGTACTTAAAAAGGCGTATTTGTAGCTCATTTTTTTGTTACTAATAAACACAACGTATCACCAATATTACAACTGCTACCACTACTGGTACGACACAATTCGATAAGTTGTCTACGAATGCCCAGTACGACTCAGTATATATTGTAATTTTACATGTTAACAGTGTATAAAGTGTAGGAGTTTGTTTCGTCTATGTTTAGTGTACTGCTATAATTTGTACATGTATGTGTGTGCGCGTGTGTGACAATCGTCGATGCATCCATGGCGTTCTGCAGTCGATGATTATATAGACATGTGTACGTATATGTATGAGGGATAGATTTCCGCTGTACCAGCTAAGCTTAATCATTATTGGTCAACTTTAGTCTCACTCCAGGGGCTGGTTCGAGCCCATCCCGATCCAATGGATCCGATCTATCGCAGTCGGCGACACAACAAGTTCGGCCTGAATCAGATGGCCTTCGATTTGGGCCTATCAGCCAGCGTCTTCCGTAACACGGCTGTCGTTGATCAGTTCATACAACGGCTCGAAGAATCATTTGACCTTGTGCTCATCGCCGAGAGGATGTCGGAGTCCCTCGTTCTGCTCAGGTTCGTTTTAACGGAAGGAACATACATAGCTCGATTGGAACACACCACAGAAAAAGATGTTACTGTTGTTATAGTATAAAAACGAAAAGTCGTGTGTTTTTTAACCTAGTCTTAAGTAGACATCGGTGCAAGTTAGGATATAGTTTCTCGGTAGCTCGAACACCCGCCTTGGCCAAGGCAATGCCCGATGTTCGTGTACGAGATTACTAAGAGCACCCGAGTCCCAGAAGCAAATTCTAGATTTTAGTGAAGCGACTGAGGACTCATTCTAGCACTTTCGAGTTCAGGAGATAACCTTGCCCCTCTCATCCGTTATTCCCGATCGGTTGCCAGGTACCTGCTATGCTGGGATGTAGATGACGTAGTCTTGTTCAAGAAAAACGCACGCTCGACGTCGTTCAAGAAGAGCGAGGAGGAGCTGACACCCCGCGATGTCGAGACCCTGCGATCGCTTAACGCTGCAGATCAGCGAATGTGAGTATTGGCAAATATGGACTTCATGCAACACAAATCACGAGGTATTCTTACCTGTTTCCTGATGTTCAGGAGCATACTGTTAGCTGGCTCCAACCGAAATGAGCCTAGAGTCACGTTTCAATCTGAATGCTCTCTGAACTTGAAGAATCTATTGTTATCGGTGTTGCTGGATTGCGTGGTTCGTGTTCGACTACAAATCTCTAGATGCACGCTGTTTACAGTACATCATTGTTGTATTTGCAGTTACGACTACTTCAACGCCAAGTTGACAGAGAAAGTTGAGCGTTTCGGAGAGCAGCGTATGGCTGACGAGAAGGCGCTACTCGACGTCCGGTCGAAATTCTGGTTCGAGGAGTGCGTTAATGAGGTGAAAAAGGTGGATGACGAAACAGCCAAGAGGATGCACATCTACTCGAAGAAGGTACGTTGAGAAAATAATGACGATTATGATATTAATTAATTAGTAATGAGTGAAAAGACGCGTAAAGTCCTGTGTTTGTTTGCCTGTTAGGCGCGCATGTGCTGACCGTAGGCCACCGTTTCGTTCCTGCCACTGCTGCGATGTCAGGATGAATGAGTTTCAATTAGCTGATTTTATCGAGTTGACCAAACCAATAAGCTCAAGCTGTCTAGATAAAACGGGAGAAATTTTTGATACGTCTTCGCCAATGAAGCCGTTGCGCTCTCGCGTTTTCGCCGGATCCCGCCACCGGCGGGGGACTTCACTATATTCAACACACAGAGATGTTCAATTTCGGTTCGTCTAATAGCAGTTCGTTAGAGATTACATTTGGCTAGAGTTCACGGGAGACATTATTTTATATCAACCATAATATCGGTCGTTCCATAAGGTTGGGTCAGGTGGTATATATCGTAAATGTCACATTGATGTCTGTGGCCAATAAACCCATGGGCAGATTGCCAACGTAAAGGGCGAGTCAGCGTTAATCTCGTCTGACTGGAGCATCACGAGTTGATGTAGTGTATCCTCCTCATGTTAATTACTAATGCCAGGCCGCGAAGTGAACTCTCTACTAGTCTCTAAACGGAACTACTGCTATCTGCGGCAGTGATCGAGGTCAGGCAATCGAGGGCGCCACGCTGAGCGAAATGTTGTGCGATTGACGCGTTTCGCCGCATTCTCTATCATTATATTCATTTACAGGAGACGATTCTGAAGCGATTCGCTACTACATTGAACTTACGACCTGTGGTCAAAGTTCTCTCTCTTGTTAGCAATGTAGCCACGTCAGGTGTGCTATCGGTATGAATACATCGTGAGCAGATTAACCTATTTTGGTTGAAATCAGCCTAATTTGCTACACTTACCGGCAGGGCTCGTGAGAGCTAGCGTACTTTTGTGAGCAATATTGTTTACCAGCTCTTGATACAGGGCTGAAGGTTCGGACCGCAATAGACATGTATATAAAGCCGTTGCTTCCAGTATCCCCAGAAATATAACCAGCCATTGTCGACCCCGTCGGTCAATTTCGATCCCGCTAATGCGAAGTGCAGTCTAAACGCTAGCTTCGCTGACGTCGTTCGACGACCCACAGACGAGAAAGGGCGGGAACTGTGATCGTCATCTATGGGCCACAACAACAAATGCATGCAATTCATGTTCGATTATCAACTGTAGCTTTCTACTCATGACACCATCGCATCTATCGATTGTCTAATCAAAACGATTTCCTATTTGTGCGCCCATCGAATCATTTTTCCAGGTGATGTACTTCGAGGAGAAAGACGGCGCCGACCCCGAGTGTCAGCGAATGCTTCGCGAAGAACTCGCCTATATAGCGCTGCTACGCGAGAAACAATCCTACATACACTACAACGTGACCAAAACGACCGGAAGTGGCCCGACGAAGCATCACCCCTAGCTGTCGAGCGACCGTCAGCAGGGGTCGAGGGGCAGGGTGTCAGGTTGTGTCAGGTTGGGCCTTTTTGAGAGCGTACCTCGCAGTGAGGACACAGCTTTGGGGTGTATGATGCCGATGGCCACGCGCACACGCGAGTACGTGTGTGCGTGTGTCGGTGCGATGCCACTGTGGACAAAGGCCTCTACAGGGGGGAGAGGCCGTCGCCTCATGGGGCCGCCGAGCTAAGCGACATGTGATACAAAATATCCTCCGGGACACACTACAGCGACATAACAGCGGATGGAAGGAGAGAGAAAGCCTGTCACAAGCAATACGTTCCCTTGTTTCGAGTGCGTTTTCGAGATAACGTTACCATGGATCAAGGTCATAGCTGCGTACACGAATGTATATATATATATATCTACGTTGTGTATCAGCAGTGTGGAGTCTGCATCGCTGACTGCTCGTGTTTGTGCAAAGACGCGTTGCGAAACTAGCTGGATGATGCTGGGTTGGATGACGATCCGTATCGGGACCATATGATCTGGTTTCGGGCAGTGGTCAATGTCCGTTGTCAAGCTGAAGGCTAGTTTTGTACTGGATGCTCACGAAGTGGCGCGTGTTAGATGAGCAGTGCAGTCACCGTCAGACGAGTTGTATACATATGAGTAAAGTGTCGTTGGTTCAACTGCGAAAAGGTTTATTACAATGACGTGTTGTTTGATAAATTTCATATATATATATATATGTATATATAAAATCTGCGATTGTTCTTCGTTCTAACCAGACACATCCCAATTTTCCACTCTCACCGCCGCCTTCCCCATCAGAAACCGTTTGATTCTTTCTTTCAACTGTTCAGTGAAACCTTCTCGATAGAGGGAACTTCTTGCAAGAATTCTCCGTAGATCGCCATTTCTCAGTAGAGCGGTTTGGAGCAAATCGCCGCTGGTGACGAGGTGGCTGGTTGGAGTCAGAAACTTGGCTCCATTTCAAAAACAAATGAAAACCTGTTTGTGTGTTTGGAGGCATTCGGTATAAGACAACAACTCCTCATTTATCCTCCGGTACAGTGATAATGGTGGCGGTGACCTTCCAAGGCTTCGGGTCCAGCCAACCGAGTGAGGATGTGCTAAACCTTTTTGGCAAGATCCACGCTATGACACCTTTATTTTGATCTATCATACCCCAAAGGACGTTTTCATTTCACAATATGCGCGTTTGGAACCTATCAGGAGCCACACTCCCGCGGGGAAACCATTCATTCCTTTCGGTATCAGAGGTCTAGCCCGTTTTCCCAAGAATAGGCCGAATCCTATCTAAGGCAAGCCGATAAAAGAAATCCAAGCAGAAAACGAACCTTCATAGTGTACCTACATTTTGTATTGTACGCACGAAACGATAAGAGCGACATGACCCTGACCACAGCAAAGATCGTGAACCACAAAAGAGCATTTGCAAATCCTATTCGACGAATCGTTGCCGATCAGTACAGACGAGTGCGTAAGTGTCCATCTGGATCATTAAACAACTGGCTCATCACTCGCGTTACATTATCCATTGAATCGTATACGAGAACTAATCAAACGTGCACACACTGATTACTATCGATCATCTGGCAGATGGGGGCGATTCCACACACGGGGCTAGCCACAAGGTGCCCAGTCACTATCAGTTCACTCGTAGATTGGCCATTGCCGCGTTTTTGTACACAGTCCTCCTCGTGTATAGTGTCTCCTGCGTCGTGAGAGCTGGACACCACTTCGGCGGACGCAATCGAGATTTGCTCCTAACAGCAGACGTCGTATACGAGAGGCTGGAGTGCGTATTATGGATAAGGTAATAAGTACAGCAGTGGTGATGGCCATACAAGCGACCTGCTGATAGTCGGCTGAGAACGGAACTTGCGTGGCGTGCCATGGGCGATTATCTTTAAGTTTATGAGTACGTAAATATAATACATTTCGAAAAGTTTGCATAGATGCATGTTTGATGTACCTAGCAGGTAAACATTAGATCCGGTTCGTGTCGAGGTGCAGGACGGGCGCTCCCATCAGGAGCCGCTTAGTCAAGGACAGTCGCTGGTGACTATGATGATGATACGTGGCGGACGGGGACAATTTGTTCGAAAATCAGTCACGGAGACGGACGAGCTCGGCAGGCCAATAGGGGTTGCTTCCATTTATATTGAACACAGAGAGATTTACGTACACAAATACACATTTGTCTATACAGAGCAGGTGTATATTTTCGTTACTCAGTTGATCGCATTACATTGCGGTGACGATAGAGCTTTTTGCTCGATAAAGACGAGAGAAAAAAAGCCAGATGAAAGCAGAGGAAGAAGAATAAGAAAAAGAAGAGATGTTATAGGCGTTATGACTGTTGAACTATATAATACGATGAGCACGAATGAGACGTCACCGAGACACAAGTCATATATATATATATATATATGTATATCTACGATATAGTATGCGACTGCCAACACTTGGATCGATAGAGTGAGTGGCAATAAGCAGGAGACACAGTAATGTTACGGCCAGGTCTGGAAAGGCTGACCGAATCATCTAGTCATACCCACACACGCAGTACTCTGAATGTCAATAGTGTACTATAAATGACGTTATCAATGAAAACGGGGACGCCATTCGCAAGAAGCTAACACTCCGCAGAGGTTGGAGCCACGTCTTCGTGAGAAGTAGCGCTAACAGCCGTTCGGGAAACGCTTGGAAACGTTCGGACGCTGGTGGCGACTTACCTGCAGCAAAACCAATAACAGTAGAAACAACAACAGCAGCAGCAGCAGCAACAACAACAACAACGATAATATCAGAAACAGCAAGAACCACCTCAAAAAGTAGTACAAGGTGTAGCGACCACAAACATACATGACGTAGACGTTATTTCGGCAAGCGGATGAGAGGGTGGCGGGGGGAGAGGTTCATGGGAGTGGGTGACCCGTTAGCGACAACAGGATGGGACAGTCAGCAAGGTCGATCTGCTGCTACACACCTTTGATTGTTGTGGCTGTAAAAAAACGGTGACAAGCTCTTTTGGGAGGTTGCTGAGAAACAATGGTTAAGTTTGATCGCGGAACTGATAATAAGTACTAACATATACCTGAGAACGCTAATGACGGACGGCTGCGGGCGATCTAGTCTCCCTAGCGATGGTCGCTGTCAAATAAGAATATCGTTTATTCATGTCTCTTCCATCTATTCTATTACCCACATAGCTGGTTTTGTGCCTTGTGGCGGGTCAACATTCGGCGAAAGCCATATATATATTATATATATATATTTGGATCAACTTTTATGTGTTGACAAATTTAGATATGATCCACTACTTCCATTGATAAACCCGCAAGTACAACGACTATATCGGTTCATGAACGACCATTCTGCGAATTTGAACCAGACAGTGCACGGTTCCAGGTCCCCTGTCGCGTGACGGAACTGCGGCTTACCTTTATTCAACGAATTAAACCTACAAACACATCCATAAGGAAATGATTACACTAGGTATACGCAATGACCGCTGAGCTCACTCTCTTGATACACTGATACAGCTGATATAAAATATAGATATTTTGTACGTGCTACAACCATACTCCGATGACGATAAATAACATTACAAATAATCACTGTTATGAGTATGTCGATCTTTGCCGACAGAGTTCATACGCAGCGAATAATACCGGACGTCTCAAATTGGCCGGCCTATGTTCAACGAGGATAACGGGAACATTTGCATGTATTTAATACAGCCTTTTAGCCATTTCGTCTCCCCTGAAGGACAGGCCCGCTGCAGCAGGTAGCCCTGACTGACATCGACGGCCGTATCCGGCAATAATCGATCGCTCAATAATACCAAGCGATTGTAATACCAATATCCGTAATTGTGTTCGTATATGACGGTCGTCACACCGTTGATTTGTTGTCGATCACAATCATCCGTCTCCCATCGGCCCCAGCAGTTGGCCCCGAGTGAGATCTGCAACGAGTTGCGGAAGTGTTCAAGCCATCGAGCGACGAGAGATTGCAACAGCTCCCGCATCAGGTGCACCCTTGCTCCCCGCAACCTGCGTGCTACACGAGAGCAATCCCTCCAGCAATAATGCTAGCGATGTAATAAAAATCGACCCCTCACATTCTGGCACGTTCCGCGACAGACGTAATGTGTTGTTCGACTCTACCCCCATACGGTCTCATAATGATCGTTGTTTTCATTCCAGTGTTACACGATACTCTACATTTATTGTGTTGGGTGGACGGCGTTTGCCGGCCAAGGTACAAGACAATAAATTGAGACAGCGAATAACGGCGCTTTCCCGCCGGAGAGAAGCCGAGGGTACGGCGGGTACCGTAGGCGTCTGCTTGCCGAGATGACGCAGCAAATATCAGTGATCTGGTGATATATAGGTAGACACATGATTGTATAATAGGCAGAAAAGGATGATCTATAATGGGCGGACGGGAGCGATGGGCTACGCGAAACAGTGTGCGCAGGCTAGCTGACGAGCGGAGAAGCGCTCCGATACTGTACCACACTGCACAGTAGTAGTATATATATATATATATATATATATAGCTGCGTAAACATTCTAGCTATAATTGAAGGGAAGTGCGACTTTCAACGGTAGCCACAGCAAGCTGGGAATCAAGTGACAACGTGGAGGACGAACATGATATAGAGGTAAGGTAGGATAGGACTTGTCCTGTGTCTCTGGTTCGCCAGCTGGTTTTGAAAATAGGTTTCGTGTGTGGGGACAGGGGTCCACGAAGTTGAACTGTGTAAATGAGGTCAGGGAATATTTGGGAATTGTGCAAAGCGACGATAGATGTGAAAAAGTTGCTGGGGCAGAAATATTATTGTTATTATTACTATTATCCATAACTAGGGTCTTGACACATATGCTGAAAAGGTTTCAAGAAGGATTTGAAGCACAGCAAACAAACGGCGCGTTTCGTTTTGGGCACCGTTTCGGTTACGTGTAAAACGCCTACCAATGATGTGGCGTAACAAAAACATAAACATTATTACAATATACGAGAGGAGCAGTAGAAGAAGCGAGGAAAAGTGAGTGTGAAAGATGGCGAGAGAGAGAGAGATAGAGATTGACTGCCTCTGTAAATGTGGCGGCTTGATGCAATAATGATGGATGATTGACGAAGGAGAGGAAGAATCCTAACCCTGCACGATTTAGGCGTCCTGGGAACGCTAACGAGGAATGACATCCTGGAGTGGTGATGTCCGCCGAGCGAGATGAGTCGATGACAATAATGATTTGTGATTAAGAGAGAGAGAGAGAGAGAGACAACAGAATATTGATTGAACATGATAATTATGATTATGTCGGTACAGTGAGGCTAGCGCGATGTGATAGTTTATCCATTATATGAGCAATGACGCTGATACGGTCGTCGTTGAGGCGATGAAGGCAACAAAATAATACGAATAATAATAATAGTAAACAAGAGGCTGACAAGCAGGAGACATAACGCGAAGAAATGAGTGAATAGTTGTATATGTATATTACTACGTATACCGTCCCAATAATAAATAATAATAATAACAACAACAACAACACTAATGATAATGATGATGACGATGATGATGAGGATAATAAATTATTTCCAACTTGACTAGATAACACAAGACAAGTACGCGAGTGTATTTATTTTTCTCGTTGTAGATCAACCTTTCTCTAAGTGGGTCGGGCAAACGCAAGGAAATCGTTAGCAAACAATTCGGGTGTGGAAAAAGTAAATTTTCAGTTGGATACGAGGTACGTTTATGTTGCGGTGATAAATAATGGGTATAGCTTGCAGTAAGGAAAACAAGTTGGCCTACAGTTGAATGAGCATTTATGAGTTGTAATCCAACTTGTCATCCTGCACCACATTTATGTATTGTCGTGATCTAGGCAACGATATTTCGCATGAAGCAGCTATAACAGTCAACGGTTTCGTCCCGGTACTTGTATGTGTATATATATATATATGTATATATCTGCAGGATTTCGAAACTGTTACTATGATGGCCCGTTCGAACAAACAGTATAGATGTATTTGCAGTTTTCTCCGGTCAATTCATTCGTTTATTTCATGTGTTGGGGTTTTCGTCCGATGTACGTTTCATTATGCCCGCTGCAAATTGCCAGTCGGGTCCGCACAAGGAATCTCGGACGGGTCCACAGCTGGCACGAAGCCGGTTGCATGTTTCCGGAACTCTTCGGGCGTCAGATCCGAGTACTGGCTGTGTCGACGCGAGTAACTCTCCTTACCCTCAGCATAGCGGGCGTTGTGCGCCTCGATGTCCGCGTCCCTCTCCAAGAACATCTGCATGCGCTTGGTATCCTCGTCCACGGCATACTGCTTACCTGGAAATGCCAAAACGAAATGCAAATACTGCTAATCTGACTGGCACCTCTTCGCCGCCGTACGTGGCGCCGCCAGCAAAATTCATTCATCTTCAACATCGCCAGCATCGACGAGCTGCTGCAAAATGTTCGACCACAACTCCACGTGCATTATCGTGCCCTTCCTTATTTCTAGGGGTCGTTGATTAGGCATCTTAGAGTTTGCCGTGTAATTTTTACATACCATGTTTGCTTTTGAAGTCCTCCCACTTGGCGATCGCCGACGGGGAGGCATCCGCCTGAACCGTAGCCAGGATTATTGCCAAGATACAAACGGCGAAGAGGCCCGTTGCCTTCATGTTTCACTCGATACTGCTGCTGTCTAGCGGCTGTGTACAAGGTTGAAGCTGATCCCAGTCGGCTTCGACGCCGTATATAGACGTTGGCTATGATCACTCATGTAGATTTCGACGTCCAGGCTGACAATGGCTATCTTTTCGGATATGATTTTACAGACGTCAGTTTGTGCGGTGTGGCTCGGCTCCTGGCTCGGTCGGCTGACGTCGCTTAGCGGACGTTCGAGATGATCTGACAAATGATGGATGGATCAGAATGCTCGCTCGAATTCATCGAAACGAGAGCGACAACAAGTTTATCCATATGGGGTGACTTACGTGGTCGCCATTGTGTGGCCGATGACGAAGTTAGTCTGGACAGACAGACGGGACTTGATATTTCGTTTGTGTGTGGAACGACGAAATCTAGTAGAAATATATAGCACAATTACAAGCGGGAACGCAGGATCTGACAGGTGGGGGGCTTATATCGATACATAAGCCGTGCCCTTTTCGAGAAAAAAATATATGCATACAACGCGACTCGCCACACAACGCTATGGTGTCTATGCGCAGCGGATTGCAGCTCAGCAAGTTGGAAAATGGAAGATATTGGACAGATAGATATTATTTGGACGGTTTTAGTTACTTCAGAGATGAATTTCGACTCATTTACGTGTGTTTATATTATATCGATATATCTTGTAGATCGTTCGTCAATAGCACAGCTACGGACGGATTTCGAAAATCGAGATGTAGAACTTCGGCTGTTTGTCGATTGTTGCATCTACTGCCGTTGTCTTGGCAGAGCGCAGTGGAGCTTGAACTCGAATTGAGTCGCGACCGTTGGTCCGAGACCCCGAACGCTAAGAACGTGTTGGTTCACTGTCGTAGCTAATGAGTGATTATAAGCACTATATATATATATATATATATTCCACAGAATATATCTGGACTCCTCAGGTGCTTAGTAGAACCCATCTCACCTTGTGAATTTCCATTTGACCCTGCACATAGTGCATGAAATGATTAAGCACCATTAAAATCGTCACAATCCTTGGAATAAGCCACTAGTGAGTTAACCAATCAGCATATATATATATATATATATATATGTATATATATATATATATATATATATATATGAATACTAAGTGACGCTAAATACGGGCCGTTCCTCCTTCATCTTGAACGAGGAATGGATGTACGCGAACCCGACGCGAAGCCGCCCCCAGGGGACCGCTGGCTTCGTCCACAGATCACAGATGCCAAATGTGTGCAGTTAATCAAAAGGGTTAATTATTCAAGTCGATTTGCTGTCCAACACCATGAACTCTCTGAGTGTCTGAGCGACACGTGTGCGCTCTTGGGCAGCACTCCGGACGCGCCCTACCGTCACATGTCGCCCGCTCAGACTCAAATGACAGCGGCAACTCAGCCCGAGCGTGACAAGTACGAAGGCTAATTCAAATGAAATGCGAGGCGCTATCCGTTTGGCCATTAGATTAGATGTAACAATAGCCCAATGTCGTTTTACATAGATAACGTGAAGCTACCCGACACTGCGCCGGCGCATATCACAATACGTCGAGCGGGAATTAGTAGCCGCGGATAGTAACCGACACCTATCTGGCTGGTTCACTGCTTGTTGTTGCAGTTATTGTCCCGTTGCTGGCTCAATTTCTGCAAAAGCGGACGCGAAGAAAGAAAGAACTTTTCCACCGTTCACGTCCGACCGAGTTTCTCTCTCGTCGGTGTCCGCTGAAATTGTTCACTTTACAAGAGCTACCTCCGTGGAGCGTAGAAAAATCCACTTTCCGTTAAGCTTTCATGATTTTCCTGTATCAACATGATGTATGGCGGACGTCGGTCAAGCGTTTTTCGAATGCTCCCTCGCTGACGCGCTCAAGCGCACTTGCATTGTTGTTGCTGCTGCTGCTGCTGTTGTCAATCTCTTATTTATCTGTAAGCAAAGTATTGAATATGAGTGGCTCATCATGACTGAATATATAATAGCTTAACTGGTTTAAATAAAGTCGATACACGATTTTATGTATAGATTATGTCATGTATAGATCTACTAGCAGGCTCGATCCGTGGAGCTGGCATCAACGTTAGCCTTATATGTATTAGTATTCGTATGTTGTATACACGAATATATATATTGAGGTTGTTGCTGTAGCTATTTGTGTAATGCATGTTAGATTTTTAACGCATAACCTTATATAATGGTAATCAGATGAGCGGAATATGCGACTCTCACAACCTTCTCTGTATTTTTTAAATCAGCGAGCATAATATTATAGGCAGGCAGCCCGAAGCAGTGAGTATATATTATGTTGCATACATTTCTCTCGCGCGTATAGTGTTTTAAACAAAGTGTGATGTCGCTGGTTGTGACTTAATTATCTAGAAATCACTGGAAGACAAGAGTGAAATTTCAGTCTAACAATAACCGTAAAAATCAACATGACAAATCATCGAGTTTCAATGTGTCATAACGATAAAATCAAATGTCGTCATGACGAGATATTTTCGTATCCGCCACTAATACAGTTGCGCTGTTAGTTCTTAAATAGGCTATTTCTGGTCGGTGATGGTTTGGCAAAGATTGCCATTAGTTAATCAATCAATTACTCACTCAATGCCTATCGACATTATCAACTAGCTAAATCTGATGAATTCTACGATCATTCAAATGAAGCGGTTCTCCTTTGACCTCGCAAATTAATGGCCACATATCGACTCGAGGAGAGCAAACGTAATTCACCAACGTCAATGGATCCTATTCTATCAGTGATCTTCGTTCGCAACAACGGCGAATAATTATAGGTACCCTATAGGAGGGATAGCAGTCTAAAATGAAAGCCTCTGAAGTGGACACCGCGACAGCCCGTCATTAACTATTGTGTACTAATTTGCAGAAGCAACGACCATTGTCGTCGCAGAGCTGTAGTTACCTTCCACAGTGAGATCGAGAGGGAGAAATCGATGCGAGGGTCACCTACTGGAGTGATGATCCAACCGCCTTGGAAATGGTACCACTGCCTTTCCGTAGCTCGATTTTTATCTTATCATATCATGATGCGTTCATGTGTGCCATACGCCTCGGTACCGTGGCCATCACCCAATGTGATATATTATCTTTTGACATGAGCAAAGTGTTTGTTACATACTAGCAATCGTTTGAATTGTTACACAACAGGAATATATTTCAGGGTCTTCCAACTGGATCAAGAGTCACCTCCGAGTTGACAATAACCTGCATGCATTCAAAGTTCCGGACTAGAACACATGATAATAGACAGCCGAATGAATGCCGGCCGTAGATGGACAGCAGACACACACACCGCTTATACACGCTCGTAGGATTCATCTCAACTGGGCTCAATCAATCGCTGACCATGCGCGTCACACGTTCAATTTTCGTAGCCGACTATAGTCTTGTTAGTGATTCCGTTTTGCGGGGACGTTTGCCAGAAATCGGGATGCAGGATGCGGCTCTTCTCACCAATCTGGGTACGTCAGACGGTGCTGCATAGCTGCAGCTATCATAGATCACACCGAGTGGACGGGTTTCATATAAGCGGTAGCTAACCGCTCGACCTGCTCGCTTTACCGAGGACACAGCGGGAAAAACAATAGCACTGACAGTCGCTGCGATGGCTGTGTAGGAGTCCCGCCACTCTCAACCAGCTACTGCCTTAGCTTGCGCCTGTTCCTTCGTCTGAGAGTGGTCCCAGCCTGAGACACCGTTTATGACTGACTCCGCTTTTCGAGCGTGTTTTTTTTTTGTTTTCGAAGCCCAACGTCAATGCCAACACCGACTCAACGGTCACTGTTCGTTAGGCCCGTTCCGCCAGTGAGGCCGATTCTCGGCCAGAAAACCTCGGCAATGGCAACGAACACAGTAGGTATCGAAGTGGACAGGAACATTGTTGCATCCAGAAGGGAAAATCGCATTATGTGCCTCATAAGATATAGGTATGAACCAGATAAATAAATGAGATAGAAAGAACAAATGAAGAGTCGAAGAGAGTGCTGACGTCCGTCCTCGCGGAACTTCGAAACACGTGAAAATATAGAGGATTAAGTCGCTCGAATATCAGCTGGTTACCACCACCCCTGTCCGTTCGCCCTGACAGTCATTGTGCTGCTCATGAAACAGTGCCGTATCGCGAGCAGACAATTTGTGTATTGCCACGCGAATTTAAATGATTTCTTCCGTTGCGGCCAAGAAATTGTGCTTGTTCGACAAAGTGATGCAAATCGTGCCTGCAATCGTACCCAGCAGGAGACAGAATGCCAGTAGCTCATCGATCTACTGGCCTTGCCGAGGTTAGATTATACGGCAAATTTGCTAAAGTATGGTAGAAATTATTGAGCAATTTTTGTTAACGACGTTAAGGATAATGGTCCAAGGAGAAGATAGCTACTATATTCTAACAAAAGAAAAACTTTTTCTCTGCAAAGAAAAGGCAATGTGATATCAATACAATTGGTTACCATTTCGATAGAGCTCGATATTGCATATGTCGTCTCATCGTGAACGCTCGTGAAGAGCTGTCGCGTGCAGTTTTAGTACAAAGTCCTTCCGTGAAGGCGGGCCAAGATGCTGATGATAATGTATAAGCTAACATCAACGTAGAATAACAACAAGATGAACAGTAACAACAGTAAAAAAACAAAGCCCTAAATTATGCACTTTTGAGGACATAGTGTTAGAACACCTTCGCTTCCATCATACATGACCTAGAGAAGGAACCTAGATTTCAGATCCCTATACCAAGGTACTTCAAGGTTAATGGCGTAGTCCTCCTTGGATAAGTTGATCCTCAGCATCTGACGTCTTCGAGATGTTCTCCAACGTAAACATACTCTTGCCGCCTTTCCCTAAGCCTCATCGCTATCGGGACGAATCGAGCAAAAAACCGATTCTATAATCGCCCTGTATATCGCTCACACCCGCCGCGCTCGTCGTCCACCGCACGACTCACTGAGCACCAAGGGATGATGTCGATAACGACGACGATATATGCGTGCTTATATATATATATATATATATATATATATATATGTCTGCATGCGGCGCCGCGGGAGCCGCAGATTGGAACTCGCACGATTGCTGCGAGATATGGCATGCTGATACAGCTGCTGCTGCTGATGATGATGACGCTAGAGTGGATAGTAATCCAATTGAAGAGTTGCGGGGTGGCGAGCGTGAGGCGACGGTAAGGGATGGCTTTCCGTTCCTACCCCATTCCGGATATCTGGCCATCGCGTAGCGATGCCGAAGCGCCTCACGGCAAGTCGGGCTCGTCCGCATCCTGATGCAACATCTGGCAGACGCGTGCGATGCCGACGTCACACTTAGGGCCAGACGGCGACGACTGGTCATGGTCGCGTGCCCGCGTTCGCTGGACGAGCATGTGCTGAGATAGTAATGAAGCATGCAATTGCTGCTTCATAGAGGGGATAATATGCTAACATACAGCACATCCCCAGGCGACCCCTTGGAGACCCTCCGCGCTGGCTGGCTGGCCGTGCCTGACTGACTCCCTTCCCGCGCGCGCATCCGCATCTCCCTGCTGTACAGGCAGAAAGGAACGCCAAGCCTGAACAGTATAGGAGCATGCATCGCTCCGACCTCCTGCGTGCCAATCACTTCCTATCTCTCTCTCTCTCTCTCTTTCTCCAGTGCCTGCCCATCGCTTGCGGTCGCACTGACTGCTTTGCGTGGCCGGACGCCCGATTCGTTGCTTGCTTGCTCTCAATGGCTGCTTTGCCAAAGGCGGCATCCTTTTTTCTCTCGATAGCGATGTCAGCCCCGGTCCGCCCGGCCAAACAACGTCGCTCTAGCGCGTTCTCCGCTCCGACACTTCTGACGCACCCGGCCGAAGCGGCTCCCGTAGTGCTCTGCCCGTTGTATTGGAGCGTTCCTCCACGACGAAAGGACGGTATAGCGAGCGTTGGCAGGAAAAGGACGTCGAAGAACGAACGGATGCATCACACTCAGAAATGAGGGCACTACGCTCCACTTTCTCGGACCTAGGCATCCTTTCCTAATTCGTCGTTGGTCCGCGCACTCTCCCTCCCCAATTCCCTGAGCAAGCTTCTCCCATGAAGGGTCCACGGATCTGCTCGGTCCTGCGGCCACAGCTATCCGGCCTGTGGTCGCCCGCCGGTTTGGTTGCTCAGGCCGGGACCGAGCGCTCGTTCCGGCCCTCGTCTTTCCGTTCGGATGGAATGAGTAGCTGTCACACTGCCTACTCCTGCCGCCTGCGCCAATGCCGTTTCGCTTTGCATTGATGGGGGGAGCAGTCCGGGCTGATGATCGTCAATGAAAAAGATCCCGGGGTGGGAGAGACAACACGCAAAAGAAAAACGCCGAACGTCTGCAGCTTCTGCCGGCTCGCCAGGCAGCAGCAGCAACATCGGGCGGGGTTTTGTCGTCGTCGTCGATGTCGACGCCGCTTGCTCGATGCCTCGGGCCTTCGGCCTCAGGCGTGATGGGTGGCCTTTTCGTCCGATCCGAGCCATTGCCGAGGCGAGCAGGCCACTGATGATGTCGGGATTGCCTCTGCGGCTACTGGGCTGGCTGGGACATTGGCCGTCGCCAATAGAAGGACCGGCGGTTCATAGGGTGGATGCCACTGGTGTTTGATGGCTATCTCGATCGGCCGGCGGCTGGATCGCAAAATCGCAGAACGACCGCGAGCATGCTTGCCCATTCGCTCATTTCACCAATTCGTTGGTGCTGCGACCACGGCCGGTCTCGCCCTTCGAGTTCCCCGAGTTGCCGTCGAAGTAACAGCCAAGAACAAAGGTGGAGCCGAGCCAAGAATCAGTCAAGAGGAGGACGATGAAGATTCACGGATGTGTATTGCTATTGGTCGGCTCTCGATCGGCTGCCAACGTTAGCAGGTTAAAATCGGATCGCATTAGTCAGCGAAGCCAGCGATGATAACGATGGAAACGAATGCAGATGACAGCGGCAACGCCAGTCGGATCATATGGCCTTCGACGCTTGTATGATTCATCTCCAAACACTAGCTATGATATTTTGTATAGTTCTTCTCTTTAAGTGTGAGGAAAGTATCCAGTGGCAGACCAATTTAGCAATTTAGCCCAATATCTGTAAGCATCCCGAAATGTAGTTGTGGTGCAGTGACACAATCGCATAGCCATCTCAAAAACTCAATCGTGCACAAGGAATTACTACCCTTTGTTGTGTTGCTCATCTGGTCAAAAGCAGATGCATGCCTGCATCATTTTTCGGGTATGCGCTTAGGCGTCAGTAAGCATTCATAGCTGTCGAAATAAACGGCAATAAGTGAGGATTCGTTTAACAAAATGACAGTGAACAAAGGGAATTTCAATTTGTGCCTTCGGTTAGCCAAACCATAGATATGTGCATATGTCGAAAGTCGCCAAGGCCATATTGTCTAGCGTTGTCATTTGCTTATCTGTCCAACGCGTTGGTGACGTTTGCTGTGATTTTGATCTCGTTTTCGAAACGTCAGCATATGCGCAATGCCATCTATTTGGGACGCAAGCGCCCCCGGCCAACAGTGGCAGGCATAACTGATTGCATATCAGCACATCGGGTCCGGCAGCCTAGACCTCATTTCGGTGGTCACGGTTCATGACGAAGACGAACAGAGAGACACAACCAGATAAGTGAGTATTCAACGAACGCCACGTATAGAATCGTTCACACCATGTTATATCGCAGTGTTGCATTCAGCCACTTCGTATTCAGTAGCACAATCTTGCACCCGTTCATAACACAAGCATTATTCGATATTTTTGCGGGAAAACCTGTTCGGGTGTTACAAAACATCGTAATATAAATACTAACAACACAATTATTTCCGAACGTAATCCTTCTCAGCAAGCGTCCACCACGTACATGCTTGTACGGCACTCGAGTCAGCCTCCTTCGCTATTTATTCTCATTTTCCTCTAACTCTATGTTAGGTCTGTTCAAAGTGCAACCGTTTCTAGACACATCGCCTTATCGACTTTCGATTTAGGCCAGGCCACGTCAAGCCGGGCCACTTTTCAACAACACGTAAACCGTTAGACATTCGCCTCCGGGGGCCGCACCCCTCAAAGCCCGACTGAGTCTGGGCCTGCCGATGCCTGCATATTTTCGGAGCAGCAGCAGCTGTAGCAGTCGCCTCATACTGCCGCAGCGGCATGTACCAATTGCGTATATCCATCCATAGGCCTCCGTCATTCGTCATTCTTCTTCGGTACGATCGGGAGACAGCTTCTGTGCACAGTGAAGCGAGGAGCTGGCACACACTGTTTTCGCAACACGACAATGTGCTCGGCTGGGCGGAGTTCGCTGTCACTGTCGTCCCACTATCGAACCGGACCGCTGCCGGCTGTGGAAGACCGACATTGCATTTTGCTGCGCTCGTAGGGCTGCGGCGGTCGCTACCGCTGCTAGATGCTATGCCACGGCTCGCCACGTCCGATATCACATGCGTCGTCAATTTGCATAGCGGATGTGTGTGTGTGTGTGTGTGTGTGTGTTCGTGTGTCTATCCTCAACGAGAAGATGATGAAGAAGGCTGCTTACCCATGGCCAGTTGTAGAGCTCGCCCGGCTGAGCTCGCCCGTGTGCAAGCGACAGGCGGGCCTATAACACGGTGGCCTAGTCTCGTGTCGTCCAGTGGGGATCGGCGATGAAAAGGAGAAACAGACAAGAAGGCTGATTTCGCTTCCGCAAAGCTACTTTTCGTCTTTCGGGTGCAGGTCGTTCCTTGAATTGTTGCCTTGTAATGGCGCGTTCTGTCTGTTAGCTTGCTTGGCTGGTGGGGCCTCCGCTTGAGCAGGTGGATGCCGGTGGATGAAGGGTATCGCTGCACCTGAGTCCTGGTGTGTATTGCTGACGTGCACATTACGAGGTGAGAGGGTTTCAGAGGTGGTGTAGAGGTTGCCGAACGTTGAGAGACGAAGTATACGCCCTCTACTAAGATGAAGCAAATGAAGCCGAAAAAGATTTTCACATATATACAGGACGTTCGGAAGATTACACAACCCCAAGGCGAAACTAGTCAAAGTTCGACGGTTCTGTAGCTAAGCCTTCCTGCATATGTTCGCATCTTTTCTACCGAGATTGTTAGAACATATTTAGAGACTGTTGAGGGAAAACTATTGATTTTAGTAAGACAAATAATCCCTTCTTAACTATGAGCAATTAGCTGGAGGATTTTTTGATAAAGGGGGGTGCATTTATAGCTGCGTAAAACTAATTTCATTAGAACACGTCTTTCTTAGAAATGATTCTCAGTGTGCAAATCGAAATCAAACTGAAATTAAATATGTTTGCGGGTTGGATTCTAACGAAGGGTTTATGCAAAGCCTTAATGCTGTATACCAGCGCACAGGCATTTACCATTAATCATTAACGCAGCAAATTACAGGCCATCCATTTTAGTAGGAAAGACTATTGCATCGTGTTTATTAACAGTTAGCTGAGGGCCCGAGATCTCGAGAGAATATCAAGACTCAAGATAAATTAATCGTGTTCGAAAGGGTATGTATTCATTAGACTCCAAAGATAGCAGGATGGTGTTTCTTAGTGTCGATATTCCTGAAATTGAGCTTGAGATCTAATGCTAGCGAATGTTATATGCAAAACCTTAATACTACATTCATCCCACAGGGAATACATCGTGTATTGCGCAATAGTTAGCATAATTTTTTTACAGGAGAGCGTCACTACGGCTTGGTCATGCAAAGGATATTCGCAATGACGACCAGTTATGCACAATTATGAACACCCTAGCTATGGCACTCTATCAAGTCACCCTGTCAATGAATCGAAGTTAATCGTCTCGGGACAGGATAAGCGATCACCGGATGTTCCCGTAGTCAACGTATTTAAGCGCCGCACAAAGCACCGATAGGCACTTCCACTTTTCAAAAAGTTGAAGGTTCGATGATGAAACCGTTCACTGCTTGTGCCTTCGTTGCCCTGCTCTCCGGAGCTCTCGCCGGTCCGGCGTCTGTCTCGAAGTGGGAGAGTTTCAAGGCTAAACACGGTAAGATAAACTATTATCATAAAACAGTTACCCAGTAACAGTAAGAACGCCGAAGGTTTCGCCACCTTACGAGTATTAGAAACGCAACATTTGCGCTAGTAAACTTATTGAAGGTGCGCACTCTTTAAGAAATGCTCGAACTCTTGTTCCGTCTATTGGTCTATATTTTATCTTGGTTGGTATTAGTGGGCTTTTGTTCGTTTGAGGGTCTACAAGATCTTGAGGCACCGCCTAGACGAGTGTTGGGTGAGGCCTTTCAGCTTCTCTTCGCTTCTTCAAATATTTTGAATTTCTTTGGTTTGTTTCTCTGAACTCATTTTCCAGCTAAACAGCACCCTGCCCATGAGGAACCTTTGCGCATGAAGGAATTCCTTGATAGGGATGCTGAGATCGAGGCTCACAACCTTCGCTATGCTGCCGGTGAGGAGAGCTATTCTCGCCAGCACAGCCAGTATTCGGATCTGACCCACGAGGAGTTCCGCAAGTACGCTCTCGGTTTTGTGCCCGCCGTCAATGCCTCGGAGATTCCCCACGCCGAGATCGAGATGATGCCTAGCCTTCCCGACAGCTTCGACTGGAGGGAGCAGGATATCATGACCCCCGTCAAGAACCAGTTGTACTGCGGATCTTGCTATGCCTTCGCCGGCTCTGGTGCCCTCGAGGCCTACCTGAAGTGGAAGAAGAATTATAATGTCGTCCTGTCTGAGCAGGACGTTGTTGATTGCTCCTACAAGAAGTTCATGGGAGGTAGACAAAACTCAGGTTGCCAGGGTGGATGGCCGACCGCTGTGTATGACTACTACAACCAGAAAGATATCGTAGAGGAGAAAAGATACCCATACACTTCCGGCAGGAGCCAGAGGCACGGCTCTTGCCAGGTCCCTCGCCCGATCAACAATGTAGTTAGGGGCAAGTTATCGGTGAAGAACACTAGGGTTCGCAATGAAGACGACATCCGTCAGATCCTTGTTTCGAAGGGACCCCTGGTCATTGCCATGGCTGCCGACAACGAGTGGAAGCGCTTCTTCGATGATCTCAGAGATGGTGTCTTCGACCAAGACGGCTCGGTGAACGCCAGGCCCAATCACGCCGTCGTCCTCGTCGGCTATGGAAACCAGCAAGGAAAGGACTACTGGGTCATCAAGAACTCCTGGGGCTCCAGCTGGGCCGTCGGCGGCTATGGAAAGATCCGTCGTGGCAGGAACATGTGCGGCCTGGCCACTTTCGGTGTTTGGTACGTCGAGGAGTAAACACAACCTCAATCACATTCAATAAATATGCGAATTAGAAAATATATTTGTAGTTATCACTTAGTATTTTGGCTCAAAACTTAAACGGTAAATAAATTATCATCCTAGAGAGCTAATTTCATTGCAAAATGTTATTTATGTTGTAGCAGATGCCAACACGTTAGTACTACTGCCCAAGTAGTTCCTAACCATAGCTTAAATAAAAGCACCACCAGGGTCGAAAATAGAAAAAAAAACTACTCACCACAACTATTCACCAACAACTAAGTACACCCTTGGGCCGCATAACAGAAGATTCCACAATCGGACAGCTTATTCTTAGTTCGTTTTTATTATATCCTCGACGCGGTGGGGCCTTCCAGGGCAGTGTCGTACCCTCATAATTCCCTTTGTTTTTCTGTAAGTAATTACACCCTACTAATGTTGTGGTACCTCTCCTTTCTAAGGTGAAGTAGTTGGCAGATAAGAACAAAGTGGTCTTGGACCATATGGAAGCCTAACTTTTTCTAACGACAACTGAGCTTATTTCTTATGCTTTTGGCAGGGGTTGCTTCTTTTCTGCATGTCAGCACCGTGCCCCCCTCCCCCCCCATGTGGAACTGTCGTCTTGTCCGACGAGTATATGCGTCAAATCAACAGCATACATTCGCGGAAGCTAAAAGAGGAGTTGTTGGAGGCCTAGGGAGGTGTCAGCGGCTAGATACTGGTATATCTCGTTGATAGTATGCGAAACCGAGCCTTTAACGCTATAGTTAGCAAGGGCGGGGCCACACGGTACTGATTAGCACAAGAAAACGAGAAGTAATTCAGCGAGAACACTCGATAACTGAGGATACCTTATCATTTTACACACCCGAAAGATGACACATTTTATTGTAGCATGCTGCATGCGACGTTATATGCGCTGTTCTTTGTGGTGTGTATATTATTTGACACGTACATTAATCTGATACAGAATAAATTCCTCAAATATGTGCTCCTTGTAACGATTTGTTGAAATATAGGGGTGACTTTATTTTATGCCCAGCACTGTATTATACCATTGGTCGTGTACGTAAATGTGATGTTTAACAGGTGCCACTAGTGTTTCAGGTTCGCCACTAAACACGATATAGATCAACGCACGAAAAATGACCCCTAGAATATACGAATCTTTGTTTAAATAGTACCACGCATTCAGTGCACGGGTTCGATCCCCACCGTTGCACATTTGCATTTTCAAGGGGTTGTCCATCTTACGAAGCAATGCTAAAAGCAGTTGTACCGTGGACGTTAATTGTTGGCTGAGAGTCAGCCCGAAAACCTTCGTCAACGTCTATGCGTTTCCACGCATTGTGTGTTGTGTAGTGCTAAGCGAGATTGTTGTTGTTTTTTTCCAGTACATATCGATGCGGTTATACAATTTTCGACTCTGAAAACAAAAGGCGTTTTCGTTAGGCGCGGCGTCGTTTCGACCAAGGGAACCGACGAGTCGACGCAATATTCCATCATCACAAAATGAAAACACCAGCACCACATGCACGTTTGTTGTCCGTCGCAAGATCACCCTACAATCGCGTCCTGTTTGGTACTAAAAGCTATGCTATGAATAGTTGCAGTTGTATCTAGTGAACAAATTGAAAATTTCATTTGTCGGAAGAAGGTCGTCTCGTTGCTATTTCCCGCATGCTCAACGTTTATGCTGTTGTGTACACCATTGGGCCGGAACACTCTTCAGCTGTTCGTCATCTATCTCTAACCTGTATTCTCACCATGTCCGCACATTCGTATAAAACGTGATAGCGTGATGGTGTCCATCGCCGGGACGAACGCGAGCGAGGTGTTTGACAGAGCTGAGCGTCTCTCTCGCTCTCTCTATCTCTTGCAGTCGGAGGCGTGACAGAACTCATCCGTCCACGTATTTGATTTGGCTACAGTTGAGATAAGCGTAATGCGCCCTCCATTAAGATGAAGCAAACGAAGATGAAAAACATTTTCACATATGTACAGGGCGTCCAGAAGGTTAACCGTCCCTAAGGGGAACTAATCAAAGTTCGACGGTTCTGAAGCTAACCTTTCCTGCATATGTTCGTATCTTTTCGACCGAGATTGTTGGAACATATTTAGAGACTGCCGTGTGTGCTAGACTAACAAAACTATCCATTCGCGAGGAACACTGGAGACTTCGAATGAGATGTAAGAGATGCAAACCAAAATCAAACTGAAATTAAATACGTTTGCGGGTTGGATTCGAGCGAGAAGTCTATGCAAAGCCTTAACGCTGTATACCAGCGCACAGCGTTTACCATTAATCATTAACGCAGCAAATTACAGGCCATCAATTTTAATAGGAAAGGCAATTGCATCGTGTTTATTAACAGTTAGCTGAGGGTCTGAGATCACGAGAGAATATCAAGACTCAAGGTAAATTAATCGTGTCCGAAAGGGCATAAGCCTCCACAGCTGACAAGATGGTGTCTCTTAGTATCGATATTCCTGAAATTAAGGTTGAGATCTAATGCTAGCGAATGTTATATGCAAAACCTTAATACTGCAATCATCCCACCGGGAATACATGGTGCATTGCGCAATAGTTAACATAATTTTTTTACAGGAGAGCGTCATGACGGCTTGGTCATGCAAAGGATATTCGCAATGATAACCAGTTGTGCACAATTATGAACACCCTAGCTATGGTACTCTATCAAGTCACCCTGTCAATAAATCGAGCTTAATCGTCTCGAGACAGGATAATCGATCACCGGATGTTCCCGTAGTCAACGTATTTAAGCGCCGCACAAAGCACCGATGGGCACTTCCACTTTTCAAAAAGTTGAAGGTCCGATGATGAAACCGTTCACTGCTTGTGCCTTCGTTGCCCTGCTCTCCGGAGCTCTCGCCGGTCCGGCGTCCGTCTCGAAATGGGAGAGTTTCAAGGCTAAACACGGTAAGATAAACTATTATCATAAAACAGTTACCCAGTGAACAGTAAGAACGCCGAAGGTTTCGCCACCTTACGAGTATTAGAAACGCAACATTTGCGCTAGTAAACTTATTGAAGGTATGCACCCGTTAAGAAATTATCGGACTCTTGTTCCGTCTATTGATCCATATTTTATCTTGCCTGGTATTAGTGGGCTTTTGTTCGTTTGAGGGTCTACAAGATCTTGAGGCACCGCCTAGACGAGTGTTGAGTGGCGCCTTTTAGCTTCTCTTCGCTTCTTCAAATATTTTTCATTTCATTGGTTTGTTTCTCTGAACTCATTTTCCAGCTAAACAGCACCCTGCCCATGAGGAACCTTTGCGTATGAAGGAATTCCTTGATAGGGATGCTGAGATCGAGGCTCACAACCTTCGCTATGCTGCCGGTGAGGAGAGCTATTCTCGCCAGCACAGCCAGTATTCGGATCTGACCCACGAGGAGTTCCGCAAGTACGCCCTCGGTTTTGTGCCCGCCGTCAATGCCTCGGAGATTCCCCACGCCGAGATCGAGATGATGCCTAGCCTTCCCGAGAGCTTCGACTGGAGGCAGCAGGGTATCATGACCCCCGTCAAGAATCAGTTGTACTGCGGATCTTGCTATGCCTTCGCCGGCTCTGGTGCCCTCGAGGCCTACCTGAAGTGGAAGAAGAACTCCAATATCATCCTGTCTGAGCAGGACGTTGTTGATTGCTCCTACAAGAAGTTCATGGGAGGTAGACACAACTCAGGTTGCCAGGGTGGATGGCCGACCGCCGTGTATGACTACTACAACCAGAAAGATATCGTAGAGGAGAAAAGATACCCATACACCTCCGGCACGAACCGGAGGCACGGCCCTTGTCTGATCCCTAACCCGATCAACAATGTAGTTAGGGGCAAGTTATCGGTGAAAAACGTTAAGGTTCGCAATGAAGACGACATCCGTCAGATCCTTGTTTCGAAGGGACCTTTGGTCATTGCCATGGCTGCCGACAACGAGTGGAAGCGCTTTTTCGATGATCTCGGAGATGGTGTCTTCGACCAGGACGGCTCGGTGAACGCCAGGCCCAATCACGCCGTCGTCCTCGTCGGCTATGGCAAGCAACAAGGAAAGGACTACTGGATCATCAAGAACTCCTGGGGCTCCAGCTGGGCCGTCGGCGGCTATGGAAAGATCCGTCGTGGCAGGAACATGTGCGGCCTGGCCACTTTCGGTGTTTGGTACGTCGAGGAGTAAAAACAACCTGAATCCCATTCAATAAAAATTTAATTGTCGGAAGAAGGCCGTCTCGTTGTTATTTTCCACACTCTCAACATGTATTCCATTGTGTACACTATTGGACTAGAACGTTCACCAATTGTTCGTCATCTATCCCTAACCGGTGTTCTCACCATGTTCGTGTCCGCACACTCGAATCGAAAGTGATAGCGTGATGGTGTCCATCGGCCGGACGAATGCAAGCGAGGTGTTTGACAGGACTGAGCGCCAGTGTCAGCGTCATCTCCTCTCTCTCTCTCTCTGTCTACCAGTCGGAGGCGTGACGGAACTCATTCATTCACAAACCATCTGTGGTAAATTCATCTCCCAGCTCAACGGCGTTCGCCGAATAGTGTTCCCGCACATGAAATTGCTACCCGACGCCCAGACCCTTAGCATCACATTCTGTTCCACAGCTGCAGTGGGGCTGCAGGTTTGATCGAATTGCAAATCCATGTTCCGTTGCACGGACGGACGCTGACGACGGCTCGTTCGCCGTTTTAAAAATAGCCGCCAGTAGGTTCAGCCTTGTATCCACCGTATGATGGTCGGTACTCCACCTTCAAATTCGACGCCGAGCAGTAAGAGTGCTCGCGGACTGGAGTGAGACCCGTGGCGGCAACTGGAGCTACGCTATAGTGTGCGGATGATCTGCTCGCCTGCAGTGCGACTACATAAGAAGGCGGAAATTGAGTAGCGGGCTGAGAAGGATGGTCAGCAGGAGTTGCTGTGGAGTTAGGTGCCGGTCCTGGTGCCGGTTCTGGATATAGATCGTCGGTCACCGGAGATCGATTTCTGTGGATCTGATGAGCTACATCCGTTGGATCCGTCAATCTCACTGGGGTCGCTTGCATCTATTAATACCGCAGAACACCTGTTATGGTGTAAGCGCAGTTTTAGGCTAATACATTGGTTTCCTCGTGCAAACTCGCTCAATCGAGTATAACAGCTCACGTAGTTATGCATTGTCCTTCGATGTGACTATTGATTGTCGTCGTTCTGTAGGGTACGGATCACTGTCAACAGATGTCAACAGTTGCCGAATTTAGGGTAGTTGACAATTTAGTTAGTTGAGACTATTTACTACTGATACAAAATATCGTGTCAAGAAAAATAAAAACTAAGTACAAGACGAACATTGGCAATCAGCCTTCACTGCTCTTCTAAAAATTCGTATCATGTTATAAGTAAATAGAATATTTACTTATTATTAGTTATGTTTAGATGTTAGGCTGCACAATGAGGAATCGTTTTCGAGCGTGACACCCACAATACCAGAACATAATTCGGCGTAAAATCAATACGCAGCGAAACCACTGCTCAAAAAGCTCCCAACCAGCCGTGGATAGATTCTGCTGAGGGGAACCTTTACGACGGGGTATACGGGATATATATTTCACGCCAGCTTCACGCGTATATCCAGTCGCTTGGCTGCACCCAGGGCAAGACGCCGCTTGCTACAGGAAGAGGGAGAGCTGTATTGTTTAGCCATCTATCAATATACTTATCCGGATAAGTCTTTTGAGCCGTCAGGTTGTTCCATTGGACTTTCGATTTGTTACACGGCTGACTGCAGCCAATTTGTACAAACCGAAAAGATATTTGTCATTTATAAAGAAAGCATATATATATATATATATATACTTCTCTTTTTATTCACACGAGTTTGTAATATTATAATATACCTATTTTACAAAGAGTGCAAAAAAAGAAGTATATATATATAGCCTACCTATGAGTAGTGAACGTTTTTTTATGATCAGTAATTGGAAGCACCGTCGCCCTTCGAGTCTACAGTGGGCTCCATTGGCTCACCCTTGATTAGGGAGTCCAGTCTGGCCGCCCTATACTTATAGTTTTTATTTAGCATTGAAATTTATTCTCGATAAAAGATACCGAAAGCAGTCTATTTCGTGGGTGTTCTTGAAAATGTATATTTTCAAGAACTTGACCAACAGGCAGCCTTGTACCTGTGACCTGTTTGCACTTTGGGATTCGTCTTTAGAACAAATTTAACAAAACAAATAACTGCAATGATAACGCAAAGTCGCAACAATGCCCCCGAGGAAGTCGCATAAACGGAGTTTCTATAGAGCTATCACGCCAGTGTAGAAACCATTATGTACGTAACTTTTTTTCAACATCTTTATTCACAAATCTGCAGGTAAACCCACATCTATTATGTCCCTTATGGGATCCGATCCAAAGACCCAATGGTGCGTTATCCCGGTAGAGATGTTGTTGAAACATAACATGGTGCTCAGTCTGTGGCCTCTGTTCGTTCTACTTTAGCATGATACTTACACCAGTATGTATTGATTTACAGCTTAGAGCGAGCACACACGCTTTGCGCACTACGCTGTCATCGAAAACCGTTATCGTAAACTAAGCCCGGGCCACGCGCATACTACTGTTTACTTCGTAATAGAATTGAAGTTTATTGTTAAACGCATCTGCCTTCAGTGCGTTTAGTCTTTCCATTGTGAGCGAACCAAACTCAGTTCGTAGAACTGCTACATTTTCTGGTCTTACATAACTCACGCTGGCCACTGAGTGTCACTGAACAGGACTCACTATATTGGCGCCAGCCGAGTCCTCGCCTATGTTGCGTTATCGAATGTACTAGCCATTCGTCGCCACTCATAGAATTTGGTAGTTGATTACCACTTATCTCTTTCGACATCTATAGGTGTCTTTAAGATATAATGGTGGACAACCAGCTGAAGGAGTCAAGCAGGCTAGCGGCTTGAACTATATATGGGCCACGAGCTTCCTATAATAACTTATAAAGGTTCACACATAAACGTGGTGTCCATTTGTACATAACGAATTTCTCCCCTCTTAAAAAAATATTGAAACGATGTGTTTTCGATGGTATCGAGTGATTTCCAAACCTGCACTGCAGGAGAACTTTGTTCTGCAGATAGAGGAAAAGCATCTTTCATATTTAAAACGACTCGCCATTATCATCAGTCAGTGCTCATAGTTCACCGTGCTCAAACGACGTCCGACAGTGTTTCAATAACGTCCAACCCTGGGTTCTCTGGGTTGAACGAGGGGTCGGCAATGGCAGAGAATGAATGTTGCATTGAGCAACGAAATATACAAGCGAAGCGGGCGTGGGTTGCGTTAGCTAACTTAGGTGTAAGTTTCTATTGTAAGGCGAGACCAGCTCGTTTGCAGACGAGCGGCGCCCTCCCAGCTACGCATCAACTCGTAAAGTGCACGGTGTCGAGACAAAGCGCACTCTAAACTGTCAGATTCGGCCACCGCTGCCGGCTTCTCAGCCGCTGCTCTCAAATGTGACTCGTGGAATCGCCGCACAGTGATAATGCGAGAGGGAAGTCCGCGGAAATACGGGGACTGACGATACCCGTCGCTGGTGAGACGGAGCAGCCGTCCTAAGACGACCGCCGTAAAGACAGTCCTCGGACGGTCTCTCGGCAGACGCCGACAGCGCCCACCTTAAGGCTTCGCCTATCGCGTAACGCCAGACGAACGGGTTGCGGAAACGTGGGGAGACGAACTGAGTACGTACGGCCTGCGCGAATGCGCCACGGGAATGGGGCTGGTCATTTTGCACAAAGGCCAGCTACTCGGACGATGACGACGACTGCGTCCCAAAGCGAAGCAACGACGAAGAGGCGACGAAAAGAAAAATAGGCGGCAGTAGAGACGAAGAGTGGGTCGGGGACGGCGCAGAGGGGGGGGGTACTCGTGGGGATTCTGGGGACGGCTTGAAGGTTCGGGATCATTCATATAAACGCGAGTTCCTCGGTAGGGTTTCTTCGTCTGGCCGACACCGCTCCAGAAGCCCAGCAGGAGTCGGGCTTACCGCCTGTCGGCCTGTCCCGATCCGTGCCCCGGCAACCGGAGCGACTGTCTGAACCGGGCTGGGTCTCGCGGTTCGTGCGCCCGCTGAGTGAAAGTTAGAGATGCGTTGGGTACGTGCGGTACGCGCGAGCGGAACCCGTCAGACACCGAGGGAAAGGGTGAATAAGAAGAAGGAGGAGGCGGAGGATGAGTAGGTGGTGATGGTGACGGTGGCGGTAAGGCGGATGAGGAAAATGATTCCTCTGTGGAAAATATTTCATACTTTCCACTTACTCCTCGGTCGCTCCCAAGCCGAGTGAGCTACAACCCGCACCGATCAGACGGGGTCGGCGCTGGGGACGATCTCTCGTTATCCTTTGCACAACCCGCATCTCTCTTTCTCTCGCAATCTCACTCTCCCGGACGCTTTCCATACCCATGCTTTGCCAGCGCTCCTCACTCGGTGCGCTCGCTCGTGGGCGTTAAGGAATGGGTGTTGGGGCGGGCGGTCTATATTTTTCATATGTCCCACAGCACGCCGTTGTGCCGTTGCCAGCCACCGTCGCATCGGCCAAAGAAGGCGGTTACCCTGCTGTGTCAAGCCTGTAGCCCCAAGTATCGTCTGACGGCGCCGGTACGGTATCATCGTGCGGAGGTGTATCACAGGTCGTACGGGCTGTACGGTAAGACTCGCTCGTTCGGCTGTAGTGGAGGCTGCTGCGTCACCCTACCGAGTCTGCCCTTCTCCGTCGCGCACAGGGACAATGGGTTGAGGCGGGGGTGAATGCGTGGGGTGACGGCATGCGAGGACCCAGTCCACAGAGGAAAAGGCCTCAGGATATAAAGGGTTCAATATCAATTTTAGACGAGGCTGCTGGAGGCTTGCTTCGCGGCTGGCGAACTTGCCCCGTGGCGCTGTTCAGCGTGTTCTGCTTCGTTCGTGTGGTTCGTCTGCCTGTGTGGCCACTCCTTTTCCACGAGAATAGAATAGAAACCGCACGCAACCGTGGAACGGTCGAGCCCACAGCAAACGGGTGGGGGTGTCACTGTGGTAGTTACTAATGCTACCGTGGGAGGATTTACCGATGCTGCTGCTGTGTCATCGGACGGTAGGCGGCGTGGATGCATCTTTCCTGCGCGCTTGCTTGTTCTCCGCCTCTTCTTTGAAACGGTTGCGCTGGCATCTGACTTCGGAAGGGGTTCGCTGTTAAAGGGGTTTTGATGGGTAAGGCGCTTTCCTGCGGGGAGGTCTCGCGCTCCTCCTCGCCAATCGGAGGGACAATGCCATCACCACCGGGCGTCGCGTTCACTCTACGCTCCAGCGGCATGAGGCCTCTACGCCCGTCCGGTGTCCTCTGCTGTGCGCATCAGCGATCAGCAGTAAAGTGCAGTGGACTTGCTGTTAGGCGTCCCCCATCGTCCAGGCCCCCAGACTGTTTCGGACAGACCCCGTCCAACGTTTTCTGCTGCTGCTGCTGCTGCTACTGCTGTCTTTCTCTCCTGGGAACAGGGACTGCGCTAGCGTAGCGCACTCTCAGGACGGCGCCGACGGCGACCCACGGCGGGAACAACCAAGGTGAGTTCGCCGGGGCCAAAGGGCCAAATGCGACAGCAGATAGGAGAGGGGTTGCCGACACAGAAGCCGTTCGTTGTAGGTGGAAACGACAGCGAAACGGACAAGAACTGGTTTGCGCCGTTCGTGTATTTTCGAGAAGCATCGGCCCCGCACAAGGCATCGAGGAAGGATGCCTTCGCCTTGGCAGAGGCGAAGCGAATGTGGCCGGGTCGGAGCAGCCCGAGACACCAAAAGATGCCACCCGGCAGAGACACGACCGATGCAAACCGAGACATATGTTACAGCGCAAACAACGCCCGTGCTTCCTATCGCCTAACTTGGCCGAGTCTGTCGATACGCGACACATGCTCGTCTATGCTAAAAAGGCAGGCTGACTCCCTACACGCCCCGGTACCCCCTGATGTATTGCATCTCCACGATAGACGTCTTTACGCTGAACCTTGAGAAAAGGGAGATCTCGTACAACGAGACAGTGACGACCTACAGTTGTCAACAAGCGGTACAATCCCGACAGTGATGGCCGATCCAACCTAAAGACAACAGGCTCAATAACAGATTCGCATTGCACTTTGCATTGTGCGTTACAGTCGTCTTGCTCCTCCACCCGCTCCATGCCTGTAGCTGCCTTGAAAATATCTACAGATGACATAGGGAAACTTTACGGACGCGAGTATGTTCGTATGCATGTGCGGAGGGGCATGTTGCCGTTAAGTGGGAACACATTGATACGCGAACATTGCATTCGTTCTCAATATTTGCCTGCTTTAAGCCGGCGACAGTTGTCGATAGTCGAGGAAGGCTAAGGAATGAACTATATATATATATATATATATATAATATGTCTATTTGTATTATTTAAAACAATTTAAATAAAATAATTTTCTATTATCGGCAATTTTGAGAATTCCTCATTCGAAGATGCCCTCCTCCCGTTTGATGGTCCTTGTCCTGTGTGATTTCGACAGGTGGATAATTTGCATGCGAACTTGTTGATTTGTGCCTCATCGGACCACGAGGCACCAACTTTCCACAGCCCTAGCTCTGCCAGCGATTGGCATTCACGTCGTAAATCACGCAGGCCACTCAGATGCAGCCGATTCTTATAATAGCTGGGTGGGTGTGTGCGTTTGCGTTCGCTTGTCTTCCCTTCGAGAGAACATGGACGAGATTTCTATTTCTAAGTGTGCGTACTCTGTACGCGTAGAGTCAATAAATCATCTTTGTCAGACGATTTTGCCTTGCCCCTGTAGCGAAGATCTGTGTATGACTCTCTGCCTCTCGGCCGTGGTAGGGCCGGGAATTCCGTAGTTTCATACTCACTTAACATCAGGGCACAAAAAGCTGACAGACTCATATATGCATTATGCATTGTGTGATCATGAGTGTAAACGGTCACTATATAGATCTAACATACTATGATTTGGCTGCGTAGGAACATCGCGTCGAGGTGACTTATTCATAAAACAAAAGGTACAGGAAGTTAAAATTTGTCGAAAATCAGTTTCCGAGCTGAAAGGCGGCGATTGGATGAGTCTACCAATGGTAGATTGACGAACACATATATATTATATGTATGCTAATACTGAATCTGACCAAGCAGATTCTGGTTGATCTCGAGCCAAGCAGATTCTGGGTGCTTAATAAATACTATTGACTAGAGTTGGCCTTGCCCTGCGGGCGGCGGCCAACTCTAGTCCCGCTCGCGATATATTATCATTACATGTTGGAGAAATTCAAAAATTGAGATACGGGAGTTTCTGAGACGCAGTTCTATGAGTGTCGGCAGGAGCCTGCGGCTCCTGGCCGACACACGTGACTCTCTTCTGGCTTTCGCAGTTGTATGAGCGGCGTCCAGGAGCCTTCGGCTCCTGGCCGACGCGTCTTCCACAGTTGTATGGACGTCGGCCAGTCGCCTTCGGCTCCTGTCCGACAGCGTCACCCGCAGTTGTATGAATCCCGCTCGCGATATGTTACTTTTTACATGTTGGAGAAATCCAAAAGTTGAGATTCGGGAGTTTCTGAGACGCAGTTCTATGAGTGTCGGCAGGAGCCTGCGGCTCCTGGCCGACACCGGGACTCACTTCTCGCTTTCGCAGTGGTATGAGCGGCGTCCAGGAGCCTTCGGCTCCTGGCCGGCGCGTTCTTCCACAGTTCTCTGGCCGTCGTCCAGTCGCCTTCGGCTCCTGTCCGACGGCGTTCCCCGCAGTTGTATGAGCGTCGGCGGGAGCCTTCGGCTCCCTGCCGACACCGGGACTCACTTCTCGTTTTCGCAGTTGTATGAGCGGCGTCCAGGAGCCCTCGGCTCCTGGCCGGCGCGCTCTTCCACAGTTGCTAACGCTGTGACTCAATATGACGGACACACGGACAGACAGACAATAGGGTGTTTTTGAGCATCTAAACACATAATGGACATTATCTCGAAAACGGTCGACTTTAGGTATAGGAACACCTATTGCTGATTTGTTCAGCTTGGCCAGACGTATCAGCTAATGATACAATACGGGTGTTCAGTGCTCTGTATAAGGAATAAATCGAACATTAAACTTAATAAAATGGAATTTTTAAATTAAAAGAAAACCCGAGCGAAATCGACATATAGAAAAATACGTACACATGCCCCTTCTCAAGTGCAACAACTCCCCAATTGATATTGTTAAGAGAAAGTCAAAGGAAAGTATCAGAAAACGACGAAAACAGTGCATTTTTTTGTGATAGGTTTTTGTTTTTCGCAATTAAAAAAATATTAACAACTGTTTGACGTAATTTAAAATATGACAAAGATGGCGCTCCCGGTGAGCTTTAACCTCAAGTAAAAACCAATCATTTCCAACATAAGAAAAGTAGTCAAATAAAATAAAAAGTGTCGAAAAATTGACCCCCTCGGTGTTTTTGGGCCCCCAAAATGGTCAACTCGAAAACGGTCAACTTTAGGTATAGGAACACCTATTGCAAAAATGTTCAGCTCGTCGAAATAAGTTGATTAAGCGCAAGAAAGTGACCCCTTACATAGAGCACCATGTTGAGGTTTTTTGCTTTAACTCAAAAAGTATCCACTTTAGGTATATGTATACCTATTGCAAAAGTGTTCAGCTCGTCGAGACGCATCAGAAACACGCGAGAAAAGTACCCCTTACATAGATCACCATGTTAAACACCTTTTAGAAAAAAGCAAAAAAATGGTCGAAAATGCCAATTTCACCTGATGACAATATTTACAAAGTTGTTCAGGACTGTAAAATGCATCGATACATGCAGAGAAAACCACCCCTTACATAGACCTCATGTTAAAAAATCCCCCCCCCCATTTTGACCCCCACCCCCCCAGCGACCCCCCACCCCCCTAAAAACATAGCCCTCATCAATAGCTACACAATGATACCAAACATGACCATATTGAAAAAAGTTAAACCCCAAAAGTCAGCCGCCGAAACGAAACGGAAGTCATTGTCAGACGGACGGACACCACGAGCCTTAATAAAGAATTTAATTAATTTAATTAATTTGATAGAGTAGAAATATTTTCGTAACATATTATGACTTGCATCGCTTGCATATGCGCTAATATCGTAGTACGAGCATCTGTTCATGAAATACGCGATATCTTGGGTAAATTTTCCGGGCAGATTCTCAGCCAATATTTAACGTCTACGGTACAACTGCTTCCGCCATTGATTCACAAAACGGACTCTTTAAATACAATTGTACAACGATGGGGATCGAACCCGTCCACCTGCATGTCTCCTACGGCCCCAAGGCGGGTTAAAGTACGCGATTACTAAGGCCTCGTGGAGCTGGACCAAGGGAGCCAATCAAATGGCCGAACTCGATTCTAGAAGCCTTATAATCATTGCAACTATTATTAGGAAGAAATACAAAAAGAGGAATACTCATAACGTAAAAATAATCAAAAAGATTAAAGTAACGATGATGCAAAAAAAACTACGTCTATTCCAAATATATGTGGCTAGGTAGCTAGGTTATCGTATTTTGCGCTCTTAAAATCCCCTCAGTGAACAAGCCTAATAAATTTGCTCGCGCCCTCCACCCCCAAGATCCCACTCAACCGACGGTAAACGCACGAGAAGTAACGATACCCACTGCTATTCAATATCTAACTCAAAGCAAAAGTAATCGACGCCGCGCACGCTAACAGTGGTGCCTCGCCGCCACTGTTGTGGTGGCGTGGCTCTCCCGTCGCCGTTAGTGGAGAAATCCTTCACTAATAAAGTGCCATTTGATGACCGAAGCTCGCCTCGGCGGCGGTCAGACTGGCTCGACTGTGGCCGAAAAAGATTGTCACCGAAATGAGCCTGAGTCTGGTAGAGTCGTTGGTTCGGCCAGATGCCCGCGGTGAAACAGGAAAAGGCTGAGCTTGATCAGAGCCGGTCGGCCGGCTGACATCGGTCGGCTCCGCTGTTCGCAGGGGAAATGGCCCGAGGAAGGACGTACGCCCGAGCGAGGCATAGGGATACCATTGGGTAGGATGGACCATGGAAAGGAAGTCTTGCCACCGAATGAACGCGAGATGGGTCCCAGGCTAGGACAAGCCTGACGATATATCTTCGATTGGCCCGCCACTACCAGTTCCGAATACCCGATCCAATCGGGCGGCCATTCGGGCCTGTGGGGGGTCGGGGCTGTCCTTTAGCTGGCCATCCCGCCTCGACGCCCTCACTAACGGGCCGACATCTAAGGCCGCGGACGAGGACACGCTCTTCCGATTGCGTTGCAGGCTTCTGCTACGCTGACATCAGGGGGCAGGCTTGCTTCGGTGGGTCTGCTTTGGCCTTTCTTTTCCTGTTGACGCAATTAACGGGCGGAAATGGCACAGGCGGTGCACGACACAGACCAGCAGCCGGATCGGATGCACTGCCCTCACACGTACCGAATACACGTTTTATACAGCCGCTGCATAGTTCGATCACATACACGCACACACGTCAATACACCAACACTCGCAGACTGTTTGACACCCTCAGCCCGGATTCAGGCTATTGGCGTAGCGACGCAAGAGAGCAAGACACAGAAAGAAACCTTGTTACGTCGGGTGTGTTACAAGTCCAAGAACCTGGATGTCTTACGAAGACGCCGAGTGCGAACAACCCTACACACTGCCACGACTTCAGGATTTAGACGAATCGCTGCTGCAGGCCAAACGTGTGCAATGGGGCACTCGGGGGACTCATAGATCAACAAAGACTGAATCAGGCCTCAGGTTCATCCGACAAACCTATATCACACTGTCAAAGTGCCGCTGACGTTGATGTTCGATCTCGAGAGCGTTGCCTATTTTTACGGTTATTATTATTATTATTATTATTTATTATACATATTCATTAATCCACCGAAAAGACCCAAATCAAAAATGCTGTTGTTGTTGTTTTTGAGTTAGTGTATTTATGTGAGTGCCAACACTTTACACCCATCGTGTACCGCTCTCTATACGGAATCCGCTAATATGGACCCAAAATGTCGTCATTATAAATTTCATACTTGTCCCACTATTCGGCTAAAAATATTTTTGGAACGAGCCGTGTCGAATCGAGTCTTCAACGCTAAATGCACCGGTGATGGCCAAACACTCTGGTTCGTTCGTTATCGTTTTCAAAGATAACAGATTTCGTTTTTCACCATTCCTTAAGTAGCACCCCTAAAATACACAGCCCATGTAGAACTTACTGGGATCACTGCAGAGAACTTTTTTTTAAATTATATTTCAAGTACGACTTAATACGTTGATACTTGAAACACTGATTGTAGTTTTTATTTCCGGAGCAATCTCGCTTTTGAGGCTGTAACAGAAGGAATCTTGACACCAAAAATACAACTGCTCTAGGTAAAGGTAAAGGTAAAGGTTTATTGGTTTATTGAAGGAGCTGCAATTTTACAATGCTTAAGCTCTCTTTTTTATGTCACACAGCAGGGCTCCACCCTATCAGGTAAACGCTGATAGGGTGGAGACAAAGACATGTTTGACTGCGAGGCAATGTTTGTTGTATATATGTTCTATTTATTCCTCTTTGACCCTGATACATGCAGGTGTGTCGTGTGCGCCTCGGATTTTGTATTTAATCACAGAAACTGATCTCAGGATCAGGTCTGCGTGCACTAGGGTCGAGGAGCGATTGACGGTAAGCAACGCGACTCGGCATGTTACACTTGTAGAGGTTCTTTTTTTCGCTCAGTACGCGTTCGTCTGGACATATGCACTTTAGTGTATGTCCTCTACTACTTCCGGTTTTGTTGCTACTCTTTGCTACTCAATGTTAGTTGAACTTGAATCCCAAACCGTATCTTCTGCGTAAATGCTGAATCATTAAACTGAACGGCACTCACTGCTACCGAACAAGAAGCGGTGTGTCGTTCAACCAACAACATAGCAGATAAAGTGTGCGCAGTCTCTGAGTAACGATGTCCGTAGCACCAAGGTATTACTCTAGGCAGTTATTCTCAGAAGGTGTACACAATCCCGCTTGTTCATGGGTCTTTTGCGGTATTTTTCCACAGGACATACTCAACAACAGTAGTATGCCCTGTGGAAAAATACCAATAGCTATATAAAAAAGATCTCCAATAGCTACAATATTTTAGGTGGGGAGTTTTCTCAGTTCGCAATGCTCAGACATCCGCTCCACTTGCAGTTTTACTTACTATATATATATATATAGTAAGTAAAACTATATATATATTATTGAAAAATAAATAAATAAATTATATATATATATATATATATATGCATGCCATGAGGTTGATTTTAGTCGTCAGTATAAACATCATCATAATCGCATTTCGTTAACTTGTATGGCTTTCCCTGCGCCTTAACTATGGTAATACGCGACACAACATGTCCTTGTCGTAGTACCTAAATGCTCAGATAATGTCACATGACAGCTGAGAGAGAGTCTGCACAATGAATGTGTGTTTCTTTGATCGACCTATCTGGGTGCCTGTAGCAGGTGGATAAACGCACCTGATCACCAACACAGAGTTCGTTCTGCAATTATTCACGATAAGCGCCATACACCTCTGACAATTTGTACCAGCTAATAAGCAGCCGTCAATAAGGCTGCGATGTTTACGCTACGAAATTAGAATTTTTGCCCATGTACCGGCCTCGGCCTGTATTACAAGTTCTTTGAATTTTGTGTGAATTAGCAGCAATACTTTCGTGTCAACCTAGTCCATGGCCCGGGTACCGGAAGCGAACCCGCCTTGAGGTCGAACTCTTGAGATTGCCGACCAATAGCACCCGAAACACAGCCAGTGCTACTCTGTTGTTGTATTGCATTTTTTTACCCTATTGGTTTTTGACCCTGGAAGTGTTCTTACCTTGGCCATGGTTTGAAACTATTATACTTCCGCATTGCTTCAAAGTATACGTTACTGCTACAGCTACAACTACTTGTACTGATATCGAGTGAGGCGCAATACGAGCCAAAATATAATAATTGTGTAAGTCAATCTGTGATAGTGTGCTTTCTTAGAATAACAGTGTAGGCATTCATCTGACGCAATGTCGGTATCGAGCGATATCCACGGTGACCATTCAATCACATATTCATCCTGTACAGATGGTACAATTTATCATCAATGGATATATCAACAGCTTCGACGACGAACAGTACCCAGACAGCTCGATCACCCTGTCGTTAAGTTTGTGCACGAAATCAGTATCTATATAGACACATTCGATTCGACAATATTCGTCGAAATATTCCTAACCAAACAGACTATGTTGTATGCTGTCGCACCTTTCGACAAATACAATATCGTGCCTGTGACGAAAGGCACACAGCTGGGCCATTTACAGGACGCGCACAGTGTCCTCCAGCATTCGCCATTCCGTAAGATTTGTAGCATTTTTTTTTCGAAACGCCTTCTCAGGAACTCGATTCCAAACTCGACGCCAGCGCGGTCTGTGCTCTCGGAGCACACGGGACACATACGATAAGCTGACGTCGATGGCGAACGTGCTACACGGAAGTTCTTTGCAGCTGCCTGTTAAATGTTGAGTGCACAAGTCGTGTTTTTGGATAGAGGCGGCGGCTGCTCCTCGGGGTTGGTAGCTAGCCTGAGACGGTGACGTTACCCGTGTTGCTATTGGTGCGCCGCAAAGAACGGCAATCATAGACTGATTGTGTTCTCGAATACATAGGTGATCACTCACGAGAGCCATCAACTGGCAGAACGTACGCCATCACTGAACGTTGTTACGCATATGCGAGTCGACACTGAAACGACGATGAATAGTCTTGCGAAGGCGGTTATGGAAAGCTCGTCTCCGTTGTTATTGGATATGATATTGTCTGCGGCGGATCAACAACAGGAAGCGGGAGAGAGAGAGAGAGGCAAATCACCTTGAATTTTACTGCACAAATTCGCACTCAGCCAATATACGAATACATTTATTGCCGTAAATATAATCCATGCAACATTTGTATTCAGGAATGCATTTTAAGCTATATTAAACAAGCTTCAAACGCACGATAATTGCTAAGGGTTAAAGGTGGGACGTTTATTTATAACCGAGTAATGACACAAACAAATAAAGCGGCTGAATTTTCTGGGGTAAACTCCGTGAGGTATTGCGCAGCACTTCGGTTCTATGATTTAGGACTGCTGAGATTGTACGCGACCCTGCTGTGATTTGGGTCCTCTTCATATTTGAATGATAACTACAATGAAAGCACCAAGTGATGGGTAACGAATTCAGTTAACGGCTAAACTGAGTACTATGATAGAGCATTGTAAAAGGAATTGCAACTTTAGAAAGCACGGCAATCCCAGAGGTTCATCTTAACAGGGAGGGAATCAGTAGGTGTATGTTGTTGGAAACACAACGATACTTAGATAGCGATTAGATCAAATTTGGCATGCTGACATTTGAAATACAGTCGAAGATACAATTACGCTACGGCTTAGTGCTACGCAAATAAACGTTATAACGAAGGAACTGAAAAGGAAGTAATTTTACGGTGGACAACTAAGTGCAGTCAATGGGAGGCTGCAATCCCTTCACTGGTGAGCATGTCAGCCAGTAAGCGAGCCTCTGCCGATCTTCTCTATCCAAGGAGGTAAGTCTCGAAGAGGAGGATCTAGTAAAAGAAATACCCCAAGAGTCAGATATACGATGTTTTGCCGGTTAAATTCTGCTTGTTTGAAACTTGGTTCGTCCAGCATGCTAATATGTAACATTAATTTACCGTAACGTTTTCAAAACTGGTCCAATCACGTACCAGGCGATATTATCCTTTGCGGGAGTTCTGCCACCGAAAGATTGCACCCCGTTGTATGTTTTACGAAAAAGTGTTGTCTGTCTGTTCGCATATTTATACATATAATAGCATGTTGATTATAAGTTCCAAGTTCTTACGTTCCAGACTATTAACAATACTGCGCCCCGGCGCGCACTGACTCTATCATCCAGAACGTTCACTCGCACCTTGCAAGCGATTACTCGTTATTCAACATCGTATTCAGGGCATCTCTAAGGCTTGTCAGGTCAACCTTCTCTTAGACCTAAGTAGAAGATACCTACCACAAAACTCCCCTTTGATACTGCCTGCCTTACCCACCACTCCATGCCCGCAAGCATGAAACTGGATCTGGAAAACGCGGCCGTGACCTTAACCTCCAACTAACTATTGTATGTAAATAATCTGATATTCATCTAACGAGTCAAGGGTGAACTGCCGTAGAAGGGAGAATAGAGAGGATTGTTTCATGCGGCATAGTATTGAAGGCACTTTTGAACTCCGCGTATGATTACGTCTACAGATACATCTTTGTCCACAGACAGGGCAGTAAAGTTTGAAACTCTTGGAGACAGTCGAGTGTCAGCCTTAGAGGTAAGCGAGCTATCGAGTCATCGCATTCTATTTTTTTTTTAGCACTGTGTTGCGTAACCTACGTTCCATGACTTTGCAGAAACTGTTACAGAAGTCTATAGTCATCAAAGACCAAGCTGTCCTCCGCTAGATTTCAATCCACCACTCCCGGCACCAGAGCCTGCGACTTAGACGTACACAATACTGTAGCCCTCAAAGACTAAGTCTTGCACTTCAGAATTTGAACCGACGACCGCCGGAATCGGAGGCAGAGACCCGGAGAACTTGCAGCTGATAGCAGTTAACACACTGGATGGTTGTTAGCCGGGACAGATCTTTTGCCGTTTGAAGTGCATTGGGGTGATCCATCCTGAACGGAACAGATTGCGCACTTGGCGCTCTTCAACAGATCGCTGAAAGAAGTAGCTTAAGGGTTTGGCCATAGCGATATCTGCATGTGCGAAAAATAGAACGTTAGAAGTCCTTCAGGGTTAAAGCTTCTGAAAGAAACTTTTCCTTTCGCGAACGCCCTGAAACATAGGTACATGTGCATAGAAGAGCTGAACGACAGCACGGCGTTGTAGTATAGCGTTTTAAGGACTAACCTGCTTCATTAGTGGTCCAACACCGACAGAACGGATTACCAGGGCCAATCGCGACCTAACTGAGATCGAGAGGTA
>JABWDB010000076.1:0-40000 GCA_019614645.1 Stratiolaelaps scimitus
CGATAACTGAGGGTGTGTCTATAATTTTTGACCACCGAAATATGACACATTTTGTTGTAGCAGGCTGCATGCGATGTTGTATGCGCTGTTCTTTGTGGTAAATATGTTATTTGACACGTACATTAATCTGACACAGAAGAAATGCCTCAAATGTGTATTCTTTGTAACGATTGTTGAAATATAGGGGGTGGGCTATGTTTATTCACACCACTGTAGTAATGGCTGATTGAAGGAGGAGCCTGTCATCAGCCCACTGCACTGGTGCATACAATTTCAAATCATAAGCATAGAACTTGTGCTTTACACCGCTTGGAAAACTATTTTTGAGATCTTACACAAAGATACAGAACTAAAGTGGGCCCACTCGCGAACTCTGAGGTACCCCAGATGGGCACCGATCATGCGTGCTAAGAGTATTGTTTATTTTTACGCAGAGCTTTCTATCCGTGGGATAGCTTGGCATACACTCAACACAATGTGGATCTACTTTAAGAGATAAAAGTTTGAACATTAAAAGGCTATGACTGACGCGGTCGAATGGTTTAGAAAAATCAAAGTAAATACAATCATAGTCGACTCTCTCATCTCATGATTGGAGCAGCACATATTTCAAGATCATCGGCAAGGGCGGGGTCGGTGGTGAGGAGTAGGTTTAAAATAGATGAGCCGACCAACTGAAATAGACCATTGGTGATACACGCGTTTACAAAGACTGATTCTTTTGATTTACTATCGGAGATGACAATTCCATCCTAATCAATGTTTTTAAGATTGAAATCGCCATAAATGACAACCGGGAGAGTGGTATCACAAATGTGGTCAAATAGCCGTGCGCAATCCGAAACCCTTTGTAAGAAGAACTCAGGATTGTTTGTGAGGTAGCAGGACTCAAAGAGGACCGAAATGTACTCGAAATGAGTATCAACATCAACCGCTTCCATGGCGCTATCCAGATCAATACCACAGCATTTTAGGTTACAGTCAACCAGGGCCAGAGTGTCACCTCCTCTGGAACCTCTGTCTTGGCGAAACACTCTAAACTTGCCATTGAAAGACAGTTCAGTATTTTTTATATCAGGAGTCAGCCACGTCTCAGAAATGAGCAGCATCTGAACCGCATGGATTCATACTTGGAGTACGTCCTGTCTTAAAGCCTCGTGAGCGAACACCTTGACTGTTGATACCGGTCTCAAGGGTGGACCTCACGTCTATGCCGGAGAGGTGGGGCTCCTTACCTAGAAACTTGCGGGCGCGAGCCGCTATCTTTTGGGCACAGTATTTTTGATATTGATAACTAAAATGAATGCCATCCGACTTAAAGCCGTCATGACGAACAGACAGGATCAGAAGGTCATGCTTCTGCTTCTGGAGGGCTGATTGCAATTCACGATTGCATTCGTCAAGCACCACGGCCACTGCTAAAGCCTCTTCTGTCCAATCGGCAGTACCCTGTGGTGTGAAATAAACTACTCTATAGTCAAGAAACTTATCGAGTCTATGCCATGGAGGATAACTGAAATTTCTTAAAACTTCGCAGTTCACCAGTATCATTGTTTTCATTTGTTTCTCCAAAATACCCAAAAAGTTATTAATTTTTTTGTGTTAGACTGTTTCTCATGATTAACGACTTTTATCACTATAAATGTTGACTCAAGGAAACGTACCGAAATATCGCCCCCATAGGGATTTTCAGAATTAAGAAGCACGAGAATAATTAATTATGTTGTAATAGGAAAGCGTTCTTTATTCTACTAAATAAAGTACGGTTCTACTCCAATAAATATATCACATATTGCTCGTATGGTGGTCCTTAGTACTTTTTACAAATATCAGCGATTGGAAAGTCTAGCTAGAAAGTATAGAGCACCATTTCGCGTCGATAGACCTGAGTTTTTATCACAGTGAATCCATCAAAAAGATGAGAGTGAGCGGGAATGAGAGATCTTCACTTATTACAACCGGATAGTGTCCTCGTCGAGCTCCCTTCGACGACCGTTGAATTCTTCCTGAAAAGCATTCCAGATCTCTCGGAGTGATGCTGTAGAAAGGCGTGTATAGGGGTTTGTTGGCACATTATATGCTTTAATATGCGTATCCAGTTTGTCAAGCTCTTCGAAGCTCTCTGCACATGTTCGCCTCCATTTCCGATAACACGTTTCGCAAGTCGGTGATCTCCTTATTTGAGGTTCGGTCCTTGGCTAATTCGAGCCACTTGTAAACTCCGGTCGCTTTCTTAGCAAAGCTAGCCAAGATTTTGTCAGCCTTGTACATTGTATACTGATTTGCGAGTTTTGCTAAGAGTTCATCCGATGATTGGAAGAGGGTACTCCATTGCTGTAGGATCCGGTCGTGTCTCTCGATGACGGCGGCCTTCTGGTCATGATTAGCCTTGATTAACTGGGATTTTAAGTCGGATAATGGACAAATAGCTGAAACAACAAAGGCCTGATTAATTTTAAGAAGGCTAATAATCTATATCAGCATTGTCTGTCAATGTTTACCTTAACCTAATTGCCAAATGTAGAAGTTCCTTTTAGCTCTCGACAGAAGCTACTCTCAACTGAACAGGCAAAGACAAGAACAGGGCCAGAACGCCTATCGAAGTCCCCAGCATTTCGTTCGCATGAAACGGTTACCGCAGATCATTGTTAAATTTAATAAAAAAAATATACATTACTTACCACATGTCTTATAGGTAAGGAGGGAGTTGACGAACTCAAGCTGCTTCTCATGGAAGCGCTGCAACGACTGTTTGCCCTGCCCGAGACTGTCTCTAGTCAGTTCCAGTTGGTTCTCCTTAATCTTAATCCACCGTTCAATTTTGTCTGCATTGCACATAAATTTAACGAGTGGTGAATCGCTCGCGGTTGTGTCCTTGAATTTCGTCAGCAACCTTCTGCACACTGCAGCCACAGATGAAGACATGATGGTGTTGATGGGGATGATACCTGTAGGTCAGTATCACATGCAACTACAGTAGCGAGAATTCGTGGTGCTGCTGCTCCTGTTGTTGAAGACGATGCTATCCAAAGAATGGTCCGAGTCAATGAGTGGCACTGCATTTATAAGAGTTAGCTGGGGTAATGACACACCCTCACTCTCCCACTCGCCGCTCTCCTTCTAATTCATGACATCAGAAATCATTGGGAAGCCTTCGAAAGTCAACAGACCCTTTCCCATTTCTCGCTGAAGTTAAATCCATCTCGATTCGTTGCTGCACCCGATTTGGGGGTTAAGCGACAATTCTCTGGGTATTGCTAATTGACTATTAATTAGCGTGTAACAAGTGATATTACTCATACACAAGTTCCTGATTCGGCTGCAACGATTTCAAATAATACAATGCAACGAAGTCAGATCAATGAATAAACTCGTTAATTCCAATGAATAGTTCAAAGTGAAGACGATGTTAGTATGCCTGTTTTAGCTATACATGTATGTTTAAACTCAAATTTAAATATGTTTACGGGATATTTACACGAACGGAGTGACATAAATGTGATATTACCCTTCAAGCTCCTTCTTTATAAAAAGGCTGTACTTCGGGGTCTATTTACATCTCATCATAAATACATTTTAAATCAAGAATGAGAAGACACTCTTCACCGTCTACAAAAGACAACGAAGGGTTTCATATCATTAGCTACATTCATACCTATTGGCAGAGATCACAGTCCTATTGTTGACGATCACGTTTCTTACGAAGGGGCATCTAGACACATGGAGCATCTCCCAGACACAAGCTAAAAACGACTTGTATCGTCTGCCCCTCACGCGGGGTGTTTGTTTCGACTAACTTGCATTTTTAGTGACTTTCAACACCTAGACCCCCAGTTAATTATCGGCCGATTTCACTGGAAGACTGCTTATCCAAGATCTTGAAATGATTGTGATAACCAGGTTAGAACATCACCTCAAGCTTTCAAATTTCTTCTCTTCTAGCTAATTTGGTTTTCGCAGAGCACGCTCTACCGAGTTAGCCTTAGCGCATTTATGGTAGGAGATTTTTGACACCATAGAAAGGAAGCAAATCTGTCTAGGACTCCTTCTCGACGTGGCGGCCGCATTCAATTGCATGCGGCACTCCGTTAGAGTGAATCGGCTGCGGTTCCACGGTTGTTGAATAGTTTCGTCCATGCCTTTTAGGCAGACGACAGGCAGTAAAGGTCAGCGGGATTGAATCAATGTGGCGGGTAATTGACATCGGAACTCCACAGGGATCCGTTCTGGGGCCCTACATGTTCTTAATCATAATTAACTTCATTCTCCTTAAGATCTCAGCCCCTAATCGTTGTAAGACCGTTGCGTACGCAGATGACACCTGCTTGCTGTTCCGCATTTGTCCATCCACTTTCGAATGTGATATACAAGGTGCGTTTACCGACGTTGAATGGGTGATAGGAATCTTCAACAAGTTCGGTCTTGTTGTGAACGAAAGAAAGACCTTCCTCACATTACTCCGATCCTCGAAAAGCGCAAGCTTTAGCTGACCAGGTGCAGCTCGGTGACAGCGTGGTTCCGCCAAATGTTTGGGTTTATAATCCATGAGACCCTGAAATGGCACACACACCTAGGAATTGTTGTACCCAAAGTTACGCGGTAGTCGCGTCTACAAGGCGACTTCGAGAAATCGGAGCCCCCACTGTGGGGTTACTCTTGACTTACAAGATACTACCGTTGCTCCTCCAATACTATGTGATTTCTATCTGGGGCGGTGGCTATAAAGAAACAATTAGGCGCTCCGAGGTCATAAATAATGATGCGCTCAGGGCAATATATGACAGATGTCGCAAAGACCCCGTTGCAGATATTTTTGATAGATACCAGCTTCTTTCAATTAGCAAGTCTCTCACAAAACACATGAATCTCCTCGCCTTTAAAATTTCGAGAGGGATAATTCCAGCAGGCATATAATTCCCGATTACTGCTGTTACGTCATTAGCTTATTTAAAGTTTTCCTAGTTGACACATACCCACTAGTATGTGATAATAAATAATGTGAGTGTTTTTCCTTATGATAACTTCTCTGCCATGGGACGTAATTAAATTACTTCGGACGTTTCATTAATAAAGAAGTAGAATTTGATTGTTTTCTTATTCACCGAGGCCTTATTCAGCTGCAGTATTCTATACAGAATTACCACTCTGTATTCTCTAATAATTGTATGTTAGAAGTTGTATAAGTAAATTAATTAACAATAAATTCCTGTCACACCGAATCGTCCGTTTTCACCAGGACTACCAAATTCTATTATGGAGAAAGAGGGAGTTTTGTGGAGTCTGAGGTTCTAATCTGAGTGGAGCCATGTTTACTTTTATGGGCAGTATCTCCGGAATAAGATTTGTTAAGTAGTAATAGCAACTAATGTGTTCTGCGGCATAGCTACCACTGTGCAGAAAGGAAGGCACCGTACACCCCCTGTATGCGTCATAAATACTGCATGTTTACATACACGGGGCTTTCTACAGACACCCTATTGACCACAGTAGTTGTTCACAGACGGGAAGTGGACAGAGGTATTGAGAGAAAGTCTGGTCTTGGGAGAGTTAGAGAGAAGGGAGGCAGCTGAGAGCCAAGGTGTTAACATGACAACACCCACTTAAAAAAAATGGTAGTGTCTGCGGACTGTACGGAGGGTCCGCATTTGTATTCGACCCGCCGTAGATATCCCTTCTATATCTTGTTCCACAAGATTCACGTCCTCCGTTTCTGAAAGCTGCAATAAGGCATGTCTACGTAAGGATCGTATATGAGAGAGTATATGATCGTATATGATCGTATATAATATAATCTCACGCGTGATTCATCTGTTCCCGGAAGCTTAAATATTTGGCTTCGAGTAGCTTCGCCATGTTCCGTATAGAATGTAACTGTGTTCCACATTGCGGATGCCGAGGTAGAGGACGCGGCATTTATGAGCAGACAACCGTAGTCCCATCTCCTTGGACCATTCGTCAAACTTATGTTCTGCAGTGGTTGTTTATCTTTTCTAACTGTTTTATCAAGAATGAACTTGCCTAAGATCAATGTTCGCGCGCTAATTAATCGTTAATAAAAAATTCCTATGGGACTGCCGCCCAACCCCCTAATTCAGAGTAGCAACGAGTTGGGGCAGATGAACTCTCAGTGACAAATGGGAAAGTGTCGACCAAATCTCGAACGTCACATTGTTCGCCGAATTGGCATTCACTTGTAAATGAAGTGGCGAAGTACAACGCCAAAATGAGAAAGCGTGTTGTGAATCGCATCGTCTCGAAACTTCGAGATACTTCGGAGCTAAAAGATAGAGAGAAATAAAAATTAATTAGCACTCGATGTAGGAGTGACGAGTAATTCGTCTAGTGAGTTACTCGTCAAGCACTAGTAGTGGCAGGATGACCTGCTCATACATTGTGTTTTCAATATAGACCGTAAATGCCAAGGAATGACAATTGGGTGACGCGGTATTATGGACATTTGTCAAACCAGCAACCGTTTTATACAATACAATATAATTTCTTTATACCTTTCGTAGATCAGTCTGTTCATAATTAACTGCATTCCTCTACGTGATATAGAGTGCAGGTCCCTCCGCATAGTTGATAGTGGCAGTCCTCTCCTGGTTCGTCATGATATCCTGGAACGGGACAGACACTGTGGTTAAACCCGTGAACAGCGTGCCGAGTCTCAAGATGCTGATTAGTTCTGGCACCCCCCTACCACGCTGAATTCGTAATCCCGTAAAACCCAAGGCACGGTGTTCCATTCACATGACTTCTGTGGTACTGACCTAACGTAAATATTAGCTTAAAGTGAAGTATTTGACGTGCCCGTTTATGCTATTTTGGATGCGAGCCAACAAACTGGAAATCGCCCCACAGAAGTCAGAGGCATCCTTTTGATAGGGAAGAGGAAGTATCGGGACGAGCTCCGTATCTCACTCTATGGAGTGCAAATCGAGCTGAAAAAGACGGTGCGATACTTAGACGTTCATCTCGACCGAGCGCTACGGATATCCCCATACATGGCGATTGCCGCGCAGAAGACTACGAAAAAGGCGGCTCAGCTGGCCAAACATCATCGGTCCGAGGATGGGAAAGGGACGGTTATTGGTGAGCGTGGCCGAGCCATCATTTTCTTCGGTGCCCCCGTGTGGCCCCAAGCAGCCTTGGAGGCTGACCGCAACTTAAAGATCATGCAGGGAGTACAGGGCACACTTGTGTTGAGAGTCTTGCAGGCGTACAGAACAGTAAATGGGACGCGGCCTTTGTCCTGTCAAGCACCATGCCATGGGACGTCAAGGCCAAGGAACGGAGGAAGGCATGGTCGGATCCGACGAGGGATAAAACAGAGCTCCGAGAGGCCAGTCTCAATGAATGGCAAAACCGATGGAATGGGATCAGAGGGAACAAGCCGGGAGCCAAGGTTCGGGAAGTCATTCCTGATATCAGGGAATAGGCGGAAAGACTTGGTGGCGAGCTGACCCATTATCTGTCTCAGTTCTTGACAGGACATGGAGACTTTAAGGCTTATCTATCACGCTTTAGGGACATCGCCGCCTCCTGCTCGCTCGGCGAAGCTCACGACGAGAACGATACCATGCACACACTGGCGAGCTGTGCAGCGCTTAACGAGGTCAGGGCGGAGCACATGCCGATAGAAATGGGCCTGGATGAAGGCATGCGAGTCTTCGTCAAGTTCCTCTGCACATCGACTGATAACTGGAACAAAGGTGAGCTACTCGCGAGAGCGTTGCTGACCTCCAAGGACAGGCTGGAGAGGGACCGCATAGCCAGACTAGCGGCCGATGCAGTTTCTGCACAAGACAGAGGACTAACCGAGGGATAGGACACGGTCGGCGATAAGCGCTGACTGCCGGTCCCTGCAAGACCTTGTTCCAAGTAATTCCTCATAAATAAGTACTGAACAATGTTCCAAGTCACAAATCGGTTGGAGGTTTAGTCAGTAAGAATCTGACGCTACCACTCGAATACCCTAGAAGTGAAGAGTAGCGCCTATGCAAAATTTGCCTTTAACCTCTGTATTAAAAAAAAAGCTTGAGTTTGTCAACTGCCTCCTTACCTATAAGACATGTGGTAAGTATCGTATATATTTGAATGATCTGCGGTAACCGTTTTATGCGAACGAAATGCTGGGGACTTCGATAGGCGTTCTGGCCCTGTTCTCGTTTTTGACTGTTCAGTTGAGAGTAGCTTCTGTCGAGGGCTAAAAGGAACTTGTACATTTGGCAATCAGGCTAAGATAAACATTGAAAGACAATGCTGATTAGACTATTAGCCTTTTTAAAATTAATCAGGCCTTTGTTGTTTCAGCTATTTGTCCATTATCCGACTTAAAATCCCAGTTTATCAAGGCTAATCATGATCAGAAGGCCGCCGTCATCGACAGACACGACCGGATCCCACAGAAATGGAGTACCCTGTTCCAATAATCGGATGAACTCTCAGCAAAACTCGCAAAGCAGTTTACAATTTACAAGTTTTCAATGTACAGTCTTTTGTTTACTGACAAAATATTGGCCAGGTTGGCTAAGAAGGCGACCGGAGTGTATACGTGGCTCGAAGTAGCTAAGAATGAACTAGTCAAGCCTGTGGACCAAACCTCAAATAAGGAGATCGCCGACTTGCGAAGAGTGTTATCGCACATTTAGGCGTCCTTGTGCAAAGTGATTAAGAGCTTCAAAGAGCTTGACAAACTGGATACGCATAATGAAGTATATAATGTGCCAACAAACTCCTATACACGCCTTTCTACAGCATCACTCCGAGAGATCTGGGATACATTTCAGGAAGAACTCAACGGTCGTCGAACGGGGCTCGACGAGGACAATATCCGGTTGTAATAAGTGAAGATCTCTCATTCCCGCTCACTCTCATCTTTTTGATGGATTCATTGTGATAAAAACCCAGGTCTATCGACGCGAAATGGTGCTCTATACTTTCTAGCTAGACTTTCCAATCGCTGATATGGTTACTACCGTACCTAAAAACCCATGTGTGTTACTATGGTTACTATCGTACCTAAAAACCCGTGGGTGTTACTATGGTTACTGTCGTACCCAAAAACCTATGAGTGTAACTATGGTTATTATAGTACCCAAAAACCCATGAGTGTTACTATGGTTACAATCGTACCGAAAAACCTATGAGTGTTCACATAATTACAATTGTACTGAAAAACCAATGAGTGTTACTATGGTTACAATCGTACCTAAAAACCAATGAGTGTTCACATTGTTACTATTGTACCTAAAAATCCATGAGTGTTATTATGGTTACAATCGTACTTTAAAACCCATGAGTGTTCACATGGTTACTATTGTACCTAAAAACCCATGAGTGTTACCATGTTCACAACCGTACCTTAAAACCCATGAGAGTCACTGAGATTACAATCGTACCTAAAAACCCATGAGAGTCACTGAGATTACAATCGTACCTAAAAACCCATGAGTGTTATTATGGTTACAATAGTACTTTTTTTTAGAGGAGGAAATTTTCTTCAAACGCACGGTTACCACCAGAGACCTTTCAATCTCCATGAAAGTGGGCCGATCCAGTGCAGGGTTGACGTGCATGACAAAACGCCTCTGCCTGCTAAAACCATCCTCTGCTGAGAGTGTATCTCTTCCCCAGAGTCGGCACGCTTGGCATTACTTCGATCTCTGGGTAAGGTGTGTACTGCTCAGGCTAGTGTTCTATAGACGAGTGCCTTAGTCTCCTATGACTACTGTGGCTTCCGTGTTGGGGTCCTGCCCGGGGAACGCTCGGTCACCTAATCCCCGGCCCGTAACGGGAATGCGCGGGGAGAGACTGGTGAAGGAGGAGGCCCCCGTGACAGGCCAGCCAATCTACCCAGGAGGTACCGGCTGCTCGGTACACCTATCCCCGGCCTTGAGCGGGAATGCGCAGGGGAAGCCGGTCTGGCTAACGGTGGAGCGGGAATCCGAGACCCCCCGGGGGAGGGGCTTTGGTGGCTCACTCGGGCCCTTCTGTGTGTCTCCTTACTCTCCTTTACCTTGATGGTCCCCCCGATCCAGTCTACGACCTCTGCCCAGGCTTCCCTCGATTTGACCATATGGACCACGAGCTCTCCGACTGATTTCCCCACAACCTTCCTCGAGCCCCCCTGCCTGGCTGCCGCTAGTGACACACATTGGGTTACTGTGTGCTCGACGTCGTCCGCCTCGCCCGCGTCGCACAGCACGCATATGTCCACCTGCGTCTTTCCGATCTTGGCCATGTAGGTCTGGAACTGCCCATGGCCCGTCAGCACCTGCGTCGCTTCATACGTGAGCTCACCCATGTTGCACTCCAACCACACCCTGAGGTCTGGTATCAGACTTTTGGTCCAACACCCCTTCGTCACTCCCGGAGTAACCTGGGCCCACTCTCCCAGGCGTCGAGGGTGGCCCTCCGAGCTATGGTCGGATCGAGATTCCCAGCTGGGAGCCTGAGGCTCTCTCAGTAGCTAGCAGGTTCCATGGCAACATTCTGGCTAGGGCCGGGAGGACGTCGGTCGACACAGTCCGGTACGCCCGGCTCACCCTGATTGCCAGAGTCCGTTGGGCCGACCTCAGCATCCCCCTATTCTTCGCCGTGCGGAGCGCCTGGTTCGCCCATACTGGTGAACCGTAGAGGGCCATGGACTCAGCTACCGATGCCAGCAATTTCCTCTTCTCCTCCGACACTCCCCCCACCGTAAGCATCAGGCGCGCCAGGTTCAGGGAAACTCGCTGTGCCTTGGCCGTGGCGTACCTGATGTGCGCCTCCCGCCTGGGTTCTATCGGGTGACCGTCGACCGTGCCCTCTAGGGTGTCCTCCGTTCTCGCCGTGACCATCACCGCTAGGTCATCCGCGTAGGCGAGGAGCTCGGCGCCCTCCGGCATATCGGTTTGCAGAACCCCATCATAGGCAAGGTTCCAGAGTACGGGTCCTCAGAATCGAACCCTGGGGTACGCCGGCGGTGACCTCGTGCTCCAGGCCCCCTGCGACCAGACCTCGCCCTCCCAGATACGAGGACAGAATCCGTCGGATACCGTCGGATATTTGCTTCCGCTCCAGCGCACTCATGATAACTCCCCAGTTAACGGTGTTAAACGCATTTTTTATGTCCAGTAGAATGAGGAGGACGAATCCCCGCGTCCTGCGGGTTTCCCCTGATTCCTCCCTGGCTCACCGTATGACTCGACGCAGGGTGGACAGCCCTTTCTGAAAGCCGTACTGCGCGTCCGACAGTGACTCCTTCTCCTCGATTTCAGCGGTGAGCCTGCCGAATATTATCTGCTCGAAGAGTTTACCCAAGGAGGCAGATGGGTGTGCGCGTTTCCATGCGGCCGGGTATATACCCTCCCGCAGTATCTTGCTCGCCAGCCTCGCGATAGCTACGGGCCAGCGTTTAGCTAGCACGCGCACAACCTCCGGTGGGAGCCTGCCCTGGTGCCAGGCGTGCCACCAGCACGCCAGGCCCCTGGCCTGGGACGGATGTGTCCATTGGGCACATACAAATCGAAACTATAACCAATCATCTGTTACAATAGTACATGCATGTTAATATGTTCACAATCGTACCTAAAAACCCATGAATGTTAAAATGTTCACAATCGTACCTAAAAACCCATGAATGTTAAAATGTTCACAATCGTACCTAAAAACCCATGAGAATCACTGAGGTTACAGTAGTACCCAAAAACACATGAGTGTAACTATGGTTACTATCGTACCCTAAAACCCATGAGTGTTAATATTTCACAATCGTACCTAAAAACCCATGAGAGTGACTGAGGTTACAATCGTACCTAAAAACCCATGAGTATTACTAAGCTTACTATAGTACCCAAAAAGCCATGCGTGTTACTATGATTAAAATCGTACCTAAAAACCCATAAGTGTTACTATGGTTAAAATCGTACCTAAAAGCCCATGAGTATTACTATGCTTACATAGTACCCAAAAACCCATGAGAATCACTGAGGTTACAATCGTACCTAAAAGCCCATTAGTATTACTATACTATAGTACCCAAAAACCTATGAGTGTTACAATGGGTACAATCGTACCTTAAAACCCATGAGTGTTCACATGGTTACTATTGTACCTAAAAACCCATGAATGTTATCGTGTTCACAATCGTACCTTAAAACCCATAAGTGTTAATATGTTCATAATCGTACCTAAAGTCCATGAGAGTCACTGAGGTTACAATCGTACCTAAAAACCCATGAGTGTTACTATGATTACAATAGTACCCAAAAACCCATGAGTGTTACCATGGTTACTATCGAACCTAAGAACCCATGAATGCTACTATGTTCACAATTGTACCTCAAAACCCATGAGAGTCACCGAGGTTAAAATTGTACCTAAAAACCTATGAGTGTTACCATGGTTACAATCGTACAAAAAAAAACCCATAAGTGTTACTATCTTTGCGTGTTACTATGGTTCCTATTGTACCTAAAAACTCATGAGTGTCAATATGTTCACAATCGTACCTCAAAACCCATGAGAGTCACTGAGGTTACAATTGTATATAAAAACACATGAGTGTTACTATGGTAACAATCGTACCTAAAAGCCCATGAGTGTTACTATGGTAACAATCGTACCTAAAAGCCCATGAGTATAACTATGCTTATTATAGACCCAAAAACCCATGAGTGTTACTATGGTTACTATCGTACCTAAAAACCCATGAGTGTTACTATGGTTACAATCATACCTAAAAACACATGAGTGTTCACATAATTACAATCGTACTTAAAAACCCATGAGAGTCACTGAGGTTACAATTGTACCTAAAAATACATGAGTGTTACTATGGTTACAGTCGTACCTTAAAGCCCATGAGAGTCACTAAGGTTACAATTGTACCTAAAAATACATGAGTGTTACTATGGTTACAGTCGTACCTTAAAGCCCATGAGAGTCACTGAGGTTAAAATTGTACCTAAAAACCCATGAGTGTTACTATGGTTACAATAGTACAAAAAAACCCATAAGTGTTATTATCTTTGCAATCGTAGCCAAAAAAGGTAGGAGTGTTACTATGGTTACTATTGTACCTAATAACCTATGAGTGTTAAAATGTTCACAATCGTACCTAAAAACCCATGAGAGTCACTGAGGTTACAATTGTACCTAAAAACCCATGAGTGTTACTATGTGTTGTGTTCTTTCACTGATGGTCGTGTAGAACGAGAAAAATGAGAACAATGTTCAAGTGCGGTTCATTTGCGGACTGTTTGTGTCGCCCGGTTGCTTTGCTTTTATTCTTGTAAGATGGCTAGGTATCGTGGAAAGGGGTGTCGTCAGGTTACCTAACACTTGTGATTATGGTGGACGCTCTACGGGTCCTTGTTCTATGGTCTATTCTATCTTCACTTGAAGTGACATTTGTCACCTCAAGTGACGTCTGACATATCAGGTGGCTATCGGTTATTTAAAGTGGCGATTGACACATCAGGTGGCTATCGGTTATTTATGGTGACGTCTGACACATCAGGTGGTTATTGGTTATTTAAAGTGACGATTGACACATCAGGTGGTTATTGGTTATTTAAAGTGACGATTGACATATGTCATAGTCAGCGTCTCCAACACCTTCCCCACGTAAAAAAAAAATTAGTCCTTTTTTAAAGATTTGTATCTTGGGGAGCATGTCATCGTAACTTCCAGGAACGATGGCTGTTTTCGGACTCTCTCGGAACGTCGTGGAAGTAGGTCCTGTTGTGGTTGGCTTTGTTGTTCGCTTGTTCGTCCTATTCCGAAATCAGCGCTCTCGTCGTTGTCGAATATGGATTGTTCCAGTGATTCCAATTCTTCGACGGACTCGATCGGTTTTGGTTCTTCATCTTCGGGTGGTCCGTTGGGATGGTTTTGGATGAAAAGTTGTCTTCTGGCTGATATTAATGCTTGTTGTTGTTCTTGTTGTTGCCTGATGATGGTGGTTTCAGTTCTCCCATCGTTCTGTTTCTCTGCTGTTACCAATTCATCGGCTAGGGATGTCGTGGCGATTTCTGTTAGTTTCTCAGCAATTTGTTTGGGAGATGGTTGCTGTTGAGCGGGATCTATGGAAAGGTTTTGTAGGAGCATTGAGACCTCTTCTGCTTCTTTTTCAGTTTGTTTGAAGTTTTGGCGAGTTTGACTTAAAAGCGCCTGAATTTCCGGGTCTGAATCTCCGATTTCCTGTTCCAATTGGCTGATCGTCTCCATTAGCTCGTCTTTTTCGTCACCTGAGACTTGACGGCCCTCCATGGACCTAAGTTTCTTCGCTAGGGTCTCAACTTTGGTTAGAAACGGGATTCCAACTCTCGGTGTTTGTGTCGTTTGGTTTTCCTTGTGGGCCTCCTCCTTCTTTGGAGTTTTGGTCCTTCTTCTAGATGGAAGTGGCATTTCGAATGCCAGCATGAACCCGTCATAGATGTCTTCATTTTTATGTTGTCTTGGGTTGTACCGTTTCCTTAGTTGGTTAGCATGGCGAGATGTTGTTTGGTTGTTGACTTCGACGTCATACATAACGTTGTTTCGTCGTTGAATCGTTCCGTGCGTCCAGAACTGTTTGTTTTGTTTTTGCATGCGCACGTACACTTGTTCATTTACTTTGAAGTTTTTCTCTTTGCTTCCGTGGTGTTTGTCGAAGTGTTGTTTCATTTGATTTTGTTGAGTCGTTGTTATTGAAGCGATATTTTTCGTTGGTATCAGGCGTATCATGTCGAGGTCGGTGCGAAATTTCCTTCCGGTAAATGCCTCTGCTGGGGTTTTACCATTGAGAGCTGGTGATGGGATGGTCCGGTAAGTCCTTAGAAATTTGCGGATGATTGTCGACGTGTTTCCTTCATTTTGCATTTTAGTTAATGATCTTTTGAAGGTGTCTACCATCCTCTCTGCGCGGCCATTGCTTTGTGGGTGATATGGTGCTGAGAAAAACTTCTTGATACCATATTTTTGGCAGACTTCGATGAAGTTTTGTGCGGTGAATTGAGTACCATTGTCAGTTACCAATTCTTCAGGAATTCCATGTTGAGTGAAGATGTTTTCGAAAGCTTCGATGGTGTTAGCTGTGGTGATCTTTTTCATTGGAACCACTTCGGGCCAATTTGAAAAAGAATCGACTATTATCAGATAGTACGTGTTGTTCATCGGCCCGGCAAAGTCGGCGTGGATGCGAATCCATGGTCCTTTTGGGTGTTCCCAGGGGGAGAGTGGGACTTTGATGGGGTTTTTGCTTGCAAGTTGACAATCGTCGCATCTCCTGACGAAGTCTTGGATGTGAGTGTCGATTTTTGGCCAATACACGTAGGATCGTGCTAATGCTTTCATCCTGTTTTCGCCCGGATGTCCGTTATGCAGTGTGGTTAATATTTGCTGTTGTAGTTCATTCGGGATCACTACTCGATCGCGGTACATGATGATGTCATCTGTGATGCTCAGTTCGGATCTTCTGGAATATAGAGCAAAAAGCGGGTCTTCCCGTTGAATTTTCGGCCAGTGGTCGTTGATGAACCTTTTTGCTCTTGACAAAATTGGGTCGGTTGAGGTTTGTGTTTTGATTTCATTTCTTGTGACCGGCAGGTTTGAGATGTCTTCGTCCACTACGTTGTCGTTGTCCAATTCAATGTTGGCAATGACTTTGTCTGGGAGTTCATTGCTCACTTCGAGAGCGGTTTGTTGTGTAGCAATTAGGCGGGAGAGTGCATCTGCTTCTCCGAAGGTTGTTGTGCTTTTGTAGTTGATGGTAAACTGGTAGTCCAGTAGTATTACAGCCCATCGTTGTAATCTGTTTGCTGCGTGAGCTGATATTCCATTTTTGGAACCAAAAATTGCTAGTAGTGGTTTGTGGTCAGTGTTGATGGTGAATTGTCTCCCGTAGACGAATTTGTGGAATTTTCGTACGGCGTAAACAATTGCTAGTGCTTCCTTTTCGATCTGACTATATTTTCGTTCCGTGTCAGACAGGGAGCGTGAGATGTGCATGACCGCCATTTTTGAACTGTCGGCAGATTCCTGCATCAGGACGGCGCCAATTCCGTATTGGCTGGCGTCTGCGCTGATGATGAGTGGAATGTTTGGATCGTAGTGAGTTAGAAGTAGGTCTGACTGCAAATATTGTTTCATTTTCTGGAAGTTTCTTTCGCATTTGTCTGACCATTCGAACTTCACGTCCTTTTTGAGAAGGTTGTTTAGTGGTTCCTTCAATGTTTTCATTTCTGGAATGAATTGACTATAGAACGTTATCATGCCAAGAGCTGCACGAAGTTCTGAGATGTCTTTTGGAGAGGGCATTTCTATTATTGCCTTCGTTTTCTCTGGGTCGGGTTTTCGTCCTTCCTCGTTGAGGATGAATCCGAGATACTTGATTTCTTTTTGGAAGAATGAGCATTTTTCACCACGGATTTTTAGACCGTGTTGGTGTAATCGTTCGAAGACTTTGTATAGTCTCTCCTTGTGTTCGGCGATTGTTTCGCTAGTGACCAGGATGTCATCGAGATAGGCGGTCGTACCCGGTAGTCCGTTTGTAAGCATGTCCATGAATCGTTGGAAGATGCTTGGTGCTGTCTTAATTCCGAACGGTAGTCTTTTTACTTTATATAATCCTTTCACAGTGTTTATTGTGAGAAGTTCTTGAGATTTTTCCTCCACTGGTATCTGCAGGTAAGCTTCCGCAAGATCCAATTGTGAGAAAAATTTCCCGCCGTTCAGTTTGGCAAAGATATCCTCTGCTGTTGGAAGTGGGTATTTGTCCTCTTCAATGGAGTTGTTTAGTCCTGTTGAATAGTCAGCACAGAGACGGATGGTTCCATTTTTCTTTTGTACTATGACTACGGGTGCTGCGTATCTTGAGTGGGTAATTGGTTCAAGGACTTCTTGTTTGACTAGTCGCTCGATTTCATCTACCACTTTAGGTAGAAGTGAGTAGGCTACAGGTCGTGCTTTTCTGAAGCTCGGTGTGGAGTTTTCTTTTGCTTTGAAGGTAGCTTGGAATGTTTTGCATTTTCCCAAGCTTTCAGTGAATACTTCTGGAAACTTTTTCGAGAGATTATCTTTTATCTCTTCTTTTGTTTCTTCCAGAGAGTTATTGATTCTTTGAATCTTTCTTGAAGGTGTGTTTTGCAAAATCTTCTTTAGATTGGGGTCCTTTTGGATCCAGTCCAACCCAAGGAGTTCGCACCTGTTTGTTACGTGACATTCCTCCTGGAATTTTATTCCATTGATATTTACAGAACAACGTAGTGTTCCTATCACGTTTAGTGGGCTGCCGTCAGCCAGTGTGAGTTTCACTGTTGCTGACGTGAGAGTTGGTTTTCCTAGTTGTAACCAGATTCTCTCGGAGATTAATGTCACTTCTGCTCCGGTGTCTAATGTCAGATTGAACTTTTTGCCATTTATGAATACTGTCTTGATTATACGGTTGGTAGCTTCATGTAGTTGTACTTGCTGAACATGTTTGTTTATTTCTGGTTTCTGGTTCAGTCGTTTTGATTTACATGCTACTGCGATGTGTCCTGCTTTCGCGCAGTTTGTGCATGTAGCAGTTTTGAATCTACACTCACTGTGGTGGTGATTTGTTCTTGTGCACCGGTAGCATGGGACGCTTTTGGGGCTTGTTGATGGTTTGTGCTGCACTTGATTGATCTCCATTCTGTTTCTTTGGGTCGTCGTGATGTCTTTTTTGAGCTGTTCGAAGTGTTCCAGGTCATCCAAGATCTCAGGGAAAGTGAATCCGTTGTCTGTTTCCATGAGACGTGCTGCTCTTGCACGGATGTCGTTGTCTTCGCTACCCATGAGTGAAAGCATCAGTATGTACTGTTTCATCTCATCTAGGGAGATGCCTCCCCATTCAGCATCTTCCGCGACCTCGTTGATGAGCCCTGTTAGTTCTTTGAGTGGTCGGCCTGAACGTCTGATACTGAGTGATTTTATGCGTCTTTTGAATAGACTTACCGAGACGGAGAACAGCTTACTGAGTTGTTCGATGGTTTCGTCTGGTTTCAGTTCAGACACCTTTTTTGGCCTGATGTAGTTGATGAAGGCGTCATATTCGTTTGTGTTTAATTTGCTGACTATCAGTCTTCCTTTGTCGGTCGGTGATAGTGCTTGACCTTCTGACTCGAGTATTGGTAAGTACCTTGTGTACCACTTCTCGAAGGTGTGTCCATCCTCCGGTTTGAAGGTGAATCGTGGGATCCTTGTGTTCAGATGCTCCATGATGGTGTGTCCGGATATGATGTTCTTCTGTCTGGATGTAGCTTGAAGAGCTTCCTTTACTGCGGTCTCCACGATTTGTTGGACATCTTCTGCTGTGAACGATGCCATTTTTCACGATGTAGTAAACTTTTAGTAGAAAAACAGCACAAGAAGGTTTCACAATTATGACGGTAGTTTGATGGTCGTGTGAGCTCGAAGTGTCTTCGTCGCCAACTGTTGTGTTCTTTCACTGATGGTCGTGTAGAACGAGACAAAATGAGAACAATGTTCAAGTGCGGTTCATTTGCGGACTGTTTTGTGTCGCCCGGTTGCTTTGCTTTTATTCTTGTAAGATGGCTAGGTATCGTGGAAAGGGGTGTCGTCAGGTTACCTAACACTTGTGATTATGGTGGGCGCTCTACGGGTCCTTGTTCTATGGTCTATTCTATCTTCACTTGAAGTGACATTTGTCACCTCAAGTGACGTCTGACATATCAGGTGGCTATCGGTTATTTAAAGTGGCGATTGACACATCAGGTGGCTATCGGTTATTTATGGTGACGTCTGACACATCAGGTGGTTATTGGTTATTTAAAGTGACGATTGACACATCAGGTGGTTATTGGTTATTTAAAGTGACGATTGACATATGTCATAGTCAGCGTCTCCAACACTATGGTTACAATCGTACCTAGAAGCCCATGAGTGTTACTATGGTTACAATCGTACCTAAAAAACAATGAGTGAGATTGATATCCATTAGCGAACCGCACCGTATACGTCCGCTCAGCACCATCACGTCCTTGGTGCACTTCCATAACTCGTACAACATTTTACAAGACTTGTTACGGGGGGCGTTGTCGTCCTTGACCAGGCAAACATCCCCAATAATATCGAAACTAATGAAACTACGCCCCAGTGTCTTAACCAGAGCTCGCTTGACAGTGCCGACAATACGGTCGAAAACTCCCCCATGCCAAGGTGCGAGCGGGCAGTTGAACACCCACTCTACTCGCCGTTGCGCAAGCAGCTCTCGCGCTAGAGGTTCGCGCACGGAGTTGAACAGAAGTTTTATATCGGTGGCGGCTTTTACAAAGGAGCAGCCATTGTCCGAGATGATGTTTGCGCAGACGGGGTAAGTAGCGAAGAAGCGGTGTAAGGCGAGGTGCGTCTGCGGCGTCGTCATGGCCGGAACTATCTCCAGATGCACAGCCCGAGTACTACAACAAGTGAACAGGGAAATGTAGGTCTTCACGACAGCCTCTCGAGTTCGCGTATAGAAGGGGCCGCAGAAGTCTACTCCAGTTGTGGAGCATGGCTCGACTATAGTTACCCGCTCCTCCGGGAGGGGTGCCTGAATCTGATCAGCCATCGGCCCGTGGGCCTTCCGACACGTGACGCAGCAATAGAGAAGCGGTTTGATGATTCGGCGTGCTCATGTTGTCAAGTATCTTCGACGGACAGCGGATAAGACAGCGTTGACGCCGGAGTGGGCGTTTACCCGATGGTGGTGGCAGACCAACAGCACGGCCAGGCGGGCCTCCCCCGGGATAACTATGGGGTTTTGCTCATCGTAGCTGTAATGCGGTCCCTTGATCAACCTCGTTCGGGTGCGCATCAGGCCCTGCTCGTCGATGAACAACGTGAATGCCGCTAGCTTTGACTTGCTGCGAGGACGTTTACTCAGCGGCGAAGCCTTCCTCCTGGGTCTACCTGATGATCCACCGTTCGGCCTCTCGGCGCAGCTCAGCGTCCGACGTAGGGAGCGTCGACGACAAAAACGCGTGAATTTCACGACACCGCGCCTTCCCATGTACTAAGGCGGGCGAGATTGACGAGAGGGTCCACAGTCAGGGCTGGGGCGATGACCGCTCGAAGCTCAGCCGTTGTCTCGGCCGATTCGTAGTGTTCCGCTCGTCGCAGCTTCTTAGCTGGCCTCTGATCCTCCGTTAGAGCGAGCCAGGCTGGGCCAGTCCACAGTTTCGGGTTGCCGATGAGCTCCGCCGCAGACATTGGACCGACCGAAGCAATACGTTCACGCAGTTTTCGTTGATTTTAACGCCGCCTTTGACTCGGGGTCCAGAAGCACAGTTCTCTCAAAGCTACCATATCACGGCGTGCCTCTTAATATACTAGGGCTGCTGGAAGATATTCTACAGAAGAACATGGTACTTATAGACGATGGAGTCGTGGAAAGACACGGGGTGGAACAGACGACGGGGTTCGCCCAAGGGGATAACCTAAGTCCGTTGCTTTTTTCACTCCTCATCAGCGACCTTCCAGCATGTATTAAATAACGGCACCCGTCAGTGAGCCTCATTTTATAAGCAGACGACCTCGTGATGTACTGCAGGAGTAAATTTCATCTCCAGCAAGCGCTGACAATCCTAAATAACTATGTCACCGACATCGGGCTTAAGATCAATAAAGCTAAGACTGTGGCAATGAAGTTTCGAAAAGGGGGAAGGCTTTGCGAGACGGACGCGTTCCGATTAGACAGAGAGCGACTGCAAACAGCTAACTCATTTACATACCTTGTACTAACTATAACAACAGCAGGCAAGTCATTCACCCCGCATGTTGAAGAACGAGTCAGGAAAGCGTTGATCGCAGTACACACAATCGGGCGACCACAATGGTTATCGGTGGACACAGCCCTCAAATTATTTAACATGAAGGTCTCGCCTATAGCTACATATGGAATCCAGTTTGTGTGGGACAAACTCACTTGCCGGGATCTGACCATCTTAGACAGAGTTAAACCGGCGTTCCTGAAATCGTTGCTTGGATTGCACGCGACGGCTCGAAATCGAATTGTCTATCTGCTGACCGACACACCATCATTCGTAGAAGAAGTCCGCGAAACGTTCAATCTCCCAGAAACAGAAAGTTATCGTACGTTCATTAACTGCCAAGGTAGGAAGAAGAATGAAGTGGACCCTTTATTTTCTATGACGCCGGCCATGACGGATGACACCTGGAAACTTAGCGGCAGAGCAGACAGGCACCATAATCACTAGGTTCGCCGTGCACGGCTTCCACCACCTTGTATGTCAATCCGAGGGATACCATGACGCAAATGATCGTTGTAAATGTAAATTTTGCGGATCTAAATGTTGTAAATATCATGCGGGCGAGTGCAATCAAATAAGATCACTGAACCATTTGATGAAACTGAGTGTAGATAAGAACAACAACAACGACTGAACTCTCGCCACAGCGACTGGCAAAAGCACATTTTAACAATATTTATAAACTTACCACACTGTTTTTTAAAATAGGTATATTATAATATTACACAACTCGTGTGAATAAAAGAAAGATATATATTATTCTAGACCTGTAGCCATCAAAACTCTTGGAGACAAGGAGTTCAATCTTCAGACTATCCACATTGATGTTTCAATCGAATAATAGGGTTACAATTTAACAAGCTATATCCAAAAATGATTTCGAGGTCTTCATAGCGTAGTTTAAATCCGACTACTTCTTTGGTGAAATATAAGACAACCCCCTAGAACACCGGGGAATCGAGTTTTAGAGGTATGCGCCGTGACTTTGCCTTTCGTCCTAGGATTATTCCATCGGAAGTTATTAGGCCTGCATATCGTATTCTCTGATCCATATGTACCATTAGACACCATACATACCATCAGATACAATCCAATGATGTCTATCGATCTGCTAATGCTAATATTACTATCAATTCTAATATTATTTTATTATTAAGTACTAATATAATGACTTTGTTAGAGGGGATCATCGCAAAATAAAATGAAAGGATTTTTAGTGGATATACTGTTAGGGATAGCTAAAATTACTGAAATTAGCACAACAAAGCAACGCACTATATATTTTTAGTACGCTTAAAGACTGCGGCAATCGTGTGTTCTTTAAAAGGGGTTCCAAATTGTGAACGAGTGTTGAATATCAGCCAACAACTGATATTGTGTTTTCCGACACCACCAGCAATAAATAAGACGTAGAAAGCAACCACTGATGGTGTGATGCTCGTTACTAGCAAAAGGAAAGTCAAGAAGAACACCGTGACAGAAAGCTGCAGTGCTTTTGCTTAGGGCATCTAGACAGCGCGGCAATTACGAAAGCAAAAGACTGACCACGATAGTGGGTCTAGGGCGCTTCATCTAGATAGAAAAGCGAAGACACTGAAGTGTTTTCCCTCACACACGCTTAAGACTGTAAGCATATATAAAGCCTCAACGAAATGAACAAGAGTACCGGCTCTGGTCGCAGTTGTGAGCTGGTGTTGCAGAAAACAAAGGAAAAAGCCATGTATTCATTAAGTCAGCCGTTAAATTTAACAAGCAAATGTGGTTGATATCTGGTGCTACAGATGTAACAGCTCGAAGAAATGCTTGAAGTCCCCCACTAGCCACTACGCTGCGGAACCCATGCACTTCCAAAACCCCCACATTAAAAAAAAGATGTAAAAGCTCCAGCTTCGCCTAAAGAGAGCTCCTAACATACGTCACATTTTGAGTTCAATCACATTAATAGGTTTGGTTGATTAGAGTTGATCCTTGCCCTGCAGGAGCGGCCAACTCTAGTCCGGTTTTATTTGGACGTTTATTTAGATTATTTGTGCGAAAATTTGAAGATTCGCTGATTTCTGATTTCTAACTCAAGTATGCGTCGGCAGTGACCTCCGGCCCTTCGGGCGATGCTGTGAACCTCTTTTGGCTCTTGAAGGTTTTTCGAATTTCGGTGGTAATGTTTCTAAATTATCTTTCTCAGACAATGTATGAGTTTATACAGCTCGCGATATGTATACGTGAACGCTTTGCGAAATAATTGAAGTTACGTGGTTTCTGAGTTGTCAATTGTGTATGCGTCGGTAGTGGCCTTGGGTCCATCGGTCGACGCCGTAACTCTCTACTGGCTCTTAAAGATTGTCAATTTTAGTGTTGATGTTTAGAGAATGTTTCAAGTCGGGGGAAATGACAGGCTGCCACGCGTTTTTCTACCATAGGAAACGTCACCAAAAACATCGTACAGTTAACGTGTGCGATGTCAACCGATGAAACAAAATAAATACTCACTCTGTCGTACCTACTTGACGTCCTCTTCGGATTTGACCAATTGGCTTAAATAGAAAAGCTACCTGAGCTTCTTTAAGTTGGTTGCATTCAACGGCTGTGGATTCGAGGCCATTCTTATATAACTACCTGAATTGGTTGCACAGAGCAATGAGGAACAGTTGATTATGCGGGAGTGTGGGATCTGCGTGTATACGATCAATAAACGTATACTGGGGAAGTCAACCTAGCAGTCTGCCGATGTATCGCGCTTCAACAAAGCTCACGTCGAGCTCTCACCAGTGAGCATGCACGAGGAAGTTTCAAACAGATCGAATTTTTCCAGAAATTGCTTTGACCAAATACAAAAGTCAAAAACAGGCCAGCTACTAAAAAAATATATTCGAAGGTTTATGCTCTTTTACTTAGTGTTATGTCTTAGTGAAAACATAGTGCACTGACCTTGATGCCGTCCATGCGTGCATCATTACTATGGCTAAATCGCCAAGAGCATCTCCAAAAATACATATTATCTAAAACCTCTGCTTGTGGCCTGCTCACGGCAGTTGACTCCGCGATCCATTTGACTAATCGATTCCCTTAGGCCCTATTATCAGTCTGTGGGAGAATATATCTGTGGGTGTGTCTGTGTGCTCGAATCAGCAGTGCAAACGTTAAGAGTTACGGCAATCACCGTGATGCATATGTGGTATCTATAAATTTTCCTGGCTGACCCACAGCCAACATTTAACGTCCACGGTACTGCTTTCAGTAGTACCGGCATATATGGTTATATGGTATCTGATGGCACCGGATGGGATCAAATGGTATATATATGGAATAAAATGGAATGTATGGTATCTGGTATCGTCGGGAAGTGGAATATATGGTACCATGGATATTGTGGTGCCATAGTACCCATGGTGCCGTAAATAGTACCGTGGATGATACCATAGTACCCACAAAGCCATGGATAATACCATCGTACCCATATAACCTTGGATTATACCATGGTACTCATATAGCCATAGATGATACCATGGAAGAAGTATACGCTTCTGGCGTTCGCCCGGGTAGTGTTGCAGATGCCGGACAAAAGAGACACCACTCCCTCCCTCCCGGCTGCTGTTCGAGGTAACCTGGCGGCCTCAACCTCGCGAAGTATGCGGTCTTCTCCTTGAACCAGCACCCCGACCTACAGGGCTTGCTCCCAGGGTGCTGCCTTGAGGTCGTCACTTGAGTTCGTCGGCGCCCCTCTTACGGACGAGGCCATCCGGCCCGTCCTCAAGCGTTGCCTCGAGACGAATTCCGTGATGCTCGATAGACTGCCTCTGCTGGGTACTAACCAGGGGCTCTTCACACTCTTCACTTCGGCGGCGCGCATACAGCACTTGCACACGTCCAACCGTCCCAACACCGGGGCTCTGCCAAACACGTCCACAACTCCGTTTCCCGCGAGCAAATCCAGCAGTATTGACGGTGCGTGCAGATCTCATGCGGAAGATACGGCCAATAGCTATTGCAAAGAATGAGCAGGTTATCGGTAAACATGGCGCGATTTAACTACGTCAATGAAGAGCGAGGTTCTATTAGTATAAGTTGTCAAACGATAACGTCTATTTACCAACGTTAAAGATCGATACACCATAGATGTTCAATTGCCACAATTCCGAAATGCGATAGCAGCTAACATTCGTGGAAACTAAAGCCCTAGACTAATTATTTTCAGTTCCTTGTTAGTATAATTCGGGAAGCTGTCTGAGTCCTTGGTATATTGTATACCGTTGTTTACCATCATGGAATGCGGTCGTGTCTCAGGTCGGCTCCTGGAAATCTGCTCTCCCTGCTGCGTTAATTATCCTGTCAACCACCATAGCGTTACGTAACGCCCCCAGACTGGTGTCAAGCACCTAACGGTACTATATTCGGCAACATACCTGGTGTGAATACTATTCCCAGGTGCAATTCAACTGGTGCCTAAATATCGAGAGTGGCAACCTGTGACCGCTCGTTCTACTGCTGTTGTTCTTTCTACTATTGTTTACATACCGTGGTATCGAGTTGCCGGTGGGTGGCGCACAACATATGTCCAAACGCAAGGCGGAGATGGCAGTAACAACAACTGAACACAGTCAACAAACACACAAACGTACGCGGTCCAGCTGTCCAAATTGCAAACAACCTATACTGACAAGGATGGAAACCAGTATCAAATGCACTCTTTGCAAAGACTGGATTCACCTTTGTTGTAGCGGTCTCACATCTGCAGATCTTAATGACAAGGTCAAAATAAATTCAGTAAAATGTTACTTTTTGGTTAAGCACAAATGATGGAATTAACGATGTGGACATATGCACAGATGTAAACAATGGAACGTCTACAACAGAACCTACTAACACAAATATGCTTCGAATAATTCTGCGTGAGATCAAGGAATTACTCAATAACCATCTGCAAGAAACAAATGACGAGCTAAATACTTCGGTTGAAACCCTAACTATGAAAAACAACCGCTTAATTAAATGAATCGAAGAGCTACAAAAATTCGGCAAGAATGGGACCCGTGAACGATACAGATCCGAAAGTCGTGTTCGACTGCTTACTCAATCTCTGCGAACCAAAAACAGAATCGCAGCACTAACGGGTGCACTCTCGACCGTACCGTCCATAGTGAGAATAGTGTAAATAAACGAACGGCTCCCAGAAAAAGTGCCCTAATAAAAAGAATTGAACACAACACATCTGAACCTAGCGATAACAATACACTAGGCTGAAGTCGCCTGCCGTCAATAAATATCAGGCTAAATGTTCGAAAACTGTATTTCTCGAAGATTAGCGTAACGGCTAAAGCACTATACGATCATCTCAAAAGCGAAGGAAATGTACATCCGATAGCTGTAAAGAAAATCAAGATGCGAAGCCTTGACAGCAGCTTCTATGTGGAAGAATAGGATGTGGACTATGATAACGCCATTGTAGATGGTCTCTGGGAAAACGACACAGAAATCTCCCACTTCCGAGGACCACTCCGCGATAGCATCGTTATTGAATTTTTCCCGATTGCTTGACTACGTCCTTGCTGCTCTTCCCATTCATGTCATGACAAGATCACAACCCTCCCTTCGAGATCATCGGCATCCTCTGTGCATAAGGATCTCAAAAACTTTTGTCTGAATGCGCGGTCACTCCGCAAACAAGGAGCTATTGACTCCCTTCATGCGTTTCTTAAATATCACGATGTTGATATCGCCCTAATCACTGAGAGTTGGCTCTCCGAGGATCATGTGACTTCAGCCGAACTGAGTTGCGGCGGCCACTTTGTTGTGATTAGAAAAGACAGAATATCAAGAGGCGGAGGAGTACTTATTCTTGTGAAAAGTAAACTACCATGTATAGAAATAAATGTGAACTTCTTCTCTGAGATAGCAGCCTGTATCATCACTCTCCCAAATCGAGTAATTTGTGTAGCGGTGACATACATTTCTCACCTACTGGTTCTGCACAAGAGCCAGTTCAACGTATGAAAAAATTGACTGAGGAACTCGGCTCTATAATTAAGAGTGACGAAACTTGTGCCATTGCAGGCGACCTGAATCAAGCGCATATAACCTGGAACACACTAAGCGCAACTGGAATTGTTGCCGATGAGTCCAAACAATCTATTCTCTTGAACCTCTGCTCTGAAAAAGGCTTGCAACAGTTCGTCACAAATCCGAGCCGGCGCACGTCTACCTCTTCGTCTCTTTTGGATATTGTCCTGTGTAATGATGATTCAGTAGCGTGCGTTGAGGTACTTCCAAACCCAATTGGATCCGATCATGACATGGTTAAATTTCTTATTACCGGATGTACTCAGGAAGACCGCGCCATGCCTAAAGTGCCAGATTACGTGAAAGGACATTACATAGCAATACAAGCAGCGCTGGATCAGGTTGACTGGTGGTCTTTCTTCGAAAACTGTGATAGTGTCTCTGCTATGAATGACTTGTTTTTTAAGAAGAAATGCATCGCCTAATCGACAAGTATATTCCTCTCAGAGGAATGAGGAAATCACGGATAGATAACCATTTAGCGAATCTGTACCAATCATTTCTTCGGAAAGAAATCACCAGGGTGACAAGACGATAGCGTGTGGTTAAAGAGTATGAAATTCTTCGTAGGAATGAATCATTCACAACTATATACGCAAAAGGGTAGTCGTGAAGAATTCTCTTTCTTCTATAAATCGTCCTGATGAAACTTTTACAGCGGACGACTTTGAAAAAGCCCAGATCCTGAAAACCGCCTTCGAGGACACATATCCCTCTAGTAGAGAGCTTGCCGACCGTGATCTGAGAGTGCCACCTCGTCTCCCCGAAGGGCCTCTCCAACACATAGTGCATGACGTTCATGTGTGTCCTGCAAACATTCTTGCACATCTCAAAAAGCAACAGTCAAAAATCAGCACGACACCCGGTGGTATCCCATCGTACGTCTTCAAAAAAGTGGGCATTGCAGTGTGTGTCCCACTCTCATACATCTTTAGACAGTCGCTAGATCGCTCCGAAGTGCCTGATAAATTCCGCAGAGCTGTAGTGTGCCCCGTCCACAAAAAGAGGACCTACAGCAGAACAAACGAATAAGAGACCCGTGTCGCTGACGGTTGTTGCGTGCAAGATTCTTGAGAGCGTAATTTGCAAGTCTATATATGAAAATGCCAACAAGCAAGGCCTAATATCCAACGCCCAATTCGCCTACCGCCCAGAAAGGAGTACGACTCTGCAACTACTAGAAACGCAGTTCGATCGGGCAAGGGATGTCAATAGATCAAATCGTTTCGACGTTCATTTAGATTTCAAGTCAGCCTTCGAACGGGTGACTCACTCGAAACTCCTCAAGATCCTGCCCTTCTTCGGAGTTGGTGATCTTCTCGTGAAATAGATAAAAGACTTTCTTCGTGATAGGACCCTCAGGGTGCGGGTCAACAGCAAATACTCCAACACTGCGCGAGTGACGTCCGGCTGTCCTCAGGGAACGATATTATTATAGGTCTCCTGATGTATATAATGTATATAAATTCCAAAATGGATATATTACCGCAATCCATATCCGTTAAGATATATGGAGATGACGTAAAAACTTATTCTAAAGTTGACTCGGACCATGAGAGGGTCAAAATGGAAGGAACCTGGAATGGACCTTGGACCTTGATCTGAAACTATCAATAGAAAAATGTGCAGTACTACACTTCGGCCACGGAAATCCCAAACATGTGTATAGAATTCGTGGACATACTCTGCGCTCTGCCGAAACAATGCGCGACTTAGGAGTAATTACCTCAACAACATTGAAATATACTGATCATGTTACGGGTGTTGTGCTTCGTGCAACACACCATGCGAACTGGATATTACGTTCTTTCGTAGTGAACGACCCGGCCCTATTTGTTAAACTATTTAAGATTTATGTTGAACCCATTATGACGTGTGCAGCGCCAGTATGGTACCCAGGATCAAAACTGGACAAAGAGAGGCTGCAAAAAGTGGGGGAAAAATTCGGGAAACGCGTCGCTGTTAAATGTCGATGTACGAGGGAGGAAGTGAATATCATGCCAATACTGACTAAATTTGACAATATAGATAAGCGCACATATATTTGTATTGGTAAACATCTTTCCATGCTAATGAGTGCAATGTTTGATCTGACTGTGACGACTACCAGAGCTGGTATAAATGTCTTACCTAAATTCATAGCTAAGAAACAATTCGTAGATGACTTATTTCCTTGGAGTGTGTCTCGAGCCCTACGTGAGGGGTAGCTCTTTCACAACATATGACTTCTTCTGGCAAACACATGGCAGCCAGCTCACATATTGTTAAACCGACCTTTGAAATAAAGCGTTAATTATTATATAAGCTAAGTGTCTTCGAGAACTTACCTTAGGGCCCTCATTAATGTCACGAAAAGTGTGTTGTGTATGAGGGCGTGTGTATATTATATTATAATATATGCCTATATTCCTCAATTTATGTGAGTTAACACTAAACCTACCGACACTTCTTCTCTTGTGTGATATTACCGGCTACCAATCGACATAACTGTAAAACGACGAGTCCTTAAAAAGCCTTATTTTTTACAACGGTCAAACTGACCGCTAGGTTGAGTGTTAAATGGAGGTAATTGAATTTAATTTTTTGTGTATCACGTGTGTGTATATTAGTACAATTAATAATTGTTGTGAATTAAATTAATGTCATTGAATTTCACCTTTTTATGCTGTCACATGTGAGTACATTAGTGCAAGTCGGTGCACTATATCTGATTATACGTGAATGAATATTGTGGCTGGTATAACTGACACCAGCTATTTGTCACACTTGACACAATTGACTTGGTTTTTTTAACTGGGCCCGATCATTTGATGGCAATTAGCGTATGTGATTAATGCAAAGTTCACTTGCTAGACTTACGAGCCGTTCCTTCAGTGGTTCTCACAGCACTGGGTCTGCTTTCTCGTTCATCGACTCGCGCAGAAGGAACCGGTTGCTAAAGGGATGTCGCTTAGCATAAAACCCCCATCAACTGCAGACCTGCACATTGCAAGCAGAATCCGGGTCGAGGCATCTACAACTTGAACGCTCCTACACATCAGGTGGCCGGCGGGCGTGGCGTGGTTTGTGAAGTAAGCAGTACCGAAAGGGGAGCCCTGTGGAGCCTGAGGTTCAAATCTGAGTGGGACCATATTTACTTTTATAGGCAGTATCTCCGCAATAATATTTGATAGGTAGTGGTGGCAACTAATGTAGTCTGTCAACTAAAATGTGGTCTGCGGTACAGCTACCACTGTGCAGAAAGGAAGGCACCGTACACCCCCCGTATGCGCCATATGGACTACATGTTTACATACACGGGGCTTTCTACAGACATCCCATTGACCAGAGTAGTTGTTTACAGGCGGGAAGTGGACACAGGTCTTGAGAGAGAAGGGAAGCAGCCGTGCCCGCCTAAATTTTCAAAAGCAAGGGGGGGAAAGAGGTGGGTTGCCTGGAGTGCGGCGTACTTCCGTAGTTTGGCCAGCTCCGCACGCGCTACCGCGGAACCGGGTGTGGTTGCACAGTGGTGACATAAGAAGGTGCTAGACTGTCAACCACCGTGCCGTCCCGAACGAGGTGCTGGCCTCGGTGAAAGGGGATCAGAGTGACGCCGTCAGGGCGGCGCTCGTCGATAGTGTCGAGGCCCTATGCCTCCCTTGTGCACGGGATACCGGCATAGCGGAGGGCCCTCACGAATGTGTCATTAAGCACGTGTGTCGCGGATGGCGACCGGCGCTGCGTTCGCACGAGAGCCCGTGGTAGCCATTCGTTGCGACAGAGTCCCTGCAACGCTTGCAGCTGTGGGTCGCAACCACAGGGGCCCCGGGGCGGAGGCCCACACAGAAGCGGACGGAGGAATCGTCGAGAGCAGTGCCAAGGGACGAGGAGGGCAGCGCGTGGAACCATGCGCCCGCATCAGGCGCGTCGACGGCAAGGAGGCGAGCTTGGTCAGCAACGGGTGGAGCTGAGCCCAGGAGGAAGTCCCGCAGCTCCTTGTGGAGGACATCAAACCATACCCGCTGCGTGCTCTGCTTGTCCCGAGGGACACGGGCGCGGACGCCCTTCTGGTCAAGGGCAGACTTACGGGAAGCGGAGAGGTGGGCGAGAGCCTCGGGGAGAGGACTGCAGCAACTATGTCGGCGACCGCCGTGAGCGAGGCTGCGTAGCAAATGTCATCAAAGCGGTGTACGATGAGGATGCCAAGGCCACGGAAGCGGACCGGAAGGGTAGCCTGCGATGCCGCTGCCGGAGTAAGCTGGACGTTCAGGATCGTCGTCAGGGCGTCCAGCATCATGTCATCATAGGCTTGAAGGGCTGAAGCCTCAGTGCCGGCCGGGCTTGTCCTAAGCAGGTGCTGTATGCGCGCCGCCTAAAAACAGGACCGCAGGAGGAAGAGCCCCTGGTGAGCCGCCGACAGGGGCGCTGTCTGTCGAGCATCACGGCAGACCTCTCGAGACAACAGTCCAGGTGGCCTCGTTCGTAAGAGGGGAGCCGCCGAGCTCAAGGAACGACCTCGGAGTGAGGCGGCACTCTGGGAGCAATCGCTGGGAGACGGGGCGCGAGTCCAAAGAGAAGATCTAGCACCTCGCGGGGCTGAGAGCAAGGCCGCTGGGCCCCTCGTAGTCGACTACTCACTGGACGTCGGCGGAGACGGTCGTCGGATCGGCCGCCAACGTTCCGTCGTCCATGTACTTGTCAGTTGAAGACAGGCATGCTCTGGAATAAGAGATCGTGTTATTCTATATAAACGACGTATCTGGAGAACAGCAATCTGTGGAGAAGGAAACCCGCGGTGATTTTGTGATAATTTTGATCGTAGATATCGTAACGCGACAGGAAGAATGAAGGGCAACTTTATCAATGATTGCTTGTTCCGGTATCCCAGCCTCTGCATGTTAGGTGAGACATGACTGAACGCTGCGACCCTTGGTTCGAGGTGTTGGCCGATGATTTCCGGATGGGTTTCCTCATACAACTAGTCGCCGAATGCCTTCGTATTAGGAGAAAAGCATAAATAGCTAAAAAACCTGCTAGTGACGCAGCAGGATCAGTGAATGGTTTCAATTTTGCAAAAAGGCCATAACAAGATATTTGAAGACAGACCCTTGGGACCCTCGAGAACTCCTGCACCACTGGCTCGGTCTCACGTTTGCTTCGTAGTTGGAAGGATATTTGAAACGACTGGAGAAAAAGGTCATACGTTGACCAAGTCATATTTGTGAGAAGTTTTATAAGAAATGATAATGAAGAAGAAGCTAGCCACCTCAGTCTTGCACCAAAATAAATTGCTTTGACTGTTTGTCTAGCTAAACGAGCCGCCGAGGGCGATGTCAAGCGATTGCTTCTTGTGAGTCCTTGAGTTTGATCGACCTGTGTTTTCTTCAGAAATGATAATGATAATTTCTCTATATATATAATATATACTGTAATATACAGAATATACCCTTTCAGAAACGCCTAGGGAACACATCGTCGCTGTGGAGCAGTTTGGACAAAGAGGTTCTCTCTTGGGAGGCGCTTCTGGCCTTCGCCCGGGCAGTCTTGCACATGCTGGACAAAGGAGGCCACTCGCTCCATCCCGGCTGTGGTTCGGGGCTACCCGGTGGCCTTCTGCGCCGCCCACGGATACGGGCCTGCCTACTGCACGAATCGCATCGCAGAAGTTATCCGAGGGTGCCATCTTCGGCACCGTGTTCTACCGACTCCGCTGCAGACTCTTTCGAGGCCGTCGACGTCCTCAGGATGAAGCATCTCCCCGCCCCCTCCTGACTCAGCCTTCCCCGAGCGTTTGCAGCCGGTCGATATAGCCCCAACATCAGCTGACAAGGTTCTTGCGGCCGTTTCCTCTTTCTTTTCTAGTTCATCCACCGGGCCCGATGCCCTTCGGCCGCGACGTCTCAGGGACCTGCTCTCTCCGTCGCCACCGCCCTCTCCAAGGCACTCGCTAAGGTTGTCGACTGTATGCAGGCAAGCGTGGTACCACTGGTGTTACGGCCCGCACTATGTGAGGTCTAGGCTCAACCCAGTTGGAGTGCAGCCGTTTGGGACTTTTTTAAGGGGAGTGTTGGCATGCTAATGCATTCTCCAGTATGGGCGATGAGATGTGTACGAGCCCATCCACAAGCACCACACATCCTCCTCACCGTACGAACATGACGTGGTTAGCTGACTTTCAGCTGCTTCCCTTCTCACTCACTCTCTCAAGACCAGACTTCCTGGGAAGACCTCTGTCCACTTCCCGTCTGTGAACAACTATTGTGGTCAATAGGGTGTCTGTAGAAAGCCCCGTGTATGTAAACATAGAGTATTTATGACGCATACAGGGGGTGTACGTGCCTTCCTTCTGCACAGTGGTAACTCTGCCGCAGACCACATAGTTGCCACTAATACTTAACAAATCTTATTGCGGAGATACTGCCCATAGAAGTAAATATGGGCATACTCAGATTTGAACCTCAGGCTCCACAAAACTCCCTTTTTGGTACTGCCTCCCTTAGCCACCACGCTATGCCCGCAGGCAGTCGTCTGCGACTGAGATGGGTGCTCATGCGGCTCACCTTCATCTACGCCCGCCTGGCTGCGGCCCTGGTCAAGCTCAACACCGCACCGCCTTCAACACTGTCCGCCGGGAACCGTTCTGCGAGAAGTGGCCGTACGTATTCCCTGCCTCTTTCCTCCTGTTTACCTGGACTGCCACTGCCCTTCCCATCCGTCATCAGCTCCGAGTGCGCCCAACCCTCTTCTGCCTAGCCCTTCGATCTCTCGTAACTTTCCCTTACGCTCACCCCAGCTGTGGCACATGGATGACGGACCTTTGGCGAGCGATCTGGCGACCGTCACTTCCGACGCCTACAGTCCGAGTACTCGACTACGAGGAGCCCAGCGGCCTTGCCCTCAACTCCGCGAAGTGCGCGGTTATTTCCTTGGACCCCCAACCTGACAACCAGCACGTGCTCCCGGGTGCCTTCTCATCCCGAGCTCGTCGGCGTCATTACGACGACCCTCAAAACATGTGCAAGACTGCCCGGGCGAATGCCAGAAGCGCCTCCTAAGAGAGAACGTCGCTGCCCAAAATGTTCCTCAGCGACGATGTGGCCTCTGCATTCCCCCCTTCGTTCTCCTCCACGTCTCCTCTTTCCATGAGGGTGCCCTTGGCGAAACGGGCATCCGCGCCCGGGTCCGTCTGGACAAGCAGTGCTAGCAGGGGGCATGGTCTGATGTTCTCCATGAGGAGTTACGGGATTCTCTCCTGGCTTCAGCGCCACACGTTGCTGACAAAGCTCGCCTCTGAGCAGTACACAGGGCTGGTGCGGGGACTTGACTTCACGCGCTGCCCTCATCGTCTCTTGGCTCTGCCCGCGACGGTCTTTCTCTCTCTCTGAGCCTCCTCCTCGGGGCCCCTGTGGTTGCACCCCGTAGCTGCGGCCGTCGTGGGGATCCCGTCGCGGCAAATGGTCACCACGGCCTATAATGTGAACGCAGCGCCTGTCGCCACATGATGCTAATCGACACACTCATGAAAGCAATACGCTCTGCCGGTACGCCTTGTACGAGGGGGCCGCAGGGCCTCGACGCTGCGAACGGGCGCCGCCCTGACGCCTCACGCCCTTCCACAGGGGCCTGCACCTCTTTTGGGACGGTACAGTTGTGCCACTCTACCACCCTCTCATGTCAACCACTGTAGCACCAGTTGTGGAGCGGGCCAAATTACGGAAGTACGCCGCCCTCCAGGCAAGTTACCTCCTCGAAGGAGTGTACCACAAGCTGATTCGCGCCACCGGGGACAGCCGCACAGGATCCTTCCTTCTGCAGCGCTTTTTCCTCTCTGTGCAGAGAGGCAATGCCATCACACCCTTCGGCACCATGACTGCTTCGGCCTGACACTGTCTCCAATTGTTGAATAGTACTTTTTGTTTAACTAATATGTGCTTCGTATAATAAGTCCTAAAAAAGTGCGTCAGGAAAGTACGTTATTGGGAAGCCGAATATATTGAGCACTCTGAATTTAGTTCATTTCCTACATTTCATTCAGTAATTATCCTCTTAGCTAGAGATTTCTTGCCAAGGCTAGAGTGGCCCACGTTTATCGGGCATCCAGGTGGTTTTTTGTACACAAATTCAACCGGTTGAGAAGTCCCACCGCGACAATCTTCGGGCAAATATTTGATTGACTGATTAGCTCAGTGCAGACAATAGCCTTTGGGCTCTGGTGAGTCGGATATCGGATTGTGAACGGTCGCGTTTTCACGTTTGTCAAAGATTTAGTTGGCTATAGTATGGGAAAGAGAAGGTAATTTAGAAATGTTCTGTTTCGAAAGTCAAGCCTACGTCTGTGAATTAAATAAAAAAAATAACATGCAACGATTGCATATTGCCTTCCATAGAGAGACTTGATGGACTTGTCAGGAATTAAAAAGGATACTGATTTTGACCGCGTTAAATTTCCTTCGAGCGTTGCATTTGAAAGACAAGGGTGAGGTTTGCTTATGAAGATCAAAATTAGAATGAGTGAGAAGATCCAAATTAGAAAGATCAAATGAGTGAGAAGATCAAAGTTAGAAACTCTGTTTTAAATTTTGTTTCATAAGGAAGCCACGCTTAGGTGCAAGGCACGAGCGCAACGACAGGCCACCTGGAGTGCGTCTGCAGTAGCATGTTAATCCGATTACGTTAACAACGCTTGACTGGACTCATGGATACTTTATGCGAACAGTTTTGTGTGAGCATAGTTACTAATGTGAAGATTTTTGGCTCATGTCGAATCCGATGGCTTGGTGCATTCATGTGCGCCTTGCAACGGATTCTATTCCCAGCGCTTAGGCGCTTAGCTTAGGAAGCAAGTCAAGAGCAACACCGTCGATGTTAACTGCTTGCTTGAAGTCAGCCCGGCACATTTAGGCACCTTGCCCTTGCCTAAAGAAATACTGGACATACGGGCTGACTCACAGCCAACATTTAACGTCCACGGTCTCTTTGTTGGGCACATACAAATCGAAGCCAGTACAATATGTATAACATCGTATAACATAATATCTATCAATATGTATACCATAATATCTATCAATATGTATACCATAATATCTTAGGCGTAAGATGTGCTCCTCCACTGCTTCTTCCTGTAACCCCGACAAGTGGATGGTGCGTGTTGGCCCAATCCAAGAGTCTATGGGAGTAATGTGTGTATGTGTGTTTCTGTGTTTGCTTGCAGCATAGTTGACATTCCCCATCGTTAGAGGTGGGTATGAACCTCGTAGGAATGGCGGTCGACAAACAGGATTGTAGGGTAGGTATCGACAAGAACGATTCATGTTTGCAACAGAGATAGAGGTACCGAGCGGGAATGTACATATATATACTCCAACAAACAACTGGGCCCATGTCCGCGGACGCATTTATGTGCTGGGGCACAATGCTGGAACGAACATCACAAAAATCAGCAATACCCTTTGGCATTTTTGCATTTCTCTAACCAAGCGCGACGACAACTAGAGATGCGTCGATGTCGCACACACTGCTGCCATGTAGAAAAAATGGTTAGTTGTGGATGTAATGTATGCTTAGCTCGGTTGGTGAGGTAGCCGTTTGGATGAGGTGGGACCTAATATTGCGCGTTTTCGGCCTTGTATGCTCTGCTGTATGGTAATAGAGCTAAACGGTATGTTCCAACGGTGAAGAATGCCAACATACAGTGGTTTGCCATCCACAGGAGACCGCTAGTGAGGAGGAATCGAGGGGCTCGCTAACACTCTATAAAAGTGGTTGAAGAGCGTATACCTATGTATGAGGTTGTATTATGTTGTTTCCTGCATTTCACTTTGGGGTTTTCGCATTGCTTGTAGCTAACTATGGAAGATCGTTCGGACATAGTCAATGCAAGGCATTATATTGTCCATTGATGAAATACAGTGTGTTTCATTCATTTGATATTAATCACCAACATTATAATATTGTATATCTATGCATGAAATATATTTTATTGAAAAATCCACACTTACGACACAAATGTGTACGAATCATGTTCATGATCGTCGTGATCATGTAATAAGATAAAATATCACATGATTGACAGGTGGATCACATGATTAGATTGTATCGCCGTGACGGCGGTGAACGCAGTGTTCGTATCATCTTATTCACTCAAGGGCTCACCGATTGAACAGGCCGAGTATCACAGCCGGAAACGTACCGATGTAGGCAGAAGTCGCAAGCATAAAAAAGTGGCCCTAACCGGTTCGCTGCAGGCAACAGTAATGAGGAGATACAGTCACTACTACGCTGCGTATTAGCTCATCGGTTGAGGGCACCTTCACCTAATACATTCTTGTGAGCTTGCAGTCTCTTACCACAATAATTTAACTTGGTGTCACCTTGCACGAACTGACTTGATCGTGAGGTGCTGCCAATGACAGCGTAAACGTTGCAGCCGTAAGGAACGTACATAGCAAACCTAACTGTGTTTCGCTTCTGATCATCGAGAGAACTGTCGCTATCCCAGAGAGACACAGAGTTTAGCCCCCAACAACATCAGTCTACGCAATGTATATATATATATATATATATATATATATAGTGGCGATTTAGATGGGGCGCAACTGAGGGCCCCGCTCCGAGAACGAGTGTGATCGTTGGAGAAGCGCCTGCGGCTGATGGAGGTTTTATGTAAAGCGAGGCACACTGCTCCTCTTTCTACGCATTGCGACTTGCTTCTCCAACGAGCTGAAGAATTTTACCGCTTCGGATAGCTTTTCTCTGGCACCTCGAATCTGTCGTCGCTCAACTTTAGGTTCGAGTCTCGGTAAGGATCGGATCGTACCGGAGCATGCGGGGAACTCCCTCACCAGGGTTGCTGGCACCACCTCCTGTACCCAGAGAGACAGAGCAAGGAACGGAGCTCGTACAGACAAGAAGTTGCTGAAGGCGTCAGCAAGCACCGATGTCTTGGTTATCCATCCGTCCCATTTTTCACGGGCTGCTTCGATGTCTGCGCATCTTTATCTATCTGTGTGGATGCCTATGTACCCTCACTATATGTAAGTAGGTGTCTCTGTGTGTCAGCCAGACGTGAAACTGATCTAGTCTGAGGAGAGGGATGTTCGTCGCTGAGTTTAAGGTGTCTCTGGGTAGATCCAGTAAAGGGCGAGAAACCACCCCACCATATACACAATTAGCTCACAGACCCATACCATCTATACCGCATACAACACAAGTTTGAACCCATCTCTGTAGCCTCGTTCCGATAATGTGAAGTCTATAGAAGGGCGGACAATGTAGGTAATTCATAATAACTGATCCTACTCGGGTATCGGGGTGTCAGAAAGAAACGCTTGAATATTAGACTGACGATAAAAATATGTGACAGCTTAATTTTTTTAATTGAAGCTCTGTGATCTAGTTCTATTTGTTGCATTTCTCAATTGTATTTTGAGTTTTGGCGCGTTGAGAGAGAGCCGGCTAGCGCAGTCAAATGCAGCCTGTGATTAGATGCAAGTCAGGTAAGACGCATGGTCGGCCTTACGTGCGTTTGTCCTCAATTTAGCTCTAAAGGTTAAACTAGAGGACGTACAGGGGGCTGGCACCACGCCTTGCTTAGTGACTCTAAGCATCTCAGTAAGTTACACCTCGCTCTTAGCTTTTCCATATTCTCTCTCTTATTTGTATGTAGTGGGTCTGCAGGTACGCTGGAGCGGCATGTGCTGTTTCCGAAACGTCACCGAGTAAGTGGAGGTAGTACGCCTCGACCGGCCTGTTGGTTGGCCCATATTGACGGGTCGTACATAGGTCGAGCAAATCATTCAGCTCCAGGGCCCACTGGTTTAAGTCGTCGATCGGTTGGCCCGTACAATCTTCGTCCCACTTTAGCGGTTGAGACCACAACTGCTGGATGATGCGTTTGCCCCTGAGAAGGTGCACGGCAGAAGCCAGTCAAGAGGATCGTAGACCGATGCCACGAATCGCAGCACCGTGCGCTTGGTGGCTTTTGTGAGGCTGATAGATTCCTTTGCAAGTGACGTGGGCGGGGCGCGGAGATGATTCGACGTGGGAGACCAGATAGCGCCGAGAACCTTTAGTAGAGCGTCTTTATCGAAGCATTGTGCTTCCGAGTCGACTCCACGTTTCTTGAGATGGTCCACCACTTCTGGTGAATTTGTTTTCCATTTTGCGAGTTGCATGTTCGCCGATTCCAACCACGCACCCGCTCTATCTATGAGGGAGGCGGCCTCGGCCGACGTCGTGAAACTCATCAGCAGGTCGTCGTGGAACAACGAGTCGCCCAGCCTGTGCGTGCCGCTTGGCTCCACCCGTTTACAAATATTGCACAGAGTGATCTTTTTCATCTGGTAACACCGGACGCGATTGTCGGCCGGGTTCTGCCACAGAAAGAGCGGTCGGTCATCCTCGGCGAGGTTTAACATCATGTAAGCTTTCATGAAGTCTGCCGACACCGCAACCCGATTCAGTCGAAAGTTGAGCAGCACTTCACGAGCTCCGGATTGATGTTCGGGCCTGCCAATAGGTGGTTGTTGAGCGAGGTCGCGCCGGGCGCCAGGGCTGAGCAGTGCTTTGCTCTGGCCATTTGCTTGCGTTACTACCTGGTGATGTGGCATATAGTAGCTGCCGTCGTGATCGCCTGGACCGGTCTGCTGGAACTCGGGCACCTACTCAGCGTGTCCGTCATTCACGAACGACATGATTTCTTCGTGATAGCACGCGAACGTTGTAGTATCATGTAACAGAGCGCGGCGCTTCGATGCTAGGCGGTTCATAGCCATCTGACGGTTGTTGGCTAGTGCTGTGATGGAAGGCCTCTTCGGCATTGTGACCGTGTATGAGCGGCCATCGTACGTGAGACCCTCGTTGAATTGGCGCAACGCATCTTCGTCATCAGCCGACATGGTCTGTCCGGCAGGCTCTTGGATCCCGATGGCCTCGAGTGACCATAGGCGCTCGAGATCGCGCGCTGGCTTGCTGACAGAGGCAGCACAACAGGCCACTTGAACTCGGGACAGATCAGCGTATTTGGCCGATTCCGCGATTTTACCAGTGACCACCCAACCGAACTTGGTGTGAGTAGCCATGAGGTCACCGGTTATTTTGCGCGCCGATCTCGTCTTGACGGCGGAGTAGTAGTCGTCTATGCCGATTGGAATTACGGGGACGTCGGGATCAGGCGAACGGTACAATGCGTTGTCTGCGAGCTGGGGCGA
>JABWDB010000076.1:45000-70000 GCA_019614645.1 Stratiolaelaps scimitus
CCTCACTAGCGCGTCTATTAGCTTGCACAAACATCAGAACGAACAAAATGTCGAGTTTGCCGCGTGGGCTTGTGTTAGTGGCCTGTATACACAGCGCTGTTTGCGGCAAGGTCACACAAGGCGACCATATGCTAACCTGCCGAAAAGGCAAACAAATCAAGGGTAACACGGGCGTTCGTTCGGTCGTCCGTTGGCTGCTGGGGCATTCGTGCAACGTGAGCATCAAAATTGCGCGCCCGCAATTCAGCGCCTCTGTGGCATATGCTCGTTTGTGCAATCGAACGGAAACGTCACACAGTGCAGTGTACTGCCGCGGCGTGATTAGAAGAGCGGGTTCATCGGCGTGGAATCAGCAAACCACCATGGGCAGGTCAGGCCGTCACCTCAGCAAATAGGAAGGCTTTCTAAACCCCTTGAAGTTGGTTTCACTCAACGTTTGGGGATTCCGAGACCCATTCGCATATAATCTGAATTGGTTGGACCGCGCCACATGAGGAAGAGCTGATCACGCCGGTACGTGGGATCTACGTGTATACGATCAATAAACGAACACTGGGGAAGTCAAGCTTTCATCGGTGAGCATGCCTGGAGAAGGTTCCCCAAACATTTATTTGATCGAGTACAAAAGTCGAACAAAAGTCGAAAACGGCCAACTTACTCAAGAAATGTATTTGCATTTTGCGTCCCTTCACTTGTGTTTTATGTCTAATTGAAAACAAAGCACACTGACCTTAATGGAGCCAGCGCTGCAAAGACGCGTGCATCATTACGATCGTTAAATTTCGCTAAGTGCATCTCCAAAAATACACCCCGTTTCCATGGCCCGATTCGTGGCCACACTCATGGCTGCGCAGTTGACTCCGTGGTCCATTTGACTAATCGATTACCTTTGGCGCCTTTATCACTCTGTAAGATCTATATATCAGTGGGTGTGTTCTGTGTGCTCGGGGCAGCAATGTACCCGTGAAGAGTTACGGCAATTGGCGTGATGCATCGTTTCGAAACCAATAAGGCTCATCGTTATCCTGATGGTTTCGAAAGACGGCGTATTTGCTTCGGCGGTCGGGAACCACGAAGCGCGCCTTGTCTTCAACCCCATCAGGGGCTTTGCAGTTTGTTGTTACGGTCCTATCGGCTACATGTGTAAGGTTGGTTGAGTAGCAAAAATCCCTTCGTGTTATTGTACCATTCACATTTACGGGCACAAAAATGACGTGAGTCAAACGCCGCGTGGTGTATACACTTGGACGCTAGTTCGTGCATATGCATCAGGTTGATCCAGGCTGAACAGAACCTATGAGAGTTGGCACGTCTCCATGTGAATATTCACACTCCGACGAATACACACAAAGACGATCTTGAGGCGAGAGTGTGGATAATAATTTATTAACATACTTCATCTGAGACATCGGTATATGGCCATGTAAGGCTCAGAAGACACTTTACCGGTCTTTTATTGCCTATTTCCCCAATTCCCAACCTGACACAGAATAAACAGGATATGCCCGGCTTTTGGCAGGTGGAATTACTCTGAGTGAGACAAACGCCTTAGACGTGGTGCAAGGTGTACGTTACAGGCATTTCAAACTAGTTAAAAATTATAAAAAAAATGTCGTTGGGGAACGTAGATGAAAACAATACTATTATATATATATATATATATTATAGTATGAATTCGGATTTCATCTATACAGTCTTCTGGTAAATAGTGAATAACGAGAGACAAATGTGGCAGGCTAAACCAAAACTGCCAAACAAGCTGTTTTGGAAAGGAGACACTGTGAAAAGTTACTTTTATTTTGTGCATCACGAAACGAATCCTTCGAGTACGCAGCGGGAGAGGTGAACCTATGACTTTAGAAAAGGTAATGTGAAGCAATTTGTATGTGTGTATTGTATTTTACTATCATACTTCAATAGATACATTTGAGTGGATGGATACATTTATTGTGATTCACATACGCTTATTCGTAGATGAGGTGCCTATGAAATACATGTGGGTATGAATGGTTAAAGAGAATACGTTTCGTTAACTTGAGACCTAAGCGTGCATAGTATTATGACTTAAGCACTTCTCAGAGGAGTGCTAGCAGGTAGCTTTTCTAGCTGTTTACAAGCAAAATGTCTTCAAAAGAGCCTCACTTATATCATGAAAACGGCTTTATGTATTATATTACTTAACCAAGGAAAACATTGAAAAGTGGCATACTAATAGGGCCTCCAAGGAATTGTCTCCAACGCAGATGGAAACACTTGTGGTATATTATAAATGCAACCTACAAAACCATGAGCAAAAAAAAACAAATGATAATTTTAGTTGCTATGGGCTATAATCATAGTTCTACTTCTTATAAATTATATAATAGTTCGTTCTTTAGTGTGTGCATCGGAAAATATTTGAAAACGTTTGAGCAAAAAATACTAGTTTTTTGTTAAAAAAAGAACTGTGATTGTTCCAGTAATATATATACATATATATATATATATACGGAGGACTCTTGTCAGGTACGAGTAAGGCAGAGAATAAGCAAAGGTGGCCCTCGACAGGTTCTCATAGTAATACCTAAAGGTTAAGAGCTGGGGCCTGTCACATAGGGGAACAGCTGTATACTTGAAAACTACTCTGTGAAGTATATATTATAGCTACAGAAATAAAAGGCAGTACGTACTCCTCGTCGGTTTTGCTTTGCCACTTTCAGATTTGTAAAGTATGGCAATTAGACAAGAGAGTAAAGATGATTTCCGTCAATCAACGTATCAATATTTGTAAAAGTAATTAGTTTTGGATTCCGGAGGAGTTCAATGTAAATGAGATAACACAAGAATAATACGTGTTGTAATTCAATTACATTTCTAAGTAGTTACCTCATCTACCAGTTAAGATGTTTGTGTTTTTTTTATGTTTGTCTTGTCTATACTATACACATCAATAAATGTATTTATACAGGATGCTCAACTAAATTGCCGACTCAGCCAAGCGCTCCATAATTGTGCCTTCGAACGGAAACTCATGTGAACTAGTTCGTGACTACGAGGAAACTCGGGACTCCGCTGGGGTCCAGCCTGCTGCGGTTTTCCAATTTGGAGTCAAACCATGTCCTCCCACGAATGGCTCGCTTGAAGCAGCCGTTCACATACGCACTCCGAGAGACACTGAAAGCACAGAGAGCTCGCCTTTGCCCTCTGTGGAATCGGCCACTATGGTAAGCCATCGTTACAGCTACAGACACTTCGGGCAGACTACCTCGGCTTCTTCCGTTTCTCCTTGTCGTTCTCGACACTGTGTGGCAAAACCGCAACGGTTCCACCGAGTTGCCATCCGGCCCGCAAGAGCGCCTCCATCCAAAGTCAATATTGCAAATGGGGCAATTTTCCGCGTGACGGCTCCTGTCCAACGTGCCTCGAGTTTTATTCTCGCAAAGAAGAAAAATCTAGATCTTGAAATGGGAAAATCCCTTGCCGAGTCTGGTATGAGAAAAAATGATAAAACGACTTAAAAATGTGGAGATCAAGAATACGAAATTGGACAAGAGAAAAGGGCTGGGATAATGCAATCGTGCCCTCGGTGACCTTCGCTATCGCTTCAGTAACGTTCGTCACTCCAGCGCCTTGCCCCGTCAACAACCATTGGGTGATGACATATAGGAAATCACCTTCAGTCAATTACTTATTTTCTTCGGTTGCTTCTGCGATGTGAGGCGCTATGGGCCTTCAGGACCGCACTCGTCTCCGCAACAAGGTACCATCAGGTACGTGGTTCTTCAGATTTCAATTCCAATAGCAGACCATTCTGTTAGGGCAACATGTCGAAATATCACTCTTTATATTCGAGCCGATTACGTAATGATCCCCCTTATGCAATATATTCGTAGGTCTCCAATGTGCCTACGCTGTGACAATTAATCTACGATATCAAGGAAAGGTATCTTTAAAGATGAAACATTAATTTCCTGCGTTGGGTCTTCCGCAAGCCTGCACGTAGTGGATACTGTGATGTATAACAACATTTTTCCTCCTTCATTTGTTAGATCACGAGAAAGCGGTTTATCTCCATAAATTCAACTGCAAGTAGCAGCCTGAGTAACAGGGTCAAACATACAAAAGAGCTGGGTATATATAAGTGGCTCACATGGAGCAAACCTGTAATTTTGATAATACATCTGAGGCCATAAAAGGAACGCGATTTCAAAAGGACAGTGAGTTGATGTTTAGTAGAATGCCTGGGGAACGTGTATGCCCTTTTCTGAAGTGTTATTTGCCAAGTTTTAGACGCATCAACCCAGGTTCATTGTATCGATGCACACCGTGCTGTAGCGATTTTCATCTGGGTTGAACATCATGTGCACAACATGCAACTGACAATGAAATTAGCTGGTGCCAAATACAGCTACGTGCCAGCCATAGTTTTCCAAACCATTTCCCAGGATATGATATATATATATATTATACTGTCACCGGTATTGCCAAATATGGAAATAAAGTTAAAATGATAGCTATTTTGCCGCCGAATATTTTATCCTTTAGTTCGCCAACTACCTTTTGTTGATCCAAATAAATCATTCGTATAGTTAGGCAGATCGCATCCACCGTCGGTGTTGTAAGCTGACCCCCACTGTTTAACTGTTTCTCATTACCATTAGGGCGAGCAAAACTTTTCATCACTCAACTACGAGTCCTGACAAAGACACAAAGCAGGCTGCATTTTCGCTGCGCTTAGATCTATTCTTGATTCTACGAATATGTCGTATGGTAATGCGTGCGTAACGCATAGCAAATCTCGAATCAGCCATCCTTTACCAGACACTGAGCACAATATTTTCGAACTTCAGACCAGAGACCACAATCGATTTCCATGGGTTGCTTTCGTTTTGTTTCTATGAGGCGTTACCGTGGCGTAATGCTCATCCAGGGCTTCGTGCTCCGAATGAGCTCTGGACTCCTGACCCACTGCGGTTCCTGTATCGACACTTCATTCCTATTTTGTCCAGCCGCCCCCAGCGTAACTGTCATTGATGATGACCCGAACGACTTCTTCTCTTTCTCTGAAGTGTACGCCTCTAGCAATCACCGACCCAGCAAGAAAAGGCAGGCGACCACATTCACGTTGATGAAAATTTGGCACTTCGTTACAAAACAAAAAAAAACAAATGCAGCAAAAGTTGAAGTGCGAATGAAGAACGGCCAATATAACGATTTTACAATTCTCCACCCCCGAGGTGGTGCTTCACTGCTACTGTATCCTTTGACATCATCAGGACAGCGTTGACGGCCCCAGCAGCTTCCGTTTCCGGGAAGCGTCTGTTAGCTGGGGTGGACGCGATTGGGACAAACGACGAGGGCAGTCGATGACGAAACAGAGAAGTGAACATCTGACTTCATCCGACGACGCGACACCATCCTTAAAAGTTAAAATGTGCATTTCCGCTTTATCCAAAACCACGATTCGTATATTGGCTGCCTATTGGGCTCCTTCGTACCGGTTCATGTACGCCAGACACACATCGGTGAGAATTATTCTGGGTCACAGACGCTTGAAACATACACATTGCGAAAAATCTAGTACAACGTATGAACTGAACATAGTTTTAACAAAACATATGTTGGAGGCATCATTGGAAGCTGCTACGTGTTATTCTATATGCTTGCCGTTAGCACAGAACACGGGACCGCTTAGTAAACTCCGCGACAACAAATTTAATCATCTCCATCATTGCAACAGATATTGTAGTGGAGATCAGAAATCCTCCAGGGCCTATTATGCACATTGCATAACGCCCAAGCATATTTAATACACACGATCACTGCAGAAATACCTTTAAACCGTTTCTCACATTTTGGGTAAACGCTCAACCGCCTCCGGTAGGTGAAGCAGACCCCAAAGCAAATGTTCAACTCGTACAGGACCCAACACTGGCCTCGTATCATCAGCTCGTGCGATGCGTGCGCTCGAACAAGGCTAGCTTCACCCTTGTCGCGCACAATGGCTCGCTGCTGCTGGCAGCGTTTCTCGGAAGGTTCGCAGAACTCGTGGCGGAGTTGGTCCATACAAGCAGACGTCTAGCGAGCTGTTTCCCCTTGCATTACCGCCGGCGCATAGACAAGTAGTGCTTCTGGTAGCTCTAGCATTGGTGGTAGGCACCCGGACGTATTCAGCAGCCCTTTACAAAACGCTCAGGAAACCGTCGACCCTCCCGTCTGCTATGGCTTCCCTTTACGTGCGGATGTGCAAATGTGCATTTGCTCTAGGAATTTTCGACAAAATGGAGAGCACATCATCCCAGGACCACGTCACTTGAAGATTATGATGAGGCGGTTCGATGGTATGCTTCCGCTATACTTCGTTCTATGCGATATTTTGGGCAAGCTTATGGACACGAATAGTCTATCTGAGAGGAACTCTAGCTCGTCGCGAGAACGCCACTCCGCAGATGGTCGCATTTCCTATTTAAGGATAACACTGATTATACAAGTGCAACATCACTATGTATGATTGTGTATGTGTATATATGTATTGATGTAGCCGTTTGTGTAAATCGAACCTTTTTAGTCCGTGCACGAGTTGTTTTGTTTATACTTATAAGAACGGTGAATGATTGAATATTGAAGTATTCAAGCATTTATAAAGTTGGTCACGAATATGTCCACTGTTGAGATCTAGTACTGTGCAGGCGGTGGTGAAACATCGTACAGCACCTGCTGATATATATATATATATATATATATATATTAACCTTTATTATACCATTCCTGAGTATCTTCCTGAATATTCCAGCAAACAATTTTGCAGAGGTGGCAAAAGGATTTTTTATAAACTGAAATAATTGTGATAAGGGTTACGGCTACACGTATTGTTGACACTGTAATGTGTAAATTATATTATATTGTGTATATACGTATTATATATTATTTCGATATCATCAACTGTATAATTTCGTTTCGAATATCGTATATTTATATGTAGTGTTTTTAGTTTTTTAACAATTTTTCTTTAATCGTAATTTTTGGCAAATATTTAGTCGTGTTATTAATTTTAATGTAGTCGTGTTAATTTATTTTTTCAATTAAAAGGGCCTTAAAGCTCCGGCTAGAGGCAGCTCATTCAATAAACCACGATAGACTGGACCTGAAAAATGATCCGACCCTGTCCCATCCATGACTGTTTTCATGATGCGGTGAATTGCTCGAACGTTCGCTCTGAGGTCATTTATTGTTGACAAACCTATAGTTTTCTTCAAAATTTAACATAAACGTATACGTAGGAGTACTCTACAAGTGCCGTAGAAGCCTTCAGCTGACTGCGTATATTGCATACGTTGGCTCTTCATTTTCAAGACAATTAGGGATCAGTCTTTGTACGTCGGACCGATCCCGATTTTCTGATTCAAACCTCCGTGATAGCTTTGCTTTCCCAGTGCTTAACGTCATTGAAGAGGTTATCTCATGAAAGACTAATGAGCTTGTTGCAAACAGCAGCCACCCTACTGAAAATTTCGCCCAAAACAAAAAAAGTCATTGGGCGCATCTGCGAGAATGATAAAGCGTTTGAGCTCTTTAGAAATTCAATTGTGGCACCCTATCAGAAAAGGAGACAGAAGTGACGTTAACAATTAGAGGCTCGTTGCTCCGAACTATTAAGTTGAGCCATAAGTTCCCGCGGTTCGTTTGAACCTGCTGGCCTTTCCACCAAGGTCCTCTCCACTTACTTTGAACCTGATCGGTTTTGAAGCTTTTTTCCTGCTTTACACGTCTGTGTAAAGTTCTATAAACAAGTGCATTTCCGACACCTGCTTTTCTTCGGCTTTTGTCGTGGTCTAACCGCCTTCGCTACAGCAAGGGCTATCTGTGTCGTGTATGACGAGTGTGCCTGAAAGGACTGCTCAGGAACAGAGGATGCACCGCGTAGTGGTCGGCCTGTTAAGTTTTGATGAAGACCGACTCAAGGTTCTACTGAAGGAAAACCCTCGTCAAACACAGCGTGAACTGGCTGAAACGATGGGTTGTGGTCAGACAACTGTCGGTAGACATCTTGACTCGATGGGATTCACACAGAAACTTGCAGTTTGGGTACCCTATGAGCTGAACGAGCATTAGAAGGAAATTAGACTTATTATCTCTATCATGGACGAAGCTCAATGAACCCACGTAGAAATCATTCCACTCAGAATAGTTAACAGCTTTCGTTGAGTAGACGACGTTTTCAACGTATTTTACATAAAATCGATGCCGTTCGTTTCATGCAAATTAGACGGCGAAAAATAACTCGAAAGTTATGGTCTCAAAGTAGAGTTTCGTGTATAAACTAGTCTATGAGCACTAAAATAAAGCTCCTTCAAGAAAGGAAAAAATCGACGATATGGTTTTGCTTAAAAGCAAAATGTACTCTAGGCCAATCTTGATGAGTGCTGATTAGTTTGTCTTTTTTACTGTCAAATCCGCTTGTGTATGTGTTCTAGGTATTTTTGAAATACTTACTGACGACTTTTGCTTCCCTGGACGTCGTATCCGACATACGTTGCGACTCGTTCTACAAGCGCGCACCGGCGATGTGACTGTTGGTCCTGACCCCAGTCCCCATGTCGTAATGTCGGTTGCGAATATTGGAACATTCCGTGATCGCTTTCCCTTTTTGCTGACCTCTCGCTCTGATCCCGAATGTAAGTGTCTGTCACTGTTTCAACATGGGGTATACCGGTTCATTTCAGGGGCACTTCCTGTTCTCTGAGAGACGAAGAATTGTCGGCTTGCTTAGCTGAGAGCTTATTACATCGGTGATTAGGTGTATTAAACATTGATTTGTACACCCAATCGCGATAGCCAGAGCGCCCTCTGATCCATTTTGAGCGGAAAAGGCCGCTTGTCAAAGAGCCAACGAAAAGTTATACTGTGCACATTAAGATAGAAACACACAGTTATAGAGTAACTCAATCTCTGGCATAAATTTATTCCGATTATTTTGCCTTCACATGAATAAAGTATAGCTGACGCTCAATTCTTCTGGGAAGCAAAATAAATTAAGGTCGATTGCTAGGCCTATAAAAGAAGCGAACTTCTTAAGACTCGAACGAACGCCTAGTATATAGTTTTTTTTAGAAAAGCTGTAGCTGGAAGATTCACGTTACAATATCATGAGTCGACACAAGGATCGTGTTATGCAGGTGGAGGAAAATGTACCCATCATGAATATCAGACAACGGGGAGCACTTTCGTAGACCCGAGTAGTCAAAGAAGCTGATGTGGTCGTTCCTGCATAGAGCAAAGTCCGATTTCATGTTTTCAGACTCCTTTGGAGCTTTTTAGAGGCGGGACTCGGGGAGTTTCAAAACGTGAGTTACTTTCGAATGTATCGCGGAGCTGGAAATTGTCTAGCCGGATGAATAGATATCAAATGTGGTACGCATTGATAAGCGTGTGTGCATATGAAGTACTTACCAATTCAATTCAATTCAAACAAATGTTTATTGACGGAACTGCTATACGAGCTGCTCCGATCACATCGTACTTCACAGGATCATTTCAATGGACTTATTATCACGAATGTCCAGTATAACACCTTGTTTTTAATAAGGGGGTGTTGCCATACTTATCCATGACAACACTGTGACCGCCTTCCTTCTGGAACTGTTGACAATGTTCAACAGCACCACCCTTCCCTGTATCGCTTAGCGCATCTCTTGAGTAAGGGTGGTGAGACAAGCCTAGCCAAGCGCGTGCTGACAGCCGTTCTGGACGGTCGCATTTCTGTCGTGCGGTGACAAAGGTGGGGTGGGAACCTGGGGTCGCCACGGAGACTGCTCAATCACCTCCACGCCACAAAGTAGCAGGGAACGAGTACGAACTGGGTGAGTACGTTAGTCATGTGAAATAAGCGAATTTCTGAGCGAAATTTTGCCTTTTTTTTGCTCACGGCGGTCCCTCTACGGGACATGCCCAGGGCCGCCATCTTGAAGTATCCTCCTCACCATACGTACATAACATAGTTAGCTGACTCTCAGCTGCTTCCCTTCTTTATCTCGCCAAATTTCCTTTCTAGGACCTCTGTCTGCTTTATGTCCGTAAACGACGACTGTGCTCAATACGGTGTGAGCAGAAAGCCCCGTGTATGTATAATAAACATTCATGAGGCATACAGGGGGTGTACGTTCCTTTCTGCACATTGGTAGTTGTGTCGCAGACCACACTAGTTGACACTACTAATTTATCCACTACGCCATGCCCGCATGCGTCTATTATAACACTTAATGGAACGCAATGTTATTGTTTATTATTCAATCAATGAAATGTAACTAGTGGTGCTAGATCGTACACAAACGCACTCTGTTAGATAAGAGCAATATTTCCCTTAATGCCTTTTCTATGCTAGCAGAATGCTTTGCGTTCGCTGACTGGGGGAGATGGCTGGCTCAACCTTAGGGACTAAATGTCACAAGCATGGTCACCATAGCCTTTTAACGTCACCTCACGGTACAGGGTGATGAAGGAAACGGGTTCTTCATTGCAGCCACCATGAGGTGGGGAGGAACACATGACTTATTGAAGTCAGCCTCGAAGAACCATGAGACCCCACACAGAAGCTGAGCGCTTCGTCACACTGGTCTCAACGAGAACGAAAGGCACAGATACGTATTCGGAATATTTCCTCTAAGAAGCTTCAACGACAACGTTAGTTGCGTCAGACGTCATTAGCTACAGCAACATAAGAAAGCCAAAAGGACATCATGCTTTGTATGGTAGATATGTCAAGGTAATTATAGTTATGCATGCACTATCGACATATGCTGAAGCAAGATTTTATTTCGCTCGTGAACTATGTCAGAGTATCTCCTCAGGAAGGCCTTCTTGTGTTGCTTTGTGTAAAACTTCACATTTGTAATTTCCGCTTGCTTTTAGTCGTCAAACATTATCTAATTGATCTGTCGTTCGGTTCACAGAGATTCCTTTTTCGGTGAGCCTCATTGGTCACGAGGGTCAGTTCCTCACCACACGCATTCTCGCGTTAGAAATTGATTCAGATGTGTGAGGTAGATTAGTTGCTTAATCCTCTATGGTAGTTAGTATGATCGTGTCAGGCCCGAACTTGGCCACGAAATTTCGAGCCGGTGCTAAATCCCCATGACTACGGTGGCCTACACTTTCCTATGTAATCTCCCTCAGACCTTAGTAGGAGTTGTGATGTATTACGGCACTAAATAGTGAACTCTCTTGACTAGGATTTACGATTGCAAAATGTACGTGCTGATTCTGTTGTTTGATGAAACAACGCCGGACAATTACAGATGCCATAATCGCCTACTCGAACTAAACATTAATTATTACTCCAATAATAGCCAGCACCATCCAAAAAAATCGCAAAAGGAACATCGTGTACAAAAAGTTATTCATGAGTCGTTCGTCACGAATTTCAAATGGTTTTCACGCTGTGCAATTGATTGAATAATTTATGTCTTCGGAGCCCTGTTTTTCAATGTACATAAATTAAGGCCATGCACGGGGATAAGGAAATACATGATGAGGCACAGTAGTGAGTTTCGAACACCTAGTTTTACAATCATTTAAGGCCTCTGTCGACTGTTTCCGTACGGGCGGACGTTTACAGCATGCACACTGTCTGTTGCGCGGCAGCCCTCTCTGGGCCGGCTCGGGATGTCGAACATCTTTGGACACTAGAAGCGATCGGCCTGAAGCAAGTGGCAGCCGACGGATTGTACGCTGAAGAAGCTAATGCGGTGAAGCAGGGTCGCGAACATCCTGCGTACGATGGAGCATCATACACAGTGGCGCTGCCCAAACGACCATCAATAGGTCAGCTTTCGAACAATCTCGATACAGTACTACCACGCCTCAAGGCAAAACGACGTATCTTAAGTCGCGATCTAGGCACCTTCGAGCCACGGTACCACGCAAAAATAATGAGAATCGTAAATGAAAGGCATGCCGAAGAAATTCTTCACTTCAATGATTCGTCGGCGACGGCTGGGGCTTTGGATAGCTCTTACCACATGAGAGCTGTCCCCAGCAGGTTCCTTCAGGCCGCCACTCTCAGGGAACTGTTCAGACGGGTGAACCCGTCCGACCGACTGGGCGAGTTGTTTTTCCACGACGATATGATATTCACCTTCCCCAGTGAGTCCAAGGCGATTGAGTATATCGACGAGTCACAGTGCCGTTTGGCAAATATGCGGCTAGCCAGGTAGAAGACTAATTCATCAAGGCTCGTCGCTTATTTGAAGCAATGCAGGGTCCGATCTGCAGAGGCCTGCCTGAAAGAGAGGACACTTCTCAGTGTTCGATGAGTTGTGTGGGCGCCGACGGAAGACCGACTCTGCGTTGGTTAGCGTACCTTGTCAAACAAGGTACCGGATTACTCAAGTTAACAAACGTACTTTTCTACGATTGGTCACATCAATCTTCGACCCGATTGGGTGGCTTCTTCTGTACGTGGTCCGTGGAAAATGAGTCATTTAAGAACTGTGGACGTCGTCGCTAAAATGCTACGATGTAGTCATTGGGCCACCTTTCGAAACGTTCAAGACGTGGGCGTCGAAACTCAACAATATACAAGAAATCTACATACGACGTCACTACAGCTCTCCTGGCCGGTTAGTAGTGGCATAGAATCTTCACATATTTGGTGATGCGTCCGAAAGTGCCTACGCGGCTGTAGCGTACCTGTAGTCGATTTATGCAGACGGCAGCAGTGAGTGCGCAATGGTTATGTCCAAATCACGCCTAGCCCCGAGAGAGACGATCACCTTGCCCCGCTTGGAGCTGATGGCTGCCCTGATCTCCACGCGCCAGAGGATATTCATCGTGCAGCGACTTATGATAGCGACAAGCAGCGTGTTCCATTACACCGACTCGACAACCGCTTACTATTGGTGCACGGTTGAAGAGCCGACAAGATGAAAATTCTTGGTAAGCAACCGTGTCACCGAGATTCAACAGAATTGTTCACCGGACGAATGGTTCTACTGTCCAAGGACCAAAAATATCGCTGACTTCGGAACGCGAGTGGCCACCATCGGAGCTCAGAGACAACGACGAATGGTGGCATGGGCCGAAGTGGTTGCAAGAGCCAGAAGAACGACGAGCGTGCAAAGGCTACGCCAGAGAAGACACACGGACCTAGCTGCGGACCGTGGACGACGTTCTTGGACCTTTAGTAGTGGGAGCTGCACATCGAGTCCTGGGCAACGTTCCAAAGTTCGTTCAGCTCGTCGTCGTTCACACTGTTTACTGAGAGAGACGCACTATTGAGGGCAAGAATGAGGTTAAAGCGAGGCCTAGAGTTCACCTATGACGAGATGAGCCCAATAGTACTACCGGGGAGATTCTCGTCTCGCTGGGTTGCTCGATATTCACCATTATCGGGTTAACGCACATTCTGGCGTTAGTGTGATCTTGTCAGCCATCAGGAAACGTTTCTGGCTCACGCGAGGGCGCCAGTTTATAAAAAGCATCGCATATCGCTGCGTAATTTGACAAGAGGTCCAGGGCGCAGCCAATCAGATATAGGGGCCACTTCCGCCGGAGAGAATCACTCCGCGCACTACGTTCAAGGCAACAGGCTTGGATTTTTGCCAACCATTCGACGTACGATTCTGGGGCGAGACAGTTACAAAAAAAGAGCTACATAGTTTTGTTTACGTGCGCCATTACTCGCGCCGTGCATTTTTAGCTCGTACCAGCAATGACGACATCTGAGACACACCTTGAGCTCCGCCGATACCTTGCGCGAAACACCGGTTGTGAGCAGCTGATCACTGACACTTTTATTCAAACACACAATAATTAGGAATTATTTCTAGGGATTATTTGAGGGGGATTAGTTGGGGACCGGGGCCGAGGCTGACATTGTCCCGAGGATGGCGATGGCATTGCCTCTCTGCTGAGCGAAGGACAGGCGTTGCAGAAGGAAAGATCCTGCGCGCTTGTCCCCGGTGGCGCGGACCAGCCTATGGTAGACCCCTTCGAGGAAGTTCGCAGTAAGGGGGCCATGCCCGCCTAAGATTTCAAAAGCAAGGGGGGGAAAGAGGTGGGTTGCCTGGAGTGCGGCGTACTTCCGTAGCTTGGCCCTCTCCGCACGCGCTACCGCATAACCGCGGGTGGTTGCATAGTGGTTGACGTAAGAAGGTGTTAGAGTGTCAATCACCGTGCCGTCCCAAACGAGGTGCTGGCCTTGGCAAAGGGGATGAGAGTGAGGCCGTTAGGGCGGCGCCCGTCGGTAGTGTCGAGGCCCCGTGGTTCCCTTGTGCAAGGGAAACCGGCGTAGCGAAGGATCCTCACGAGCGTGCCATTAAGCATCGTGTGTCGCGGATGGCGACTGTCGCTGCGCTCGCACGAGAGCCTGTGGTGGCTATTCGTTGCGACAGGGTCCCCTCAACGCTCGCAGCTGTGGGTCGCAACCACAGAGGCCCCGAGGCGGAGGCCCACACAGAAGCGGAGGGAGAAATCGTCGAGAGCAGTACGAAGGGACGAGGATAGCAGCGCGTGGAGCCATGCCCCCGCGCCAGCCCTGTCGACAGCCAAACATGCATTGTACATATATTTACGCACATTACGGAGATCGTTCAGCATATACAACGCTGTTGTATTTTTTAAACGTAAGTACGCTCATGTACGATTGTGCCATCAGCTACGTCCACTTTTGACATAGATACTTGATTTTTTTACAGACCTATTCTTCGACTTATTTTCGGCTATTGCTACAATAATGCACGTCGCGTGTCCTCTCTGGCATACTTAGCTGGGAATAGCTTTTTAAAACAGTGGATATGCTATTTGCTGCAATTCCTATACTTGGGCCACTCAACTGTTGCTTTATCCACTCGATTCAAAACTCCCACCAATGCTTCGAGTTTGCCTTTGTACTCCTTTCGGAAATTTTCGTTCCTTACGGTTGTTTTAAGCTTAGCATAACAGCCTCCAAAATTTTGAATCGGGCTCCCATCGCGTTTGATGTGAGGACTTTCTTCTCGCTTTGACGGACAGAAATGAGCAATATGCGCGCTCTCGTCACATAGCATGGTATAGTACACCGCATGTCACACTGTTTGAATCTCCATGTATGTTCGTGTCTTCCCTTTGAAAAGATTGCTTCGAACCAAACTGCAGATGCTTAGTTCTTGTTAGTTCTTCCTTTGTCTGGGGGCATAGCGGGAACGGAAACCTCGAGAAGACGCATGGTTTGTCGGAGTCGGCAAAGTCTCACCGAAAAATGGTCCCAACAAGCTGACTATGCGCTCGAGATAGAGACAGAGAGAGAGAAAGAGAGAAATCTCTAGTGAGGCCTTAGTCTAACAAGGCATCGTCATAGTAGGTAGAGGTGGATTGTCAGAAGGCGTCGCCTCGTCGCGCTTGGTTTGCTCTGTCGAAATTAATCTCGCTCATTTTTCGAAGCCACTCGCCCTCCCTTCTTCTGTCCTGTCTCTGAACGACGGCTCCGCTTCCGGCAGCTTAGCTCGCGCTTCCAGATAGGTAACGAGAGACTCTGTGCTTGTCATTTCGGATCCGCTGGCTGACGACGCCTGCCTCGAGCTTGTGCACGCTCCGTTGCTCCAACTCTGTCAACTCGCGCTGCCAAAGACGCCCCGCTCGGCGAGATCCCTCAGTGATCCCTCAAACATTTTTCCCGCGCTTCCCTCCTCCGCCCGCCATAGAACCGCCATGGTAAGTCTCTCTTCCAACTGCTTCTGCTCCAAGTGGCGATCCCCGGCATCGTATTGTTTCCGAGATAACCGGAACGGAAGTAACGAGGTAAGGGGACGAATCGTGATTGTGAATAACCACGATAGGGTTTTGTAGTATTGATGCATTGCTAAAATGATCAAATTAACTGATCCAGCGTTCTCCAAGCTCCACAATCGGGATAGTTCATGAGGCACACTTCCAAGTATCGTATTTGTATGTGCTGGATGATATCGACAAAATCGTATCCAACTTTATGAACGGATTCTTGATTTGATTCTAGACCTGTTACTTGTTGCGCGCGGTATCCTGACGACATGTTCAACTTTCGCCCGCACATGGTGACTAGTTCTGATTTTGAAATCCCCATTGCAATAACCAACAAACAAGGCGTATGGGAAACATTGGAAATTCGTAACTCTATCTTTTATTACATGTAAGTGATGACAACTATGTAGATAATTGTGAACCAAGCCGGTACTGCGACAGGACATGTTATGTGACTTCTAATAAGTCTTTGGTAGCGTATGTCATTACTGCATATCAGTGGCTCATCGCTCGACCAGAAAAATAATGGGACATGTGTTGAAACGAAGGCAATATTGCTCTGCTTTAGCCCTTCAAGAGTGTGTTATTACAATTGACGCACATAAGAGTGAGCCTCGCTCAGACCCTGAAAGCGCTTCAAAGCATTGTTTCATGTTGTGCTAGGCACTGCAGGCGTTCTTTCAATGCACAGAATTGTCCGCTAACTGTTAGAGCTTATTCGGTTGGCAGCACATATGATCTGGATAGCACTTACCGCCCGTCGCCGTTGCGCCATTCCGTCTGTCAACGAGTTCCATATCTAATTGGAACTGTCTGGCCTGAATTTAGGCTAGGGCGACCGCATATGGCGTCGCTCCTCGCACACCCGTTTTTAGACATCTGACGGCGTCCCCATAAAGGATGGCCCCGCACTTTCCCTATAGTGCCCAACCATGTACCTTAATTAGAAGAAACAGGTGAAACGCTTCGTAGAGGAGGGCCATCCTCAAGTTAGCATGCACATTCAGCCGATCATCCCTTTATCCATTGCACGTTTTAAGTTGTCATGAGTCATGAGTATTAGAGGGCCGAGCGTTATTCGGGCACGTCTCTCGTGAGTTTAGAGTCATCTACTACAATCATATAGGCATTCTATTTTGGTTCCCGACGCAACCCTGCAGCAAGCAAACAGCCGAGTCGTAAAACACCCGTCGACGTGTGGCAAATTTTCATTGGCGCGAAGCTAAAGTGGGAGCGAAGCTAAATATTAGACAAATGTAGGCTCACAGAGCTGGACGTTAAATATTGGCTGAGAGTCAGCCTGAAAACCTTAGGCTCACAGAGCTTACCACCGAAATCGCTGTATCTTTCACTACCGGGCGAATCCTTCGACTATCGCTGGAAACTCGGCAGCCCTCCCGTGTGTCCTGTAGTCGGTTCCAGATGGCTGGACAACTTTAAGAAGACACCTTGCTACAGACAGTATATGCACGTTGCTAGAGGTCTGTATGTGTGACCGTTCGTTTGTTTTGTAATACACGTTGTGCGTCACTTCTACCGAGTTGTGTTCTCAGTTTCGGGTGGGTGAGCAGTTCGTCACATTTACTTAATTGACGGTGTGCTTGCGTTGATTGGGGAACGTGTCTTTTGATCGCCGATTCACGTAGCCATTTTGAAGCGAAAGGCTCGAAGTTGACGAAACCAAACGCCAACTATCTGGTGGATGCTTATCTAATATATCGAAGCTCGGAGGCTCGTCTATTGTGTTGTGTTATATACACATGTGTTGTGTGATATGTACAACCCGCGACTGCTAAGTCTGCGGAGATAGGTGACCCTCAAGTGGGACTCCTTATGGTGGCATCTGTTCCACGCAGGAGAAGTAATGGAATTATTTCACGAGAAATTTCAAAACATAGCGTTTAGCAGTTTTTTGTGTTTGCTAAAACGAAAGAAATATTGCACACTGGCCTGGGTCCTATAGAATCATTTTGAGTTTTTCCACTGACAAAATACAAGGTCAAAAAGTAATATTTCAATAAATCAATGAAGCTGAGTAAAATGAATTGATTGATAAATAATTATAAAAACGGTCTAAGAACCAAAGGGTGAAGTGGTTATCGTTTCGAAGGCCCTCAGTTATACCATTCGAGTCCGCAAATGCTTGCGCCATTCGTAGAGCAAAATACACAATATGCAAATAATGGGGCTATGGACGGCATCGCTTGTCTACCAAACCTGATGCGCATGACGTCTGCCCGATGGTGAACAGCCACGCTCGGCGGTCTTTGCCATTCCCATGAGCTAGTGACGGCCGCAAAACCAACGAATAGAAAAATCGTAGTACGTTCATGACAGCTCGTTGATAGAAAAGTCACTAAGAAAGCGTAAAAGTAAGACTTTCTTTGAGGTGGATCGATATTGTTTATTTTTGAGGAAAACAGAGAAGCGATTCATTACATAAAATAATTGCATATATAGGCTAGATACAGTGTTTGTGCTTATATTACATGGAACGGCACACAGGTTTCAATCGATATTGTTAATGTCGTTAATGTCCCCTGTTCAGTTATTCCTTAGTGACCAATCAACAACTAGATATTGGACAGCGTGCTTTCGAGACCTATGACCCGAGGAACAGAGTAATGGCATCTACATTCCAACACTATTGACCAGTTGTGTATTTTAGGTAGGACACACCCTCACCATTCAAACCTGGCCTATGCTTGATAACTAACAATTAAGAATGTTGATGTATTTGTCCTCTACTATGTAACATCGAAATATGAATTTACATTGACGATCGCTGTTGGTTTGATCAAAATAAATTTGCGTGCCCTACATCTCTGTTCACGACTTGTGAAATTGAAGTGGTACCTCCACAAACGAATTGTCCAGTGTAGGTAGTATAACAGTCTGAGCTGTTTTCGCCTAATGTGGACGATGGTGAAAAGTTTTTATCGTCTGAAACCGGAACACAGATGAGACTGGGGGGTTATAGGATATTTTACGGGGCAACGTCGGATGCCGAAAGGGCCTGCAGGCAACAGCTTACGGGGCCCTCAGCAGGTAGTGGGTAGCCTTTGCTGCTATGCTGCGGGACCCTGCGGCTACGGCCGAGCAAAGTGACGACGAAAGCAATAGCATTATATAAAAAAATTGAATCGGGGATACGGCTCCTCCGCATTCAGTGGCCGCTGCATTGTGAGCGAGAACCCATTCTAATGGTCCAGCAGGCTCATCTAGGGGGCTGATTTGAGTGTAAAGCTTTTCCGAAGGTACTATGATATGTTTGGACTGGTCCTTTCGCAGGCGCTATGCCATCAAAAGTAGGGCGTATATGGTAAAACGACTTAGAACGACTCAACAGACCTAATTGTTTAACGTCACATCAACGATCGTGGATTTTATGTGCCCTAGCGTCCACCGCGAATACAACAGTGAGTGATTAGCTATGTATGTGGGGTAGAATAATTGCTTGTGAAGGTTGCTTGGACACCCTTCTTGTTAATTCTAGATGGAAATCTCTCTAAAGCACTCGGCGATCATGCACCGATTTGGATGCCTACCGCATTGCTATACCAGAAAATAGAGAACATCTGAGGGAGCATTCCTCACGAGATTACCCACTTCATTGAATTACTTCAAATCGGCCTTGCAGTCGCCAACAGATGCTACAATTCTATGCAATGATAGAATTGTATACAACATATTGAGACTCATTTTTCAAAACCTGTCACTGATATAGAACAAATCTATCTCGGTACACACTCGCGCACAGTCATACTCACCACACCGGTATGCGAAAGTGTATCAAACGCCTGGCCCTCTGGCCTCACCTTCCTCCTAACCATCCGTCGGTGACTTAATGCATTCATAGGCACGTCTCCAACTTTGTTATCACCCTTCACTCCCATAGTTCTCGGCGCCACCCAGTTGTCTGGAAGGCTACCCGCTGGAAGGTTCACGGACGACGCCTGAAGCCCCAATGGTGTCAACTTATCGTCGTCCTAGTTATACCAGAGCTGTAGATATTTACACACGCGCACATCTGAATGGCAGTGGAAGTGTGGGAGAGGTCGCTCGAATAAATTGCGCAATTTATAAACTTGGTATCTTCGTTCTCGTTTTGCATAATGGGGATGGTGTACCGCTATATGAATGACATCAAACGTGCATACGTTAAATGTCCGTAATATCTAGAAGTAAAGCTGGGCTGAAACGTACCTGCCGACACTCTGCCGGTATTACCTCGTAACTGTTTATGAAATGAATTTCACAGTTTATACGTATATAAAGCTCATAAGAGGCAGGGAGGTCAGAGAGGCCGCATTACAGAACGAACGTACCGCATTTGTAATAGAAAATATCAAATAACATACATTGACATACATTAGTCCTTCGACTAACAGATCTTGCTGTCCATATTTTTTTCGCGATCGAATGAACCCGCCTTCATTAGAGCTAGCTTCGAAGGCTTGCAACCATTGCGAAATTCGCACGAATACTGTGGTCTTGCTTAGCGATCATTTTGAGTGCCTGCAATAGCTAAAGATTACGCTTCCGTAGAATCCATTAAGCACTTCGGTTGAGTATATGTAAACCACTCGTTGTCTTTGATATCATATGCTAATTTATACACGCATCATTCGTTGGGTTCTGTTGCTCTGCTTTATCAAGGTGAAATCACTATTGTCAAACGGGTTCAGGTACATCTACCTTGTAGATCCAGGAGTTGACACCAGAAAACCTGGTCGTCAACATGCTGGAAACGGAGGAGAAGTGGGACTTCATCGAGGAACGCAGCGAGAGAATCCTAAGGATTAAGGAAGACGCGGGAAGGCCGCGAGACAATGAAAATGCAGCGAGACAACCTGCGGCTACGTAGACCGGACCTCTGCGACTGTTCCAAAGACCAGTGACAAAGTGACCTAGTGGGCCAACCAGACGGCCGCATCCTACCTTGCTTGTGAAGACTGCCACGCAGTTTCCCAAAACCCCATGAATCCCGAAGTAATGCTGATAAGGCCTTCCGGAACCACCCCCCATGCCATCAGAGGGGGGTTGGTATGTGAGGTTGGGGGGGTGAGACCATCCACGCCCTCGGCTTTCACACGACCAAACAATAATTGGGTGTCCATGGGAATTCTCCTGGCACCAGAAAAAAAAAGGAAGACAGTTACATCTACCTGAACTAATTTGAAAATAGCACCTTCCTTTACTATAATATTTTATTACGACTATGAAAAGTACCGTTGATTCAGACTTGCCACATTGTCTTGATATCAACAAATGGAATACGAATACACAACTAAACATTAATATTTTTCTTGATAATGTATAAGAAATACATTATATCGTGCCGACCGGCACTGACTGAAGTAATACTTTGACAGTCCCGGTCAGTGCCCCAAGTCAAAATCGGTTCTGGGTTTAGTCAGTAAGAGTCTGACACTACCAGGCAAATACCTTAGTTGTGAAGCCTGGTGTCCAGCATGAGGAAGGATTTACCTTTAACCTCTTTTAAAAAATATCTATGGTTTATAATATATCATTTTATTTCTGCAGGAACAAGGCCAGACGCATGTGGCACTTGATGAGCTCTATATAAATCGGTGGAAGTCTCTCCAGGAGTTGCGAAATGAAGGCCACCACCTGCAAACGAACTGTCTGTCGTGGCCACGAGATCACCCACATTTACGGCGCTCATCGCGGGGACTAACTATATCATGAAGCTGCTATGTTATGTGTTATGTCTGCTTGCAAAACATATTAAATGTGATTTAATAAATACGATCTTAAAATATAATGTGTTATGTGTTGCGCACAAACGAAAGCCCCTGCCCGGAGGATATGGAGACATGATACGATATGAGTGCTTGATATAGACGACCAACTCCTAAGGCAGATGGAGAGTCCTCCTCAAGTGGAGACGTCGTGTCCCCGGGGCATCATTGAGCGAAGCCTTGTATGGGGTTGTGTGAGCCTGGGTGTGTCTGGCAGAATGGTAGCAGGAAAAGAAACCATCCGGAAGTAACCGGGGGTGTGGTGAGGAAGAACTACATGTCCGCACTTTTAGGGACGAGGGCCTCTGAACATCCCTCTTCTTCTTTACTACTTTCTACTAGATGTCTCCTTCTTTGCTCAATATTGTACCAGGAAACGATGGACAACAATAGCCAATGTGAACGTTATTCTGTTATCTGCCAGTCGATAAAAACGGTTTTTTCGGCTTCAGGACTTTGGGGTTTCGTGCCATTTCGTTAACAACGAAAGAAAAGGACGTCAGCAGCGGTTCGAACAGTCGTTCAAATATGTGCACAACCAAGATGAGGATGGTAAATATTGTAAAACAAAGGACAAATGGATGTTTTTCAACTTAGTAAGGTTTCCTAAGCATACACCCGTTTCACCATTGTCAGTATTGTATAGTAGTGGATAATGTGCCTGAATTTCGGAGGGTATTTCGAAATTCATATGTAGTATCTAGAGTGGCCCAATAAGGCTGTTTTAAACAAGTATCACCGGAGAAACTTGAACAAAGGTGAATTGCCAAAGATATGGATGCTCTAAACGCCAATCTAGGCAACGTATATAATACACATATTTATATTGGAACGTATCAGACTATAATACAAAAAAATATACTACTATAACCATAACCGTAACCTAATAAATGCTGTTATTTATTAAATTTACGGGCACCGTCCAATTCAAATTTCTATTAGTGAAAACGAAATTACCGCTTAGAAATATCTAAACAAAGCTGTTTAATATATAATATAATAATAATAATAATAATATTGGTGGCGTCATTGCAAGCAACTTTGCCAGCATGGCCGCAGTCGAATGTTCTATTCTATTATAATATCACAATTTTGATTGTTTTACTCGTTGTATAGTCTAACATAGCCGACCATGATAACGACTGACACACGAAAACTCAAACAAGACGACAATTCGATGGGCGAAATGAATTAATAATATTATATATTAATTCAGTTCGGTCATTGTTGTAGGGTCTCAATAAGTCGCGTTCATGAGCGGTGAAAACGAACATCCTGCTAGATGAGAAAGTTTGGTGTCGCCTTGGAGGCTCGCATAATATGATTATGTGTGTGTGTTATACGTATCTGTATTTCAAGACGTGCAACCATAAGACATATCCGACACAGAATAAAACAATTAAATGAGCATTTCTTTTTCTTTTCGTCTCTATTTCTCTACATTCCTGTTGCTCTGGAGAGCCGGTTGGTTCCCTTGGTATCATGGACTATACTGTATAAAAGTGCGGAACGTGGCCCGAGATACACTCTATTAAGAGATTTTGCCCAGAGCCCTTCTCTCGGTCGTCGGTCGCGAAGCAACACAGCCTGGTCCTGCAGCCAATACAGCTGAACAAGCCAAGAACAGAAAAAAACGCTTCTTTGATGAATGAGTACTACTATAGACCTGTAGCCTTCGAGACATTGATGGGACCAGGGATACAATCATTAAACTTTCTTTAAGTATTAGGGGAAAGGTCAGCGTCCGCTACAGGTGAACCACGTGCAACCGAATTTTTAATGCTAAGATTTTCCTTAGATGGCCAAAGGGGCAACTCAATTTCTATTTTGGGAACGTTTAAGGATACCAGAAGTGGGGCTTCCTTGTTCTAGATATTCTATTAAGAATATATAGAGGAAGATGTTCTCAGATGTATTTCACGTTCAGAGGGTACAATTATCGCCCACTTTTAGAATTGAATAAGAACGTTTTTTTTTTTATTTATAAAATCGTTTGACATTAAATGAGCTAGTTAAAAATGATGGGATTTTTGTTATGTCTATAAAAACCGTAAGTTTCGTCTTGGTCTTCAAAGAAGAGTAGATTCTCAATAAGAAAGCGAGAGAAGGTCGGCGTTTCACCACGTTTCATTAATATAATAATAATAATTACCTTATTAAAGCTAACTTGAAATTATGTGCATTGCTGTGGCTCGTCAAATTGCTTCGAGTTCACTTAATAGGGCGATAAGGGTTACTACGTGATTCACTAGATGAAACGCCTCGGAAAACTCAAGGTAAATACAGGCAAAATTTTCGGTACTGGTTATGGAACAATTAATAACATTTCATAATTACCGAGTTATATTTCGCATATTTAGTATAATTATAAAATAGTGTATTTTAATGTTTCACATTATTACTTTTGGATAAAGCTTATTAAGCGTCGATTATACAAATAGGCTTACTGCACACATATCTATGTATTATATAAGCCAAAAATATTAACTATTACGTAGAAATATTACTACGATGTTATCGCTTTGGAGCACGTGTTCACCAAATCCTGTGAATGATTCTGTGATAATCCTATGTATAAATTAGGTTCCTCGGGCATATTATTATTATCTTAGTGCGACGAAATGGTCTTCGAATCAAAACAAATGTTAAGGTTCGTGGATTCTGTTGGACTTCATGCAAAGGATAAGCAAAATAGAAGTTTAAATGTATGAAACAACTGACTCAGTTTTAAGTAACGTATCTTTTTTTATTGGTTACCTTTCTGGCCCTATCTTACATTGATAAGTAGCCTGCCTCTCCCGGTTTTTGTAAGGGGAAGTCGACATTGTTACCTATTCACATGGTACCGATGGTGGCCGGGTAGGCATACACGAAGTCTCCCAAGACAGGAGGATTTGTGTTACTTATTCTTCTGGGCGTTAAAAACGCCTTCACCTTAGATGAGTGCAGGGTGATCATGGAAGCACTCGAAAGAAAAGGTATCTCAGTTAGCCTGCACCGTATGACTGCATCAACTTGACCGAAAGGATATCAAAAGCGGGAGGCTTACGTTTCGAAAGTTCAGTGGTGTTCCGCAGGGTTCGATTCTCGGTCCCACTATCTGGAACCTGCCGTATGATAGGTAAAAGGCGCCCCGTTGCCTCTGTGGGGAAGCCAATGGATACATACGCTGCCCCACTTTGGGCAGATTTGGCACTTCGAGCCAATGGTAATAGGAAGCTCCTTCGGGATGCTCAAAGTCATCTTGCAATTCAAACGCGCCGGGTATACAGGACCGTCTCCACAGAAGACCTCTTAGTCTTGTCCAGAATGCTTCCTTGGGACCTTCTAGTGAGTGAGAGGGGAGAGTGCTATCTGGGGGCGACCTGGACCTAACGAGAGCTAGAGACACGTCGGGGCGGTGGAAAGAAGAATGGACCCAAACCCAGCCAGCCCATAAACCGAACCAACCAAGCTGGACCAACTCGTGATCCCGGACCTACTGAGCTGGTATGATAGCTACA